>JAFMSR010000004.1:12114285-12151089 GCA_022818135.1 Saxidomus purpurata
ATAAACACGCATGTCAATTTTGAATTATAATTGAAGAACTTTACTTTCAATGATGTGCAAAGTATACGTCTGACTGTTTACAACATACAATAAAGCGCAAGAAAGACAAAAGGACCACCCAGGTCAATCTAAGGAAATACACAAACATTCACTCGTTTTTCTGCAGCAGTATTTCAAACAGGGAAATACTCCACGGCTATTGTAAAGTTTAAGAAGCCAGTTTCAAACTGTATTTCCCTGTTACAATTCCAGAATTAAAATAAAATTCGATTTGGCGTTAGTAATGGACCTTAAAAGGTGGATAATCAGATTTTGGCCAGGTAACAGATGTGTTTAAAACTTTAACATCTGATCATTTACACTCATTTATGTTCACTTAGCATTCAATGAAGATTTTCACTTACGTGGGAACGACTTGCTATCTCGTTCCCACGACATAGTAAGTCGTTCAGCTTCGTCGAGGGAACGACACAGAGAGTTTGGTTAACTTTTTTTTCATATAAATCTGAAAGCCAGCAGCTTTAATGTGCAAATAAAAATATTCGATGTATAATTAAAATCAATCCAGAACGGCGTTTCGTGTATAATACATGTGTTTAGAGAAATCGTTACAAAAGTAAATATCTATTCACATAGTTTGTTCACATAATAAATAAGAAAACACATCATATATGTGTACAAAAAAGCCTACAAACAGTTCACAATTTATTACATTTTGTTTGATAAAAAAACTTGATTGTTTGGTTGCCTTCTGAGAAAACTGCAGGGCTGATGGAAATTCATTCCAAAGTGGCATCATGTGTTCGCAAGTAAACGAAGATTTATAGTTATCCGACATTGTTACTCGATATCCGCGATCCTGAGACAAAAGCTTATACTGAGTTTCACGAAAAGACATTTACATCTATTTTCACATCTTTCTCAAGTTACAGACAATATATACCGGCGATCGTTTGTGCCCGTCTAGTAACAGGCATCAATTTCAAACTCTGGACATATTTAGCTACGATCATAAAGCTTTAGTAACATGTCAATGCATACCCTTTCCTTATGTACATAAATACCACGCTTTGATTTATAGTGACTCTGGCTGCTCTCGCATTTAGATTTTGATAAAGAAAATAAAGTTCTTCAATACCGTACTTGTGTTTTTATTAAAGACTAAATAAATATATTTCAATGTTCCTTACATGACAACTTTTAAATTGTATATGCGTCTCCGTAGACAGATTTTGAACATTATTTAGCAAACTGATCAAGTCACCTACACTTGTCTTGCCTTGATCTCAAGTGTGTGGACTACACGTACAGAAAATTACTGCATAGTGCCAGTAATAACTGCCTGTTATTCAAGTTGTTCAATAAAAAACTGACGCTGTAAAAAAATGATAATTTGAATAAGTTTGAGAACAAAACAATCGCGGTTATGCATACAGATTTATCGTTTTGGTGTTGCATCTAAACACCAAGCATTAGGATCAACGTTCTTTCTGATCGCTGCAGTTGAAACAATAATTAACTGTGCTGTTCATGTCATCTTAACAATGAAAACAAGCATGAAGTTCTTAAATGACTGTAACCAAGGAATCGAAACCATATGATATGAACTAATTGAATAATGTTTTCAGATTGAACACAAACTACTTAGTTACACGCAGTATAACAAACAGTGGAGACTAATCATGATGTACAATAGTTGCGCTAGTATATTCATCTGTAGCGAAATACACAGCACTGGTTTTATACTTATGATTTATTTGGTGATTCGTTCTTGAATTTGCTAATTTTAGACAGCTCGAAGAACATTGATTTTTCACAAAAATGTAAGGGTAACAAATCTTTCAATCATTATCATAATAAAACATACGGTAATGTACAAGTAATGGTTAGAATCGAAAACACAACTAATATCTACAGAGCGATTTGGTAAAATCTATTGAAAAAGTTCGTACCGCTACACTATATGTTTATAGTAGAATCGAAAAGCGTTTGTAACGCTTTATAATTTTGTTGTGTAAAATTTTTAAAAGTTCAAAAATTCTTTAAAGGTGTATAATTAGAATTTGGACATGTAACATATTTGTTTGAAACTTTAACATCTGAACATTTACACTCATTTATGTTCGTTTAGCGCTGGATTCAAGTAAGATTTTCACTGGAGTTATTTTTAAAATTTGATTTCCCTATCCTGGTTGACCAACCAAGAAAGAGTTATTTTATCATAAGTAAAAATTTGATACACATACTTTGCCTAAGGAAAGATATAAATATAAGACATATTGTATTATATTTGTGAAATATTTGCATAAAAAATTATATATTAAGATGGAATTCATTAGAAATTCAAGTTTGAAAAATGATTATTACCTCCCTTTACCTATCTTGGGTGCACACCCAAGATAGATTGGAAATAAATGAATTCAGAAGCTACATCTAGTTTTAAAACTTGAATTTTGGTTCAAAATGTTAAAATACTTGTATACCTATCCAATTCAAATGTAAAAGTAGAGATTATATTGAAATGAAAAAGAAATACTCAACGTTTTAAATACTTTCATATAAAAGGGGAGTAATAACAAAATTTTAAAAAGTTAATAAAATGTAAATTTCTAATGGGGATCTAACTCTATGTAATGGGTCATTTTTTCATTAAATAAATCTCTAACAGAATATACAAAAAGTAAAAATTGTCATACAATGTTGCATAAAAGTAATTGACCACCTTTAAAGGAGTTTATAGTGTGGATTTTTTTTTCTTTTATGATTCTTCTGGAATATGTAAATTTCAGACAGGTCGAAGAACTTTATTTACCAAAATCTGAAAGCGAGTAGCTGCAACAGATATGTCATCTACGTGATGAATTTCGACTTTTAGTTTAAATTATATTACTCTTCAAAATTGTCATATTGTTTTATAGTTAAGAATAATTCTCAAAACACAGTGAATGCTTTAAAAAACATATAAGAAATACATTTTACCAAGTTATTTCTGTTGTAGACAAGAATACAAATTAAGATGAACATAACCGAAAGGGTGCACTTTTTATTTTTGACTAGGATTGTCAACAAATGCTTTTACAGATTTCCTGTATATTCAATGTGAATGAAACTGTTGTACATATCGTTATTTTTGGGTTGTTACTATGGAAATGCTTATTATTCACTGGTTAACGTTTTATTTAAAATGTTGATGGTAACTTTTAACGGTAATATCACTTTCAAATTCCGCTGCTAATACCACAAAGTATCGTTTGCTGTCTAGGATGATAGAAAACGTTCTGAAAGAGTCATTAATTTACCATTAATGTTCCATTTGCTATCTAAAAATAAACCACACGCTAGCTATGTCTTTAGGCTGCTCAATTTAATTTGGTAAAAATGAAAGAAAATACAAATTATATCTCCTTGTTTACCGGCACCAGATGAACCTCGAGATTCCAGTTGATGTATAGTTAAGCTTTCCGTGCATTTTACAATGTTAATTCATTCATTAACAGCATATGCCTTTTACATTCGTTCATTATTAACTTATTTCCTAGAGAAGCTAAGCAATGGGCAGACAAGTGCTGGGATGATTGCGAGTTTGCCTGACAGGATCTTGCACTCTGATATCAAATCATGTGCAACATTTACCATGAAAGCTATTATCTCCGCTGCGTGTGCTCGACCAAAAGTAAGTGTACTATGAAAAAGGTAACATAATGCTTGGATGATGACGATATATAGATAAATAAAAGTTCTCTCATATCAGAGACTTGAAAATATCGCTGTCTGATAAGACCGAGGTCATTACAATCAATAATGAAGTGTCTAATAATTAACTGTCAGCGGTTCGCAGCAAGGGACAATTGATGATATTTAAGATGAAGTCACATTGTAGTATCAGTAACCATCATAAATATACTGTGTGTGAAGTCTCGAGCAGCGCTTTGCATTCGAAAGTCCTTGTAAAAAAACATCTGAACATCATAAATTTACCGTGTGTGAAGTCTCGAGCAGCGCTTTGCATTCGAAAGTCCTTGTAAAAAAACATCTGAACATCATAAATTTACCATGTGTGAAGTCTCGAGCAGCGCTTTGCATTCGAAAGTCCTTGTAAATAAACATCTGAACATCATAAATCTACCGTGTGTGAAGCCTCGAGCAGCGCTTTTCATTCGAAAGTCCTTGTAAAAAAAATCTGAACACCATAAATCTACCGTGTGTGAAGTCTCGAGCAGCGCTTTGCATTCGGAAGTCCTTGTAAACATCTGTACGGCACACAATTGCAAATTATGTCCTACAGTATACATACGCGGGTTGCTCGGGAATGCATTGTGTATTGTGCTATACAATACCCGTGAAAGGTTTTACGATAAATTCCGATATCGTCACAAATAACACATATCACCTGAATAACCGTTCTGTAGAGTTTTTATCGTTTCAATATAGGCAATTATTGACTACTGTTGTAAAAGTGGTTGGGAAACAAATACCAAATACTTTGGAAATTTTGGCTAACATAAAAGTTCGCATGTGTGAAAGAGAATTTTACCGAAATTAATCGTGTTTATGGTTCAGCTAAGGTGTCTGATGAGATATTTTGAAGATGGAAAAATACAGTTGATTCTGGAAGTAAAGTCTGATGAAAATGCAAGAAAATAATGTCGGCCGAAGACAGCAACGGGTGAAAGAAACCGTGTCAACAGTAAGACAAAATTCATTAAAATGATGCGTGATATACCGTGCGTGATATTGCACGTTTTGTTGAAGTTTCACTATCAATATTTCAATTCATTCAGCTAAAGCTAATATATGGAATACACAAAAAAGCGCTTATTTTTTCACATTAGTTCCGAAAAGTATTTAAAAAACAAAAATAATATCAAACAGGGAATGCCACGTACCAAAAACACTCAACAAACATCCGCTCCAGCATGTAAGTGTGCACGTTAGTTCAGACTTAACATAGTATAACAAGGCTCACAGGCATGACAGGACGGCAAGTAAGGATCCGACTTCTATCGCAAATCTGCACGATTGTTCAGCTTACCCTGTATAATGAATGTCAAAAATATGTGCAGTAGTTTATGCGTTTAAAAGCCTTGATGGTCAGTTTGACAGGATGCTGTTATATTATCACACAGAAAATCACAAAGAGACTCTGTAAATATAAGAACAAGTTAAATATTCTAATATCATATCCAAAAAGCTCTGCCCCGGCCCCTTAATAAAATTGTCTAGAATTTTTACAGAGAGTACAAGTCATACTTTGTATTAACAGCCTGGTGCCATGTCTTTTAAGTGTGTTGATGTCTAAAGAATGACATACTATGACACCTCTACAAAGTCTGAATAGGATCAGAAAATACAAATTATTTTTAGCTCACCTGGCAGTTTGTGCCAGGGTGAGCTTTTATGGTGGATTATTGTCCGTCGTCCGTCAATATCGTGCTTCAAAAGACGTCACTGAAACCATAAGGCTAATGTTGATGAAACTTAGCAGGGATGTTCATTGCACAAAGGTCTACCAAAATTGTTCGTAGAATTAAATTTCATGCAGAACTATGGTTGCTTTGACTCTGAAACCACAATGCATAGAGCTAAGATACATATTTCTAGCATGTACATGTAGCATTGCCTCGTACACCACTATCAAGATTGTTCAAGTTATGACCCCTGATATTTGCGTAGACTACTATGATGAAACTTGGTAGGGATGCTTTGGCAACACATAAGAAAAAGCTTTCAAAAATATCTTCTATGAAACTGCAAGGTCTAAAGGCCTTATTTGGCATGTAGCATTGACTAGTGATCGTTCAAATTGACAACGTCTGGGGGTCACTTGATTTTAAATAGGTTTCTAAAGGAAAAACTTCAAAATCTTTTGTTCAAATCATGCTTCTGATCTCAATATTGGCCCCGCCCAAGGGGTCACTTGTTATACATTGACATATACAGAATATCTTTTAAAAATCTTCTACTCCTAAACCCCAAGGTCTTGAATTTAGACATTACTGTGTACGTGCACTGGAACTCGGGTGAACGACATATGGCCACCATGGACCACTTGTTTTGTGTATTTACTAGATTACTTTCGGAGAATTCACATGACATTAGAGGCAGCAATATATTTATTTTTTTGTCTAATTTGCTGTCAGAGAAACTCTATTCCAGAATGTATTTATTTCTTTATTTGCGCATACAGGTCCACTTTTTACAATATTTTGCTATATCTTAACATTCCATTTGCGGACATGGTAGTTTCACATTTTGGCAAGGAAGCGAGAGCTACATGATGAAACAACATCGCTGTTTTACATCCTACGTTGTAAATTTTATATTCGCATCTTGTAAAACTTTTGGAAACACCAGGAACAATTCCCCTAGGCAGTATTATTAATCATATCGTCCCTATTCTACAATTATAAGCCCGAATACAAAACTGTATCCTGTCGTAAGTGGAATTTTGGAAGATGACTTCCATGTTACTCCTTGTACAACGGAAACATGGAGATAACTTCCCTCAAAATGTGCTTCTCAAGTATATGACGTTTTTTTCCAAAAAAAACAAGAGCTGTCCCTCATAAGTGACGAATGCCCCCGAAGGAGGTTTCTTACAGTCTGTGTCCTCTCCATTTGCTGAATTAATGTGCTATGTAATTTTAAAAACCTTCAATGCATGATAAGTTACCATGCATACAGTATTCCATTACTTTTAAACACTAAGTGTGACCTTGACCTTTGAGATAGGGACATGGGTCTTGCACGCGACACATTGGCTTTATGTGCTAAACATTTGACCCAAGTTTTTTTTAAATCAATCAATGCATGACAAAGTTACAGTCCAGACACAAATGTATGCATATATATAGGATTCCATTACCTAAAAACTAACCTTGACCTTTGAGGTAGTGACGTGGGTCTGGCACGCGACACGTTGTCTTGATGTGCTAGACATTTGTGCCAAGTTATTTTAAAATCTTTCAGTGCATGACAAAGTTACAGTCCGGATATGAATGTGTAAGTTGGGACGCACAGACGGACAAGACAGACAGACGGTGCAATTTTAAAGCTGCTCGATCTCAGATTTTGGTAAAAAAGTAATGTTCTTCAAACTGTATATAAATAACATATTTTAGAACATATGGTGATATAAAAAGGCTGCAGTATAAATTCATGTCACGTATATCTCTAAATTAAAAAAAGACGCTAAAAAAATTGAAATTTCAATATAAAAATATAGTGTAGCGGTGCCGTGTTACTGACCTTTTCAATCGATTTCTTCAAATTTCTACCTAGAATTTTGCTATATTTTTCAAGCCTTTAGATTTATATTTATTAATAAGAATGTCATATTTTTGAGACAAAAAATTCAACGGTAAATGAGAGCGAGCATCTGGATAGGGTTCAACAAACTTCACGTAAACTTAACTATCAAGATGAATTGCGCATGTCGAAGGGCATGTTCCGCCTCTATAATTGGCCTGGGGACTGAAAGTCCCCTAGGCCTAAGTTAGCATACCACATTTCAAACACTGCAGACAATTTAACTGTGCTATGTGCGAATAACAACTGTAAACATGCGCTATGCGAAAGCAGTGCAAGACAAACCAGATCACTCTTCTGTTTGAATGTCGCATATGATAAGAACATATTACAAATAAAAAGAGTACATAAAACTTCAAACGATTGCAGAAAGGTATATAGGTTACGGGCTGCATTACACATTTTTTTCTGTTTTAGAAATTAATGCGCTGTTAGCTGATTACGGAAGATAATCATATGCATATCACGAAAAAGAACGGATATTTACGGAAACGTACGGAGCTCGATATATGAATTTGTAGTTTGATTTTCAAATATCCGATGTTATTTCATTGTCAACTTTGTTATTTACGAACGATTACATATATATTTACCTAAAAATAAATTTCTCTAAAAAAAGATATTATTTACGTACATTCCCGAGAAGGAGCTCACCTGATCAAAATCACCCGCCATTTATCGAGGACGCTGCATGTCAAGGCCCAGTGAACGGTTTCACCGATTACAACTACAAGGTAACCCAGAATCATTTTTGGTTTTCTCTGTTATACACATTGTACAGTACTGTATTTATATTTCATTGCTGGTATTGCTTTGTTTATTTCTTTTTCAAGGTCTTGTCCTTGGTAAGCAAAGATTTTCGATCCACATCATCAGATCATATCGCTTGAAGTTGTACGAAGCGCAGTTCGAAATTTTTTTATTGGTTTAAACAATTTATGATGTTTTTGATGTTGACTATGTGATTATTTTTCATTTAACGTACGTTTTATAATAAAACAAACTTCCCTGCCACCCATATATTTGTGAATCATTCATTCTGTGTCACATATTGAATTTCGTCCTCTGCACATTTCGGCCCGCGCTTTAGGTAAGGTTCAGCGCAAAACACGTAGGTCAAAAGTTGTTTTTCGGGGAGTTAACATATAGCCGCCAGGCCTTCAGCGCTCACAGCGCTTTGATTTTCACATAGTTATGGCCCTTCGATAATTTCGGTATAATATTTTTGTCCGCGCTATTCCGCAGCAACTGTTGCCTGAATATAATGTTGTATAACTTTACCTTTAATCATAAATACTAGTTTTACATTATACGTATTAGTTTTTGATCGTTGAAATTATTATTTTTCAACGGCAACCTGCAGATCGCAGCTTTTATGGGCTGACTAACCTTTGACCGATTATAAAAAATATTGGATGTTTTGTATTTTGCAAGGAATAATTATAAGATTTTGTCACTAATAGACATTACTCATAAGAAACAAACGTTTTCAAATTCAATAGGTAACAAATATCTTGAAAAAGCTGTTAAAAATGATGACATTTGTGTTCGCTTCAATGCTATCCGTAAATAATGACTGCGGATGCCGCTGGAACACCTCAACGTAATACAATGCTAACAATACCCAAGGCGATTTCCTGGTATTTACTGACACTCGATAAATCTTTATCCACACAATCACCGACAGTTAATAGGAAACTGCAGCATTATGCAGACGACATAAACATTTTTATGATTTATTTAGTGGGATATACCGGTATACAATGTACCAGCTATATGATTGAATCTGTTTGTCAATATGAAACATTAAGACCTCTGCGAAAATGTCATTTTAATCACAGACAAATGTGTTAGACGATAACGTAGACATTTTGATTTAGGAGATAACTTCCATGATAACGGATTGTACATTTGGGAAGGACATCCGATCTATGAATGATGATTCAGAGTTAACCCGGCTGTTGCTACTTTCAATAACTTTTAAAATCTTGATGTTTCGTACATGTATGTCATACAAGCTTTACAACATTTTTACCTTCTCCAGAAATATGGAAAACAATTTTCAGCTTTTCTTGAGGTACCGTCTACTTGCTGACCGGGAGCGTGCCTACATAATCAGTTATAGGTACAGTTGCTCGTTTCACAATCCTTGCCTGACGTCACATACTTTATTTTACAAATTATGACCCTCATTATCGTTTCTATTAGAAACATGACCACAATTTGCTCAAACAAAGCATCAGACTACTAAAACGTGAAAGATCATAAAAACGACATTTACAGAATGGACCTTGTCACTTTCATAAGTAATCGAGTAGAAATCTTATTTTTAGATGTGATAGGGCATATTCGTTGGAGTTCGTCGGACCAAACGTAATTGTTTAAGCAATCAATGATGCTGATTGACAAAAGAGTCTCTATACGGGACTTGGTATAACTAAGGGACCGTATATTGAACATAACCAAAACATCTCAGCGCTGGATTGATTCATCGCGTGTTAATAGATATCTAGAAAGTAATATACTGAGCAAAACGTCAGCAAAAGCCATTAATTGTGCTTTGTCGCTCCCCGTCTTACGGCAACATGTTCGCTGCTTTTGAAGACGTCTTGAATGCTTTTCTTGTACACATTGATTGAAATTTACAAGCATGGTCAAATAGAAAAAGAACATAATTTTGTAAGCACAAAGTGCAAGGATGAATTTTTAGACCCAATCACCGTCCGGCGTCCGTCCGTCATCTCTAAAGGCACAAAAATTGGAACAAAATTGACGAAGCTCTATCAAAACTGTATTCCATGCAGAAAACGGCTGCTATGACAACGAATACAACAAAGTTTTGCCCCTGATATATAAAACGCGTGAAAAGCTCATTTGCTACACATTTGACGATTGTACCTTATTCTGTCCTCTTTTTGTTATTTTTATTTCAATACTATGTTCTATTTCAATTTTTTTTAAACGGCCTCTCGTGTCGTTAATGTTTTAGATGCATTCGATAACCAAAGACTGTATTCTCTCAAAAGAAAAGAGCTTATTAAATATAAGGTTCTTTATTCGTCGAAAAGAAATATGTTTGAATCATAAATATATATTTCACCGTTTCTGATTAGCAATCTCTAGATGTGTCTTGTCAGTGTCTTATTTCATTCAAGGTTTTTCTCTCTCAGCTGATAATATGTAATTACTGTTGCAATTGTTATCAACCATCCTTCCAAGCAAGCCGATATTTAAGTATCCATTCTGCACGTTATTAATCATTCCATTTTTTTGATAACAGTAGTATTAAACGGCGGAGATGTAAAATAAAAACGTATTTACTTTTAGTAAGATCAATATCGAATCCATTGGACTTCTATACAGCTGTGTACTCGTCCAATAGAATCCAGTATTACACTTACCAATGTATCATAACCTTATATTATCAGTATCATTAAGCGTGTCATATCCATGTTTTAATAGTTATACCCCTCGAACGCAAAGTATAAGGACGGAGGGAGTATGTTAGATTCAGATCTTTTGTCCGTCTGTCCGTCCATGCGTCCGTCCGTCCGTCTGTCTGTAGACGAAATCTTATAGACACTAAATCTCAAAAAACCCTGGTTAGAATGTAATAATACTTAACAAAAGATAAATAAAATGCTTAGTTGTGCATGGTTTATGTTTCTGGTTAAAGGTTAAGGTTACAGGTGCTCGGGAAAGTAAAATCTTGTAGACGCTAAATCTCCAAAAAACCTGTTCAGAATTTAATGATACTTCACACAAGTGATAAGTGCAATGCCTAGTTGTACATGGTCTATGTTTCGGGTCACTAGGCCAATAGTCAAGGTCACAGGGGCTTGGGATATTTAAAAACAAAAATAATATCAAACAGGGAATGCCACGTACCAAAAATGCCTAGTTGTGCATGGTCTGTGTTTCGGGTCACTAGGTCAATAGTCAAAGTCACAGGGGCTTTGTATATGTAAATCATGTGGACGCTAAATCTCCAAAACCTCTGGTCAGAATTTAATGATACTTCACACAAGTGATTAGTACAATGCCTAGTTGTGCATGATCTATGTTTCGGGTCACTAGGTCAATAGTAAAGGTCACAGGGGCTTCAGTGATAGTGCTAGTTTAAACAGTACCATATTTATCGCATCCACCAGCTAAGTCATCAGAATCATCATCACCTCCATCATCATCATCATTATCATCATAATCATCATCATGTCCTCCTTTTTCAATGCAAAAAGTATCGGTATACGAAACAGAACTTAAACCAAGAACTATTGAAGACAATTCAGTTCAAAACAACAAAAAAACAAAAATAATATCAAACAGGGAATGCCACATACCAAAAACGCAGCCTCCCCAAAACGAGCCCCATAGCACCCAGAAGTGCATACCACCAACACACACACACACACACACACACACACACACACACACACAACACACACACACACACACACACACACACACACACAATCATGTACACACACACACATACACTACCAACACACACTAGCATACAAAGCAAACACACGAGGACAAAACGAACAATTAAAGGAACACAGTGGGGCACCGCCTTGGAACGGTCAGTGGCAAAAACACCACTGGGGAGCTTAAACCGGTCATGTAATGAAATTCTCTGTCAATTAGAAACGCAACAGCGCACTTCAGGGTGACTAAAAATACTCGACAATCATGAGTTGCATGTCCCAAAGTTGAAGGCCCCCTCATAATTATATCGAGGAAATTAGAGCACAAGAGGCCAGGATGATGACTAGAGAGGTATGATGACTAAGGTGCAATTTTGAAAGAGTATATATCGAAGATAAAGTAAACCTAATTCGGAACAGATTACTGAGACGTAACAGGAAGCAGTTTAAACATTATTCCCTGAGGGTAGTTTTTGAAAACGAGAGGGAATACATGTTCATGTATAAGAAATTACTGCAGACGGTAGTGTAACTATAAATCATGTGGAAGCGGAAATGGGATTGTAATCCAAAGTAATATTAACTTTGGCATATGAACTTTCGAGAGTAGGAACATTTTAAACATACAGTGGAGGCATTTCTAGATACCGCCTACCGCCAAATACTGACAAAAACGCCTCCATTTAGTGAGACCTTATAAACGGGAATTTAAGGATTCAAAGTATCAGAGTCAAACAAGAGGGCCAAGATGGCCCTACACCCATTGGTACAAGTCCACTTGCCTGGTGGAAAATCACTAGACAATGTTATATACCAAATAGGTTTTCCTGTCCTCGTGTGTTTGCTTTGTATGCTAGTGTGTGTTGGTAGTGTATATGTGTGTGTGTGTACATGATTGTGTGTGTGTGTGTCGTGTGTGTGTGCGTGTGTGTGTGTGTGTGTGTGTGTGTGTTGGTGGTGTGCACTTCTGGGTGCTGTGGGGTTCGTTTTGGGGAGGCTGCGTTTTTGGTACGTGGCATTCCCTGTTTGATATTATTTTTGTTTTTTTTCCTATATACATCTTTGTAAAACAAATGACCCCCGGGAAAGTTTTCCTATATACATTTTTGTGAAACAAATGACCCCCCCCCCCACGGGAAGGCCAATTTTGACACAATTTTGAAGAGGTCTACTAGGCTATGCTACATGCCAAATAGCTAAGCTCTAGGCCTTGTGGTTTCTGAGAAGAAGATTTTTAAAGTTTTTCCTATATAAGCCTATGTTAAACTAAATGATCCCCCCGGGCAAGGTCAATTTTGATCTCAGGGGCATAATTTGAACAATCTTGGTAGAGGTTTACTAGAAAATGCTACATGCTTAATATCTAAGCTCTAGGCCTTGTGGTTGCAGAGAAGATTTTTAAAAGTTATCCTATATTAACCTAATGTAGAACTAAGTGACCCCCGTGCGGGGTCAATTTTGATCCGGGGGTTATAATTTGAACAATCTTGGTAGAGGTCTACTAGACAATGCTATGAATAAATCGTTGTTTTGATCAATTGCTTTGTACTAAAACATCCGCCAATTTACATGTCAAGGGTTGATCGCGAAACTATTGTATCTGCATACATGTGCATTGGTGCACTAGCATGTACTATTAGTGGCGAATCATATATAAAATGTGAAACAAAGAAGACCATCATCAAGCCTTGGGGACAGTCGAAATCAGGGCTCGCTGATCGAAATTTTATTAGAAGTCACGTATTCATAACCCAGCTGTTTTATCAAAGCATAACAATGAGGCATCTTTTGCCATAGGCTTTTTGAAATTGCATTTATTTACATGTATCATTTTACGTTCATTTAACAACATCATCTATGTTTCGAGAATATAATCTGCTACATGTACGTAGTGCCCCTTTAACTCGCAGGCTTAATAAAAATTTGAAAGACATTTGGACGATTTATGAACTGATAAAGGTTAATAGTTTTATCATTTCAGGACACCCATCCATTAGCAGACGGCAGATTACTTTTAGATTGTATGTTGCACGGAACGAAATATACAGGGTAAATTACTTTCAGTAATCGTATTTTTTAAGCCATTTTCTTGCAACAAATTGACAAGACTTGTAAGCATTTCATATTAAAACGTGATTGTTCCAAATTTGATAATAAGTCTACACTTAACGTTAATGTTATAGTTTAGACTATACGAAAACACGACTGTCATATCGTAAACTGTATACATACAATCTAATATACCTGTATACATACAATCTAAGATACAATGTACATAAAGAAGAAGTTTATACAGTACCTAATATATACGTAGAAAAGCTGTTGGCTGTGACACACTAACCTTTTGAAATGATCAGAGGTCGTAAAACATTAAATGATACAGATCTACACAGAATTGATTGGGGATTTCACATTCTGTAAACTTGCGTGAAAATGATTTTAACTATGTAGAGAATGATAAAAACATTAATGTCTTGCTTTGAGGGGATTTATTGTTGTTGTTTTTTTGCTTTACAGCAGAAACAAAGCTCTATGATTGAAACTGCGATGTCGGCGATATCATTCTTGAAAGTACTTCATTGATATGACGAAGTATTGAAGTTTCATGTTCATAAATGTATTGCATGAATAAATAGCAATACTTTATTGATATCACATGCTGTACACTTTTGTTTCATACAGTTTGAAGAATTAATTTTTTTCGAACATTTAAGAGCGAGCAGGTTTAAAGACATTTAAACTGGAATGTGAGATATGTGGCCACAGGAGGGCCAAATAGACCAGTGTAATTAACTATTTTCTCAGTAGGGGTCTTAGCTCATTATACACTAGTTTCTGTTTTCTATAATCAGGTACTGCATAGCTACTATCACAGTAGGTGTACACAATTAAAACAGTTCAAAACAAGATAAAAAAGAAGAATCTTTATAATTTTCAAGTATATGGTTGTTATATTTTTAGAAAACGTTGCACTTTCAGCATGGCCAAATGCGCTTAAAATTACTTGAAAACATTTTAAACAATCGTCTAAAAACGGCATAAAGAAGCCTGGGATATTCTTCTGTAAACTGTAGTGTAACTTTACCATGAGATTGGTGAATGGCTGTTTGATATTATTTTTTTTTTTTTCTTAAATATCCTAATACATTATAAGCCTAATGACCGTGTCAGGCACATATGTAATGAATGGTGCATTAAAGCAGAGAAAAAAAAAAAGAAACTGAATTCGTCTAAGTCAAAGTGTCAGACATCCGTGAATTAATTGCACGAATCACAATTAACGTTTCACCATCACAAAATACTGGTAATCAACAGTCACAGCTACTCATACCGATCTCTCATCAAAAAGTTATTTAGATATTGATCTTCAGAAGAATATTAACGATATAGCAGCATGAAAAGTAATATAAGTGTAAGCAATTTCAACGGTGTCGGTCTGAAATATCTGCTGTGAGCAATAAAATTTTATATATCATATAAAATCAACTGTTGAAATCAATGAAACCGAGCTATAATCAAATCGTCTTGTATGTATTGAACGCATTGCGCTAAATAATCTGGACTAGGCTGAACATACCTACAGTAACTACAGTAAACAAACTTGAAGAGATAGAGTCTAAACTTCAACATTAATAAAGCAAACTGACGGATGTTTAGGGTAGAAGTATGATTCACAAGCTTGCAACATAGAAACTAAACAAATGGCGAGAGACAATTCAGTTCATGTCAGCAATAGCACGGAGAGGAATTAGCCAAAGGATTTCTGTAATCAAAGGCAGACATTCGCACATGTTTGATTTGTTGTAGTCGAGTTCAACGAGGGATAACCTTTTATCTCTTGATTTGATATGTTCCTCAAAGGAGGAGTTAATATGTAGTTTAAATATGAGAAAAAGTCTACGTTTTCCCGCTAGGTCATACGCGAGCAAACGGTATTGCTAAAAAAGGAGATAAATTACTGTTATCAACCAGGTACACGGAAGAAAACTTGCAATCATAGTATTCTTTACAAGTTAACAGTTAAAAATGTATTTTGCTAAACGGAAAGGGGTTGACATTTTCAAACATCAAAAACCATTCGTGACAACCACCTACGAACGAACGTTTTTTTTTAAATTCAAAAATAAAATTTAATACCCTCCAATAAAATATGCGGTCTTCTGATTGGTCAACGATCCGTACATAGATACTATTAACAGGCAAGCTGGTAATATAGGTATATCTCGCCATTGTACCCCATTTTAAAAGTGACGTCACGAATTGAGTGGCATTAATATATCATAAGTAAAGGTTATTATTGGTCTGTTTTACAGGAATAAGCAAATTTATTGCGAGGGTGCGTCAGCGAACCGAAACAAAAAGCTTGTTTGTTACTGTAATATGGACCCTTAACCGGCTAACAGTTTGTCCCATAGACAATATATTTGTATTGAAATGTGTACTGTAGAGATTTGGGGCGAAGCTTAGCTCTGAGATGTCACAGTCTCACAGATATTAGCTGCTCGCTCTCGGTTACCGTTGAAAAATTATCTTTTTTAAATTGGCATACTAATACATAAATTTACAACTAAAGGCTTGAATCAAAATAAAAGACAAAATCTAAGTAGGAATTTGCAGAAATCGATTGAAAATGTTGGTTTTACAGTGCTGTTTATTATTTGATAACGTATTATTTGACATCTAAAGATAAACGTGACAGGGGTTTATACTGGAGCCTTTTTATATGACTATATGTTCTAAAATACGTTGTTTGAAGAATATAAATTTTTTACCAAAATCTGGAGATACAATGTACTGAGTCATAACAGTTTGCCCTACATTCTGATCCAACCAAATGCTCCCATTTAAAAACGCAAGTTGTAGTTACTATATTGACCCAGTATCTCCAATATAAAAATAATATATCACTTATTAATCAAATAAATAGGTCTCTGACATCAGAAAGCTAAGCTCCGCCCCAAATCTCTATACAAAAGTTTTTTTCATTGTTTGTAGATGGGACAAACTGTAAGCCTAAGAATCAATACACGTTAAAGGCTGTAGTGACTCCTGATTGATTGATCGCATAATGACTATTCACAACGCAAAATTCTCTGACTGACTTGTAAGGCAGTAACATTGTACCTAACACTGAATAACTTGTAAATATTCAGGAACATATAGCTCCAATTTCGATGGGGAAGATTAGAAAAACCGGGTCTAAATGATGAATGGTACTGCATATGGGAATTGTATATGATGTTTCTAGAATTGAAAACTCATTATTCATAGTTCAGCAAAACATGAATCTTAAATTTGCAACGTGGAGTGATTCAACTTTCATGTTTTATTGCTTTTGCTACATTACCAACATCACACGGTCATTACCATGTTTGCAAATGGAATACTAGAATGAAGCAACATAGGGTAAAAAAGTGGTAATAACGTAAATCACTTCGAGAGACAAAGGAATAAATATGTTCTGGAAAAGTGATTCTCCGGAATTTTAGCACATCGAAAGGCAGAACATCTCTGCTAAGATGTCTTGATATTTGATATTATTTTTGTTTTTTTGAGACTAATTGAACATCTTACACTGTCAACGTGATACAATATGGGAAGCTATCTATACAGTGCTCTAATTAATAAAAAAGAAAACAACCTGAGGATCAATCATACAACAATATACATGTACCTTCATTTGCAGACTTTATAGGAATCATTGACGTCATGATTAAATCCAGGAAATTGCAAATGATATGACATCGATATGTTAATACAAATTACTACACTCTATTAAATTTTGTAAATGCAGAGGCAGACTATATTAAATTGCTACATTATAAATGATAACGCCTTGTGTTGTTTATAAAGATTCAGTCCCTTCAGTCATCTCATTGACCTTTATGAAATAATAATGAAATATGAATAGTTAAGAAATTTCGGGAGGTTGTTGATTCGATCCCGTACGTATGTTATTGACGGCTTATGATTTATTACTTCTCATCAATGCAGGAGCTATTAATTTATAAAAAAATATCCAGTTTCTTTTTATTAGAAATACCAACATATTTATGAATGATTTTGCTCAATAATGAAAATTGTAAATCAGGTTAATGAGCTGTTTGGTAAACGACCAGTTGTATGATATATTTGTATATTGGCCGGCAATGTATACAATGAATAATATTGAATTGAAGTTAAATGCTTGCTGTTGGTGTTGTAGTATATTATTTGATTATTGACTATATATAGCTTGTTGTATTTTGCCTGCGAGAAAGAGGTGTCTTTTACGCAGTTAAACATTGACAACTTCTGAGTAGATGCTTAATAAACAACTCTCTAATTCAATGTTAGAAAGTATTTTACTACTATCTGCCCTAAACACACTTTAGCAGATCTTCCTTAATACACGTGTGGTATCAATCACATTTACGTTTTTAATTGGATCACAAATGTGTAAAGGAAGAAAATCGTTCGATTAAGTTATATTATCATTGTAATACAATTTCAGCATCAGACAAAAGTGTTCTATTAAGCTTCCGTGAAGAAATTATAGAATTAAGCCGTTTGATAAGAGGTTCCTGGACAAATAGGTTGAGTGTCTGATCACACTGAAACAGACTTGGATGTGTCTCTGGTCGTTAGAGACGATTACTACAGTTTTATCATGTTTTTTTTTCATTGAGAAGTTTACGAAATTTGATATGTTGTGAGGGTAATACCTGAAAAGAGGAAATATATACACGGGCACGAAGAGCTCTAGGTAAGTTATTGTGATCGCCTAGTGTCCGTCGTCTGTCTGTCTACACTTAACATTGTGTATGCGATAGAGTCTGCATTGTTCACTAGATATCCATGGAACTTAGTCAGAATGACTGCTTCGAGTTGTCATCTGGGGTCAAGAACTAGGTCACCCGGTCAGCTCATAGAAAAACTTTGTGTATCCAGTAGAGGTTGCATTTTCCATTGGATCTTTATGAAACTTAGTTTATCATCTGGGGTGACAAACTATTCACATGATCATATCATAGTAAAAGCCTTTTTATGCTATAAAGGTAGCATTTCTAATTGAATATTTCTAAAACTTGGAAAGAATGATTATCTTGATTAATTCTGGATTGAGTTTGCTTATCGGCCAAAAACTAGGTCATGGGGTAAAATCTAAGAAAAACCTTGTGTATACATTTCAGGTTGCATTTGCAATTGGCTCTTCATGAAACTTGGTCCGAATGAAAGCCTTTAAAAAATTCAGGTCAACGTCGAGTATGGGTCTTCTGAGGACAAAAAACAACACAGGCAATTGTGCAAAATATGTTTCACACATGTTTTGATAAACACATGTTAAACATATGATTAGCATGTGTTATGATTAAAGCTACTCGCTCTCAGTTACCGTTGAAAAAAAATATTTTTTTTAAATTGACATTCTTATTCATAAATATAAAACTAAAGGCTAGAATCAAAATATAAGCAAATCTAGGTAAGAATTTGCAGAAATCGATTTAAGGCTCCAGTATAAATTCCTGTCACGTATATCTCTAAATTAAAAAATACGCTACCTAATTCAACGCTTTTGAAATTGTAATATTATAAACATAGTGTAGCGACATTTAAATTATTATGATCATATGTTTTAAATTATAGTGTTTACATACAGTTTGCATAACTTAATTTTGTTTACCAAAATCTGAGAGCGAGCTACTTTAAGTTATTATACTTCCAAAGATTAATTTTTAATGTTATGGAGGTTATTTAGTTTGGCATCAGTTATAGGGTATGTCCCTTTAACCTTCACTGTTTCTTGCTCTAGTGATTCTGCTAAATACTGCTTAACAATTTTACATTTATTATTACATAATTATGATTATGTTACTTCTGTGATAATGTTTCACCTTAAATCTTACTACAAGAATAGAGGAACTTGGTATAGTTAAATTTTCCTACATAGTTTTGTATTTAATTTACAATGCCAGCTTTGCAGTAGAAATTGCAAGCTCGACAACATTTATTCACTGACTAATTGAAATATCAAAATTGACGCTTCAGCAAATTACAGAAATCAAAAAATATACTACATTTTTGGGAAGGTTGTCGGAAGTCAAGAAAAAAAGAGTGAAATAATTTCAAAGACAAGCAAAATGTCCTAAACATACAGTTAGACGAAACTGCAGTGTGAAGAAACACTAAAACCCCAGTTAAATTACTACTGTAGTGGTATGAAACAAACTTCTTACATCAGTGGTTTGCCACGGTTTCAACGCACATATTAAATAATGAATGCTCTGGATGACAAGAATTTATTAAACAAGCAGTGTTCTTCTTGTTGACATGCAATACACACATATTCTATCCGAAGTAATTTAAGAAGTAATTGTTTATGAGTTAACATACTCATTTAGTGTAGTTTCTGTTGTCATGGGTTGTACGGCTGATTTGACTGAAGTTTTAAAGTAAAAATCGACAATAGTTTCTTCAAACTAAACTAATCTACTATAACCCTTTAACTTCACTATTGCAAGTACATTTATAAATTTTCAATCTGAAACAAAGGTTTGTGGTCATTGTAAATCAGTTTTGATTTCCTTTACATTGACCTCCATCTCTTGTTCACGTTCTAACGTCTTGGATTTGAGCAGTTACGTATCTTTTTATTGAGCATTTGAAATGAACAGAATTTCACAAAAGGAACATTTACAGAACCCCTGTGGTTGATATATTTAGTATTAATATGTGGAAAGGAATTGCCTCCATCCGAAGCAGACTCGTGATGTCTTTCTCTGTTCGTTTCATATTCACAGTAACGGAAATAAAAACGTCATTTTGTTTTTTGTTATGGCATTGTGGCATAAACTCCTCCAAATACACACAAATTATTTGGCGAAATCTTCAGGCGATGGTTGTGTTCTTGTTGTATCATTTGATAAAATCCATTTGTACAGACCGAATCGCATTGTCCGCGATCAACCAACGTGTCTCTTTTACTAAGATATAACATGCGACTTATATGTTACAATTACCGTTTAAAGCTGCTCGCTCTCAGATTTTGGTAAAAAACACAGTTTTACAAACTGTCTGTAAATAACGTATTTTAGAACATATAGTCATATAAAAAGGCTCCAGTACGAATTCCTGTCACGTTTATCTCCAAATTTCAAAATATACGCTACCAAATTTAAAAGCGTTGCAAACACTTTTAAATTTAAATATAGACATATAGTGTAGCGGTGCCGTGTAACCGACATTTTAATCGATTTCTGCAAAGTCCTACCTAAATGTTTGCTTATAGTTTAATACTAGCCTTTAATTTTATATTTATGTATAATTATGTCACTTTTTAGAAAAAAAAATTTTCAACGGTAATTGAGAGCGAGCAGCTTTAAAAAATAATAACAAAGTAAAACTGGTTCTTTTCTTTTACTAGATCTATCTGTCGTTGATACCAAACTACCTATTTTGGTAATGGGGTAGCCTAATTAATTTGAAGGTTCAGTATGACCCTTTTCACACATCTGATATTTTATAACTGTCGCACTTTTACAAGGTGGTCAGCTCTAAAATGTCAACCTGTAAAATCGGTCGGATTTCGAAGTGGAAAGAGTGAGACTAAATACTTTAGTAATGGGGACGCAGAAATTGGAAACGTTCCGACACCGAAAACTGGACTTTAGCTCTTCGATGAAGAGTACACTGAAGAGTATCGATCTTCAATGCAGACGACACAGCAGGCAATTGCCAAGTAAAAAAATGAGTGCATTCAATGTGAGTATATCTGTTAATTTGTTTAGACATTACTCACACCGTCACTGTATCGACGACCAACGAAATCCAATTTTCTTTGCATGCGCTAACACCATGTACATCGCAGGTCTCCGACCCAAGTCATGCAAGTGGATAGAGATGGATTAACGAGAACAGGGCTTAGCTACACGCATTTGTCATGAAATTTTAGATGTATTTAGCAATTTAAGCGTTTCTCCACTTTCTTTTTTAAGACGTCACTATCAAGTTTTTATTCCTCCGAAGTGTGGCATATTGAAATCCTTCCGTCTGTCTGTCCGTCCGTTCCCAGTAGACATTAGGAGGTTAGGGTTTGAGTACACTACAACTTAGCATTATGAATTTGTTTCAGTTCATTCAGTCATTAAGGGGTTAAATTGCATTGTGGAGCACATGGAGAGGGCACATACTGTGAGACACCTCTTTCGGTGGCAATTATCACTTGTGAGGGACAGCTCTTGTTTTCATTATTTTACCTTCTATTTATATAACTGATTTTACGTCCCCAACACTAGTTAAATTGTCCACAAATGCTTGTAAAATTCCAAACCACCTTGAAAGTTAAAGTTTTATCAACCTTTTTTATCAAATTTATCAATTTTACATCGATGTTTATCAATTCAAATGATTTTTTATGATAAAACCCACGTCCCTACCTCAAAGTTCAACACACTTAAGAGTCTAAAAGTAATAGAGGTATGTATAGATGGTAACTCTGTCATGCATGGAAGGATTTTAAAAATACGTGGCACAATTGTTGAGCACATGGAAAGGACACACACTATGAGATTAAACCTCATTTTTTAGGGGCATTCGTCACTTACTAGGGACAGCTCTTGTTCAGTCTAATTTGAATTAGTCTAGAATTCATTTCATGTTAAATGTTTGTTAAGCATTTTTATTCAGAACACTCTTTAAGTCATGATTTAATGGTACCTCTAGTGTAATAATAAGATTTTAAGCTAAAACTTAGGATTGTTGTTGTTAAGTGTTTGTTTCTGATGTTTTACTACGTTGAAATTACAACATTGGCAGGACACGCAAGAGGGAGGCAGTCAAGACCTTTTTCAAGCTAGGCCTGAAACAAAAAACAGAACACAAGTACACAGGGAGGACAACACTGATATACTGAAACAAATATGTAATCATGAGTTCACTTTTTAGTCAGTTAGAAGGTTTATTGTTCATTTTTTCTTTTGCCTGTTCAGTAAATGTGTTAATCTGACATACCACTGAAAAATGCAAGCATTGCCTCAGAGTAGTGGATACACAACTACATATATCTGCTGTGATTATGAAATACCATGCATGTAAGCCTTGTAACAATAATATTTGCTTGGTTTACTTTTGTATCTTGGCCAGTTGCCTTTGAAAACGTTACAACAGTACGTGTTCTTTCTGACTCACATTGTACCAACTCTTATTGAAATTCATACAATGGTCAAATATGACCATGACGTACAAAATTTGGCGGCATCACGACTATCATGTCATAAGCAATGCAATTTGAAAGTTAGATGAAGAAATCTTAAGTAATCGCAAAGTAATAGCCAACGTTAAGTTTGTGTGACAACATCTAATTACAAAAAGGGGCATACCTCTGTCACATATGACCTGACCTACGACACTTGGCGGCATCATGACCCTTTGTCATAGGCAATACAATTGTAAAGTTTGATTAACAAATGACAAAGAAATAGCCAGCGTTAAGTTTGTGTGACGGACTGACGGACAAAGCGACCCCTATGTATCGCCTTTACTCCGAAAGAGCGACACAAAATCGGAGAGAACAATAGCATAGCAACATAAGTACTGTATCACTTTGCTAGAACGTTCGTCCGTCTGTCTATCAATACTTAACCTTGTTCAATGGATCTTCATGAAACTTGCTCAGCATGACTGCATTGATAAAATCTACTTCAAGTACCAATACAGGTCATCTACGGTCAAAACCTAGGTAACTGGGTCAAATCATCTTTGGTACAATAGAAGTCACATCTAATAGCCAATCAACGAGTAAATTGGTCAACGGTTTAAATTGTCAATGAAAAACATCAAGTTTATGTTTAAGATACGCAGTTCGGGGTTGAAGATTGGTCGCATATGATCATCGGTAAAAAAAAAAAAAAAAAAAAATAATATCAAACAGGGAATGTCACGTACCAAAAACGCAGCCTCCCCAAAACGAGCCCCACAACACCCAGAAGTGCACACCACCAACACACACACCACCAACACACACACACACACACCACCAACACACACACACACACACACACACACACACACACACACACACACACACACACACACACACACACGAGGACAAAACGAACAATTATGGTGCGCACCCAACTTCACTCTTACCCCCACCATGTTCCAAAGTCACAGGACAGTGTAAATAAAAGTAATCCCTGCTAGGTGAATCTCTAAAAACAAAAATAATATCTCTAAGTCATAAGCGATGTAGGGCCAATTCTTGGCTCAATTGTTATTTATTTGACATGTTTTGAAGAACAAGCGAATGATTTTAATCTACTATTTGTCAATTGATAATTATGGACTTATTTTATAAAGATACTGAGAAAAAGATTAATCAAAATTGCATAAAATTTAATTTCACCTCCAAATACATTTTATTCATTGTCTTTTAACAGTTGGAGTTCAGCAATGTGACGAATGAGCACCAGGGGAAAAGGAGACTGTAGTGACTTCTGCCACCACTCGCTACACAGTGTTGAGAAATCAGCTGAGGAGAAAGGCAGGTTATTTCATTGGATTGTCATAAAGATATGATCTAATATTACCTTTTATGTGACAAAAGTCAGATCATTTTTATCACATGTTTGAATTACGTCAGATAAGGCTGATATCAACATAATTCCTAAACTGACTTTAGGTGCATTTTGCTGAGTGATGATTGGGTCATTGCTGGACAGATCACTAAACCCAATCTCCCTTAAAAGGTTGATATTGGCAATGGTTAAACTAAGTTTTTAATGAATACAAAAAATATATGCATTGTCATCATCACTGTTCCAAATGTTTAAATCACAAGCCCTTGAACAGTTTAATTAACAACAAAATAATACTAGTAAGGTGCAAAAATTGTAAAAGAGTTAGTGCATGTATTGTGATAAATTGAATTAACAATGTACATCATTCTGTTCATTTGAAAATGACAAACATTTTGGTGGCTACAATGTACATGGTCCTTGGTTGTACAGTTTGCTCCAAGTTTGTGAAGTTCTATGCAGTTATTGAGAACATTGTCAATGTGGCATTATAGAAGCAATCAAGATATTAAAACTAGATGGGTGTTCAGTAGAACACTTGTGTCGCCCTCTTATGCTTTGTCAGAATAACCAATAATTTTGTGACAAAATCTAAGTGTAAAAAGGGGCATAACTCTGTCAAATATGACCTTGGCCAACAAACTTTGGCGGCATCGTGACCCTGATGGCATAAGCAGTACAATTTGAAAGTTTGATGAAGAAATCTTAAGAAATTGCAAAGTTATAGCCAACATTAAGTTTTCGTGACAAAATCTAAGGACAAAAAGGGGCATAACACTGTCAGATAAGACCTCGACCTACACAATTTGGCAGCATCACAACCCTTTTGACATTAGAATACAATTTGAAAGTTTGATAAAGAAATCTTAAGAAATGGCAAAGTAATAGCAAAAATCTAAGTATAAAAAGGGGCATAACTCTGTCAAATATGACCTTGGCCTACAAAATTTGGCGGCATCACGACCCTTATGTCATAAGCAATGTAATTTGAAATCCTAAAAATAGCAAAGTTATAGCCAACGTTAAGTTTTCGTGACAAAATCTAAGTACAAAAAGGAGCATAACTATGTCAAATATGACTTTGACCTACAAAATCTGGCGGCATCATGACCCTTTTGTCATAAGCAATACAATTGTAAAGTTTGATGAAGAAATCTTAAGAAATGGCAAAGTTATAGCTAACGTTAAGTTTGTGTGACGGACGGACCGACGGACGGACAAAGCGATCCCTATGTATCGCCTTTTCTCCGAAAGGGCGACACAAAAATATATTACAGGGAAACGTTTAGCATTGTTGAAAGTCTACAAGAAAGTCCAACTTATTTTACATTCCAAAATAAATATTACACTGTTCCATGTTATGTAGGTCAAAGAATGTAAGAAACGATTTATTAAAGTTCTTTAAAGACTTGAGTAGTTAATTAACATATTATTGTACATGTAATAAATATCAAGATATTTTAAAATCAAATAAAATTATGAACAATAACTTTCATAAATTGTTTTTTAAGGCTTTATAATCAACTTTAGAGGTCATACAAATACAGACAGCGTGGTCCGAAACGCATGCTACACATGTGTTGCAAAATATGTTTGACATACGGTTAACATATGTCAAACATATGTTGCACAAATGCCTGTGTATGTCACGTCAAATCATCGAGAACCATTGTGTATGCAATAGAGCTATCATTTTTATTAAATCTCCATAAAACGATCATCTTGATAGAATCTACATCTAGTTTAAAGCGACTGCACTCCAGATGGACAAGTTACGATAAAAAAAGAAAATTTTCAATTTCAAGAAAACAATTGTCATTACTGTATCAGGGGCATTGTATTATGATAACGTGACAAGTTTTCTAACAAAAGAAACAATCAAAATGTGTTGTTTTACTTACTTTTATTGTAGAAAATATCACCACGTGACTAACGGGGTGGGCTCTTTGGTATATCAATATTTTAACTCGCATCAAATCAGCTGACTCCGTAGTGTAGTAGGTTAAGCCCCTGTAAATTTTTTGTAAGCGCAAAGATCCGAGTTCAAAACCTGGCTCGGGTAAATATTTTTTTTCTACCTTTATTTTTAGCTCTTACACAAAGAAAATAATCTTGATGTTGACAAATTGAATATATATTGATTTTACCAAAAAATTAAAATTTACTAAGAATTTGGAGTGCAGTCGCTTTAAATATGGATTGTCTTTGGTCAAAATCTAGGTCATGGGATCAAATCAATGGAAAAGTGAAACTTAGTCAGTAGGACTGTCAGTATGATTGTCTAAATAAGATTAAAATAGAGTTTGAATATTGATCATCTAAAGTTAAAAACTAGGTCACCTGGTTTAAACCGTTGGGTATGCCATGCATGTGAAATTTACAACCCAATCATCATGAAACTGGGTCAGAATGTTTGAGTGAATCACCCGGTATTTTAAACTAGGTCACAAGGTCAATTCCGAGGAAAACTGTTGGTACAGTAAAAGTAACATTTTATAACCAATCATCATGTAAATTGGTCAAAGGTCAAACAGAATGTTTGTGTTTAAGGAGTATAGTTTAGGGTTAAAATTTGGTGACATATTGTTAAAAGTAGGTATCATGTGATCGATATAGGGCCATGTTGGTCCTCTTGTTGTAAAGGTTTAAAAGTACATCTTAAAGTGTCAAAGCTTATTTTGTTCAATTCATATTTTGAACCACATGACTAAACAATGATTGTGTATCATGAACAGTGCACACTTTATGTGACACTTATAAATGTAACGTTGGTAACCAGAAATTCTTGAAGTCATGCAATAACGTTTGTATTTCTTACAATTCCGACCAGTACAATTAACGGGTTTTCGTTTACATTTGCACTACATTATTTACTTCGCCTCTCCACCAGTAATGGGATTTCCAAATGGCTGGACTGACTGTACACATAAATAAGTGGGGATTTTGTCAAGGAAAACATTATATTAAATAATGTTTGTTTTAAGTACACAATGACAATATGTCGATTTCCTAGAATAAATCACTATCCACCAAAATGATTACGGTTTAGGTTGGGTAAGTGCAGCTCCATTAGCCATTTTGCTACGTTACATGTAGTAAAGGTAGATTTACAGTGAAACCCAAACGAGAATGTCTAGAATACATTTCAACATCAAAAATCGTGTAGCCCGGTGCTTTGCTTTGATCTTAGTCGATATTTAATCATAATTTAACTTCAAAACAAGAGCTGTCCCTCACAAGTGACGAATGCCCCCGAAAGAGGTGCCTCACAGTCTGTGTCCTCTCCATGTGCTCAATAAATGTGCTATGTAATTTTAAAATCCTTCCATGCATGACAGAGTAATCATGCATACAGTATTCCATTACTTTAAACACTAAGTGTGACCTTGACCTTTGATGTAGGGACTTGGGTCTTGCACGTGACACATCAGCTTGATGTGCTAGACATTTGTGCCAAGTTATTTTAAAATCCTTCAAAGCATAATAAAGTTATAGTCCGGACACAAATGTATGCATATATACAGGATTCCATTACCTATAAACTCTAAGTGTGACCTTGACCTTTGAGGTACGGATGTGGGTCTTGCACGCGACACGTCGTCTTGATGTGCTAGACATTTGTGCCAAATTATTTTAAAATCCTTCAAGGCATGACAAAGTTACAGTCCGGACACGAATGTGTGCATATATACAGGATTCCATTACCTTCAAACTCTAAGTGTGACCTTGACCTTTGAGCTAGGGACGTGGGTCTTGCACGCTATACGTTGTCTTGATGTGCTAGACATTTGTGCCAAGTTATTTTAAAATCCTTCAATGCATGACAAAGTTACAGTCCGGACACGAATATGTGCATATATGCATATATAGAGGAATCCATTACCTTCAAACTCTAAGTGTGACCTTGACCTTTGAGCTAGGGATGTTGGTCTTGCACGCGACACGTCGTCTTGATGTGCTAGACATGTGTGCCTAGTTATTTTAAAATCCTTCAATGCATGACAAAGTTACAGTCCGGACACGAATGTGTGCATATATAGAGGATTCCATAACCTTCATACTCCAAGTGTGACCTTCACCTTTGAGGTAGGGATGTGGGTCTTGCACGCGACACGTCGTCTTGATGTGCTAGACATGTGTGCCAAGTTTTTTTAAAATCCTTCAATGCATGACAGAGTAACAGTCCGGACACGAATTTGTAAGTGGGGACGCACAGACAGACGGACGGACAGACAGACGGACGGTGCGATTTTAATATGCCACCCTTCGGGGGCATAAAAATAGATTTAAATAAAAACGCCAAAAATTGTTAATGCAGTTTTCTGGACATAAACGTATCATCAAAAAGCATGACAACAAACACTAGAGGGAAAATATTCGAGGAACACTTATCTTAAAGTATTTTTATTGTCTGTACAACTATTTGAGCCTAAAGATGGTGATAGCTTGTCCTAGGCGAAATCTAAATGCAAAGAGTTGATTAAACAACATGTCCCTTCAAAGCAACAGTTAAAGATAAAACATGTTTTCATAAGCTAATGGATCTTTCTTTACTAAACGGAGTGAAATTATAACTCGTACTTAAATGATGATAGCTCTCAGTGACAGATCCATTAAACTATTTCCATAAAGTAGAAACATGTGTCATTAAACAGTTCAGTACTCTCTGAATCGTGTGAAGTTCTCTCATAGGAAACACTCCACAAAAATACCAAACGTGCTTGAACTACAGATAGTTTCCGTTGTCATTTAATCGCGATGCGCATCTATACTCCATGATTTGTCAAATCCTAAATACATTTTAGCTGCTCGTTCATAATTTCCGGTGAAAAAACTTAAATTCTCAAAAACGATATTTATATTAAATCATGCAACTCGGAATGCATAGCTAAAACTTTTGGGTTAAGTTATAATACTTCCAAAGATCATATTATTTATGTTTTGGAGGTTATTTAGTTTGACATCAGTTATAGGGTATGTCCCTTTAATTGTAAAACAAGGATTATTGCATAGTTTACGGTACTGCAGTATATTTTAAACCGCTGATTTAAAGGCACATACCCTTCGACTGATGTCGACTAAATAACCTCCAAAACATTAATAATAAAATATTACAAGTATTAATAGTAAAGTTTAATATATAAAGTATTACAACTTAACTTAAAAGCTTCAACCATGCATTCCCGGTCATGATCGATAAAATCAGCGGCTTAATATATACGGCAGTACCGTAAACCATTCATTACTTTATGTAGTTGTTGTACAATTCATTGGTGGATTCGATTTATAACGGAAAGCCTCAGTATTGATTATGGTACAATTAGGCATTTTTCGCCTTAGACTCTTCTTTGAAACTGTATTTATTTATTATTTTACGTTCTTGAGAATATAATCTACTAGATGTAGGGAGACCCTTTAAACGATAAAGACTAGGAATGTATAGCTGAAACTTTTAGGCTACGTTATCACACTTCAAAAGTTTCAATTATTTATGTTTTGGAGATTCTAAAAGGGACATACCCTTTAACTGAAGTTAAACTAAATAACCTCCAAAACATACATTATAGATTCTTTGGAAGTATTATAACTTAACCTTAAAGTTTCAGGTATGTATTCCTATTCATTATCGATAAAATTAGCTAAAAATACTACAGTGCCGTAAAAACAAAAATAATATCAAACAGGGAATGCCACATACCAAAAACGCAGCCTCCCCAAAACGAGCCCCATAGCACCCAGAAGTGCACACCACCAACACACACACACACACACACACACACACACACACAATCATATACACACACACACATACACTACCAACACACACTAGCATACAAAGCAAACACACGAGGACAAAACGAACAATTAAAGGAACACAGTGGGGCACCGCCTTGGAACGGTCAGTGGCAAAAACACCACTGGGGAGCTTAAACCGGTTTATGGTGCGCACCCAACCTCACTCTTACCCCCCACCATGTTCCAAAGTCACAGGACAGTGTAAATAAAAGTAATCCCTGCTAGGTGAATCTCTAACACACGCAATGGAAACAAAAGGTATGGTATGTAAAACACAAAAATGCTCGTGTATGAATATATAAAAAGCAAACATTGAGAACCAAAAAACGTATGTACTCAATGCCTTTGCAGAAGGCAGAGCACCAAGAGAAACACCCTTAAGGGCCCGACGAAACAGGCCAGAGGACAGAAATCAAAACAGTTTCGTCCCAGTGGGATTTAAAAACTGCCCATCACAGAGTCCTCCCCCTCTTCCGTCAGACACAATCAAAGAGGGAAGCATAGCGTCCAACTGTAAACGGGTTGAACACCAAACATGCGGTGTGTCTCAAAACAGTTGGGTCGTAACCTCTTTTAACAAAACGTTTTATAATTTTAGCAAATACAGTTGGAAAATTGCCATGACCCAAAATCTTACGAAGTTTGTAAACCACATCCCCATAAAAATCGGGTTTTGAAATACCTTCTCGCAGAAGAGTCTTTAGATTACTATTGAATTTCAAAACCAAATCAGAATTACGATAGTAAAATTTAGCAAAATATTTACGCAATTTGTAATAACGGTAGCCCTGTTGAAGAAGTTTATTTGTAATATATTGATTACGTTCATTGAAATCTACACGCTCTGGCAAACCGAATTAACTGAGAAATGTATACCCCATAAGATGTAGCATGAGGTACATCCCCATCCAAATGGGGGAAATTTACAATACTAAAATTAAAATCATCCCTCTTGTCAAAAATTTTGGTATGTATAATATTGTTATAAATAGAGAGATGTAAATCTAAAAATGAAGCACCAGTATCCAAATTGTTAGTTTTAATTAACTGGAGCTCCCGGGGATAAATATTGTCCACCAATTGACCAAAAAACGGGTTATCCATATTAAGAATATCATCCAGATAGCGTGATGTATTATTAAAAGCAGTGATGTCTGCCTGCGTATCTGGAGAAAGACTCAACATAAAGTCTCTTTCATAACAATATAAAAACAAATCTGCGACAAGGGGTGCACAATTTGTTCCCATGGGAATACCGATTACTTGTCTGAAAACTGCATTCCCAAAAAAAACAAAAATAATATCAAACAGGGAATGCCACGTACCAAAAACGCAGCCTCCCCAAAACGAACCCCACATCACCCAGACCTCAAACCTTATATACCCCAAAACCTTATATAACCTTATATCACCCAAACCTTATATAAATGTTGTTCAATAAATAGGAAAGGGCTTTACAAACTTCGTCACAGGTCCACATAGTATAATGTTTAACAATACAGCTAGTAAAAAAAGCTTTATCGAAATTGCAGGCGAGAAATGTAACATTCTCCCTGGCAAAAGTCTTTTGAATTAGGGCAGTTAGCTTGTCATTTATCAAATTATGTGGTAAAGTGGTATACAGAGTAGAAAAATCGTATGTACTGACTGAAGTTACTTTGTAATTATTAACTTTAAACTTATCCAGGATTTCGCCAGAATTTTTGATCGACCAAAATAAATGTTTACCAGAGTTTTCGTATACTTTATCACAATATCTTTTCACGTGGGCTTTTATAGCAGTTAGGCAAGATGTTAATAGTTTTGAAATATTTGTAGTGGTACAAGAGCTTGAATTAGCGATGAAACGAGCTTTATATGGTTGTTTATGTAATTTAGGAATCCAGTACATAGTAGGAAGTTTAATATGTTGATCATCTATACGAACTTTCTAATTTGAAAGTTCGTATAGATGATCAACATATTAAACTTCACTGATGTGATCAGTGACCACATTTTGTTCAACGGAAGGACTCAATATATAAGCTTTAGTGCTATTTAGTTCGTTTTGTAAAACATTAATATAATGTAGGCGTCAAATGATGATAATATTGTTGGCCGCCTTGTCTGCTGGAACTAAGACATACTTAGAATGAAATTCTTGGATTTCCTTTTTCAGATGTCTTAAAGTAAACTTGGGTTTTGATGGAAGTAGGTGTTCATTTGTTTGGTAAAATTTTATACGAGAATCGACAATGTTAAACGGTAACGGTTTAAAGCTGCTCGCTCTCAGATTTTGTTAAAAGAAATAATTTCTTCAGACTGTATGTATATAATATATTTTAGAATATATAGCGAGCAGCTTTAAACCGTTACCGTTGAAAAAATATTTTTTTTAGAAATTGATATACATATACATAAATAAAAAAATCAAGGCTAGAATAAAAATATAAGCAAACATAGATGTAGGAATTTGCAGAAATCGATTGAAAATGTCGGTTACACGGCACCGCTACTCTACATGTTTATATTGGAATCAACGCTTTTGAATTTGGTAGCGTATTCTTTGAAATTTAGAGGTAAACGTGACAGCAATTTATACCGGAGCCTCTTTATATGGTTATAGATTCTAAAATACGTTATTTTCACACAGTTTGAAGAACTTTATTTTTTTACCAAAATCTGAGAGCGAGTAGTCTATCTTTAAGCAAGAAAAAATATGTACTGAATCGGCGTCACAGGTGTCTGAAAAAGCTGTCGAAATTTATAATTGACTTCCGTTAAAGGCTAATATAATCTATGTGACGAGAATATAATCTGCTAGATATAGGGAGTGCAAGACTGATGAGCTGTGTCACAATAAGAAACACATGAAAGCTACTCGCTCTGATTACGAAGAAAATTCTTCGATTTTTTCGAAATGACATATTTCACAACAAATCATCAAATAAAAAGGTTCCAGTATAAAGTCCTGTAAAACGTAACTGAAATTTTAAATTATACGCTACCATGATTATAAAGCGTTACAAAAGCTTTTGAAATTCCACCATATAAATTATTTGGTAATTTGAATAATCTGCCCTTTGATGACATCATGCGGGGATGCGCCTTTAAAACGAGATAATGGCGCAAGCGTGATTGTTGACCAGTGCATATATTATTTCATCGAAGGAACGCTAACTCTAGGTATTTTGTAGCTTTTACAACTTGAAACTGTACACAAATACCGTATAGAGATAATTGAAATGAAATCATAGTGGAATGACGAAGACAAGTGAATCAATTGTTTGCGCGAATTAACCGGAAGCTTTTTTACACTTCAAGTTTTTAGCGACTGGTGATATGCAGTTGTAGATATGTAGCAAAACCAGCTGGTACTACAATTGACTCACCTAAAAGTGTTTACTTTATTTATTAAGAAATCTACAATAAAGAACAAATAAAGGAACTGCTACAGTAAAGTTTGTCTTTGCTAACATCACTTTTCATAAGTGATTAAATGACTGGCATGAAGAAATCTTTTTCCGTTTTTATATCATCAGCAGTGATGCGCACAAAGGGCACAGTCTTGAGTTTAAAACTCGACCATCAATTGATATATTTTGCTACATACATGTACATTATTCAAACAATTATTTTACTACTCTAAGGCAAAGACATTTTTCTCTCTTTTGTTCAGATCATTGCATGTTCCCAATTCCTACGTGTAGGTGGCAAATGTGCAGCCTCTTTAAATATTCTGTTTTTGTTTGATAATATTTAGAGTTCCCAAACTGGGAACAGTCATCCACGGCGTTGGGATCTAGGACACAAAATATATAGTTAAGAAAACAAATACTATGTATTTTATATTTATAATTAATTTGTTTAATATTTTCATTCTGGAAAGGGCCGTTTGCTAAGTTGAAAGAACTTGTGGCCCGACAAATTGCATTTTGTTTCGTTGTGTATATATGTCGTTGTATTAACGTATGTGCTTGTTGAAAAATAAAAGATGATTAAACTAAACTAATAATATGTTACTCTTGATTTGTAAAATGAGACAGATCTAGTAATATCAAGGCGTGACAGTAGCGCTTCTTAGATTTCATATTAGATTTCATCTCAGTTAACACTAGTTTCACACTCGACCATAAATTCACATGAATGCTACATATCAGTAACTGGTCACCAAATTTGTCACTAATTGGTTAGCTGTTTATGCGACTGGACCTTTCATAGGGGTTTTATGGCACTCTTTGTATTGTACATAATTATGCCCAAGTGCATTTCGTGGCCACCTGATGTTTTATGACATGTACACTGCAGTAGGGCACCAATTAATTGTAACACACATCTTATTAAAATTGACAATGTTATTATCACTAATAGTTCACATTTTAACACGAAAACAGTTTGCTGTATGATGCAACTTTCAAGTTAAAAGTAGTTATGTTGTACCTTTCATTTTAGTTTTCATGTCATAACCTTATATTGTTGAAAATATATTTTAATAAATTGCATGGACATGACCAAAGATGGTGTTTATAAAAATTGGTATTTCTAGTTATGTCATTGATTGTTAAAACAATAGGTCTTAGTAACATAATTAGTCCAGACATATGGCAACTTTTTACGGTAAACGGACATTATCCCCTTAGCAGGAACCGTCTAGAGTATTCCTGCCCCGTAGCTCATACTTTTTTTAAAATGTTTCTTGACAATAATTCTCACTAAACCATGCATTAATTATTTTAATTCATGTAAATCACGTTATTCATTTTTGTTTATTTCAAAGCAGAACAATTACAGCATCCGTAAACTTTATTCGAAAATACACCAGTTTTTTTCTAAAATATTTCTAAATAATCGCAGACTTTTTTCACAGTTAACATATCTATATATTATGATTATGATAATTACGTAGAAATGATGTATAAAATGACAAAATCATTACCAATTACGCCGTAAAAACTTGTTAAACCTGATGTTTACGAACTATTACGAAGTAAGTGTCAGCAAGGTCTTTCAAATAGTACTAAAAGACCTTGGTATCAGCGATGGTTTCATTTGTGCAATTTATCATCGTATGACGTCACAGCCGGTAAGGGACGCAACTCTTGGTCGGTAGATTATCGATGAATTGAAAGGGTGTATAGTTGAGCGATGCAATCAAATCAAGCTCACCAACATTTTCAACATATTTATAGTTTTTGTTGTTTTTTTACTGGAAACTGTGAACGAGGAAATAAAAAAAAATATTTAAAAATATTGCTTTGCTTGTCGGAAGTGGTAAAAACTGTTTATCATTACTTTGTTTCACCTCAAATAAACATTTAAAAATATAGGTTCTAGACAAATCATCAACATGTGAAGCACATACAATGTTTTACAAATGTATCTTAAAGACACGAGGATAAATGATAAAACATCACATCTAATTAGTCGTAATCCTATTCAATTATCATAAATTGCAATATTCTAGAATTGTTATATCGATTAACATTTTCTTTTCCAGGAAACTAGTAAAAGAAATTAAAAGCAAATTTTGCAGAAATTTCATTTGCTTCTTGTAAAACACCACTGATTCATACGCTTATGCTTGGGTTTATTCTAGAGTTTAAAATGAAATTTCCCTTCGGAATACCTAAATTGCAAATAGTAGAATAAAATATCACTGAATTCACTGACATAAACGATTAATTCCGTCACAGTAACTAATTTCACCTATAAAGCAGACAAAAGTTTAAAAATAAAACTAAAAATGTTCATTTTTCACTTTCAACTGAATCAGAAAACTGAATATCGACTAAGGAAACAAACTACTTATTTTTCGCTCTGAGAGATTATAAAATACCTTTACCATATTTTTAATAGAAATAAAACTGTTACTATAAATGTTATATCGTAGTAATATTTTAGCTAGCAGTCATTTTTTTAAGAATTTAAATCACAGCTACATGTCTGTCTTAAATAACGATGGTCACAGACAGAAAATCAATACAAAATTCAAAAAAGAGAATCTAACATGTTCATGAGTTGTGGATAAGGAAATCCCACCGAGGGTTGAGATACGTCCACCACAACTCAGTGTACATGGTAAGTTTATGTTCTCACCGTTTTAATCGCATTCACACAAGTAAGAAGGAATAAGTGCAAATACAGGATGGGGATGAAAAAATGAAAATCAACTTTTTCTTGAATTGTACTTCAATACTTCTTTCTATAGATGGATAGAAAATGATCCAAGAATATGAATACCAACTACCCTATGTTTATTTCAAAAATAACAATTTTACAGTTATTTTTCGATTTTTATGTCTGCTTACAATTAACGTAAAAATAGTCCGGCAGCGATGCGAGATAAGATTACCTATCACCGGTAAATTCGCGGAAATATGTACCTCATATGTTAGAAATACTTTTCATGAATTTATACTGAAACCTTTTATTTACCAGATGTTCTAAAAATGTTATTTTCATACAATTTGAAAAACTTTATTTTCACCAAAATCTGAGAGCGAGAAACTTGAAGTAAATTATACTGCTGGAAGTTTTTTTCTAGACAATGCTCCAGAAACAGCTCATCCTTGTATTACCTTCACAGTGATATTTATCTATGTCAGATGAGTTAAGCTCTAGAGGTTTATCATTACTCAGGGTCAAAAAGTTTACATAGTCAAAACTTTTCTGCCACACGTCCTCTTTTTAGCTCACCTGGCACAAAGTGCCAGAGTGAGCTATTAAGATCGCATTCCGTC
>JAFMSR010000004.1:12151589-12180041 GCA_022818135.1 Saxidomus purpurata
TATCGTCGCCTTGATGCTGACCTTGGCAAAGGCTGACCATGAAATACTTTAGACCATTGAAAACCGTTATATTTTTCATAGTAATCCAGTATCTATTGTCCACTGAAACTATTTTTGCAGACCTATATTTGGTATGGCATACTATTTAGAAATGCTATTCGGAATTGATAAAGTCGTTGTCTTTTGTGATCGGTCTGTCTAGAGTATTGCTTCACAATAAGTTACATCGAAGTACGTCTGCTATTGAAAAAAACATTGTAGCTGTCTGAAATAGTAAGTTCATTTGTTGTCTAGGATTAGCCAGAAGACGTTTACACAGTTTTCAGTAAGAATGGAACTGTGATAATGCCATATATTATTATGTTTGTATTTTTCCGTTTCCAAGGAGTGTAAATTTATGATTAATGTTTTTACGTTTTGCGTTTGCAACGCTTTAGAATTTGTTGGCATATTTTTTTGAAATTTAGAGATATGCGTGGCAGGAATTTATACTAGAGCCTTTTTATATGACTATATAATATAAAATACGTTATTTAATACAGTTTGAAGAACTTTATTCTTTTACCAAAATCTGAGAGCGAGCAGCTTTAAGTGACAATTATAGTTACATATTAGAAATATTTACATGTTTAAACAAATGCTGCATTGTGCATGACTGAGTGTCAAAACATTTTGTCGGAACGCAGCTTGTTTGATTCCGGAAGTTCTTGAAACAAACTATTTTCTCATTTTAACTTAACAAACTTGATATGTAGTTGGCAGACAAACCTATGTTTACATTTTTATGTCAGTCATTTAATGTTATTATATATAACTGCTCTATAGTTAAGTCATTGAGCATAAAGTTGAAAGCGCCATTTCTTTGAAATGTCTGTAATGTAATGCCACTTAAATCTGATAGACAAATATCTAACGTTCATGTTCTCTAGAAGTATAAACAGGCCTCGACACTAACGGGGTACCGGGATCCCGAGGACCCCAGATTCTCATGAGGGACACCAATTCTGCCAAGCTGGGTGTTCCTCCAGGATCCCTATTTTTTCTGAACGTTGATGGAAAATTGTAACATTTGGAAAAATTCCATTTAAAACCATTAACGGTAAACACTAAGTAGCAGTATATTGTATTTTTATTATCTCGGATATTGTACGCAATCGATGTGCGCGAGACATCCCGAACGAAGCGAAGGGTGTGAACTCTTTTTCCGAAACGGTTTTCGCGACTATTGCAATCTACGAATTTTACTGAAGAAAAAAAAATAAGATGTGGGAATTTATTCAAGGGGTTAGTGAGCCCGTTAAGAAAAAGCCAAAAACGGATGAAGAATCTTTGCAGACACGTCGTCTTTACGAAAAAGAAAAAAGAAATAGGCAGTTTCAGCATGACTGGAAAAAAAAAATTCCAGTGGCTACAGTTGAATGATGAAAATAATATAAAATGACATGTCAAATTTGTATTAAATACGATAAAAGTGGTACCATTGTTTCTGGTTGTGACAATTTCAAACAAGAGGGCCAAGATGGCCCTATATCGCTCACCTTGGTACAAGTCCACTTGCCTGGTGGAAGATCACTAGATAATGTTATATACCAAATAAGTTTTCCTATATACGCCTTTTGACCCCAGGGGCATAATTTAAACAAACTTTGAAGAGGTCTAGGCCTTGTGGTTTCAGAGAAAAAGATTTTTAAAGTTTTCCCTATATAAGCCTATGTAAAACTAAGTGACCCCCGGTGCGGGGTCAATTTTGACCCGGGGGTCACAATTTGAACAATCTTGGTAGAGGTCCACTAGCCAATGTTACATGCCAAATATCTTAGCTCTAGGCCTTGTGGTTTCAAAGAAGAAGATTTTAAAATTTTTTACTATATATTCCTATGTAAAACTAAGTGACCCCCCGTGCGGGGTCGATTTTGATGCGAGGGTCATTATTTGAATAATCTTGGTAGAGGTCCACTAGCCAATGCTATATGCCAAATATCTAAGCTCTAGGCCTTGTGGTTTCAGAGAAAAAGATTTTTTAAAGTTTTCCCTACATAAGCCTATGTAAAACTAAGTGACCCCCCAGTGCGGGGTCGATTTTGATCCGGGGTTCATAATTTGAACAATCTTGCTAGAGGTCCACTAGCCAATGCTACATGCCAAATATCTAAGCTCTAGGCCTTGTGGTTTCAGAGAAGAAGATTTTTAAAGTGTTTCCTATATATTCCTATGCAAAACTAAGTGACCCCCGGTGCGGGGTCAATTTTGACCCGGGGGTCATAATTTGAACAATCTTGGTAGAGGTCCACTAGCAAATGCTACATGCCAAATATCAAAGCTCTAGGCCTTGTGGTTTCAGAGAAGAAGATTTTTGAAGTTTTTCCTATATATTCCTATGCAAAAACAAAGTGCCCACCCGCGCGGGGTCAATTTTGACCCGGGGTCATAATTTGAACAATCTTGGTAGAGGTCCACTAGACAATGCTACATGCCAAATATCTAAGCTCTAGGCCTTGTGGTTTCAGAGAAGAAGATTTTTAAAGTTTTTCCTATTTGTTGCCATAGCAACCAGAGTTCTACATGGAATGGAATTCTTTGAACAATTTTGGTAAAGCTTCATGCAAGGAACATTCCTGCATAGTTTTAGCAACATTGGCCTAGAGGTTTCAGAGGAGATGTCATTTGAATCAAAATGTTGACGGACGACGGACAATCATCGATCAGAAAAGCTCACCCTGGCGTAGCCAGGTGAGCTAAAAAGCAAGCTATTCAAATGAATCAACAGTCAGAGTGTCACAGTAAAAATGCCCTTAAAAATAAGGCAGACAATGCACCTGCCAACTGATCCACAGGTAGCAAAACTTGAACAATTTTGGACAAAGCAGCAACAGCTAAACTCAAAATTTTATTTGCAAATGCTGATTATGTTGCAAAGCTTGGCAGGCCATACACAGACTATGTATAGCTGGCAAAGCTAGACAAGGCCAACGAAGACCTGGACATTGGAAATACTTACTTAACTAATAAATATTGTCAAGTTTTTATTAGATCAATTGCTGACACACACAGGATGGAACAAGATACTTTCATGGTTGAGTCACCATTCATTTCTATTAGTGATGGCGCCACGGACACATCATCAAAAGAGGCTGAGATTGTTTTTGTTTGGTCTGCTGCCACAGGCGAGGTAGTGTAGGCTTAGAATATGTTGAGGGTTGACTGCAAAAATGTCGTAATGCATTTAAGGTTCTAAAAAAAAATGTACAGTTTTGTGGCCAATCTTCGATATGTGTTTCTGGTGTCATTATTAACTGTAATGTTCTAATGACTGACCTTTCTGACTGACCGTAATAAATTGTATTATCATGATACTAAGCTGCCAATGTCCTAAATTTATTTGTACTGAACCTACTTTCAAATTTTGTTTCAAAAATAATTTCAAGCGTAAAAATGTACATACTGACTTTGATGTGAAAATTATGCTTTACCACTTGTGTCTTTCATTTTGAATCTTGTGTTTTTTGACAGGTCAAAACTTATTTCATGGGTCTGCGCAATGTGCCAAGAGCAGATAGTGCTCACATAACAAACGCTATAGTATCTCTGATGGATGAAAGAGTTGGAGAAAGTTGGAAACGAAAGGTGGTAGCTATGGTGCTGCTGTTATGTTGGGACGATCTGCAGGTGTAGTTCAAAAAATTAAAGAACACACCGGAAAGCCTTACTTATTCGCCATCCATTATTCAGCTCATAGGTACATGTATTGTATGCCTAGGTCAAACATTTTCTAAAAGAAAAAACAGATTTAGCTGACATTTATGTCAACAGTAAGGTACATGTTTGTAATTGTTATGGTAATATATGTCAATTAGAAAGAGAGATATTGAAACTGAAAAAATTGAAAGGAGAAATTCTGCGTTGCGATGCATTGATCTTGTGAAATCCTGTGTATGTCAGCAAAAGCTCAAAATTAAATTGTTGCTACAGAAATATTAAAACAATATGCAGTTTGGAAGCCAATGGTAGTCATATTTTCTTTCAAATCTAAATTGAATGCAGATTTATTAAAATGCAATTCTTTTTTCAGATTAGAATTAGCATATAAAGATTCCTTAAAGGGCGGTGGTGCAAAGATTCATCAGAAATGTGATGCACTGTTGCTGAATTTGTATTTGTTTTACAAGTAAGTACAGTAGAAGACTGAACTACTGATAAGATATTTTCTCAAATTATTAATCATCTTGAAGATACTATGATATCTTAATTTTATAAAGTTTTCCAAATATATTTGATCCATGTCACAAATAACTTCAATCTAAAGAAGTTTGTTTGTGAGTTACTTTGTACAAAAATTTAATAAGCCGAGTTTCAGGTAAAATTCTAAAAATGGCCGGTCAACCTAAATCGGATGAGCACCTCACCAATGAACAGTATGTCTATGATCTGTCTTTGACCTAAAAAAGAAAAGAAATAAAGGTTATGACAAAGCTCGTGAAAATCTGCAAGCACCAGCAAAATACAGAAAACGTTACTATGATGAAACTAGAACCTGGTAACGCGGTATGGCTGTATGATGATAGAACAGAACCAGGTTTGTGTTCAAAACTAGTCCCACAATGGAAAGGACCACTCCATGTAGTGAAACGTACCGATTAGCTCACTTACCTGGCAAAACAATAAACAAAATGTACAGGCTAAAGTCCTCCACATTGATCGACTTATGCGACATCATTGAACAAATATCCGAAAATGTTTCAAAACTGCCGCGTTACTTAGTTAAAGGGAACTGACAATATGCTAGTTAATCGGACATTAATGCATTTAACTGACAGTGAAGACTATTCTGTTGTTCCGATTAATACTGTCAAATAGAAATAAGGGAATATACAATTTACAGTTAATATTTATGTTTTACCTGATATACAACAGTTGTGTTGAGCATAAATAGTATATACATGTAGTTATATATAAAAATATATAGGGGAAACAACAAGTTACCATAGAAATATCACAGTTACTTTATAAATATCACAGGAAGGCTCACCTCTAGTATAACAGCAAATATGGCTATAACGTAAGACTATCACAGATTTACATATCACAGTTATTTTGACTAAATGTAAAAAGGAAAACAAGTAATCACTTGTACATTGTAATGGTGTACATGTAGAATTTGACTAACACTGAATAACCCGAGTAATATTAGTTTTTAAAGTTCAGAGTAATGGCAACGTCGCAGACATATTATGGTCGTTAGGGAATGGATTAGCTACACATCTCACTAAACGAGAACTGGTCACTGTGAAACCAGAGTGCTGTTCATAAAGTGTCATATAGAAAGACATATGTATCACGTTTTTGAAATCTGGAAGTTTAATGACCAAGTTGATAAATTTGACACTGTACTTTGATTAAAAGTTGACTGAGATGTATAGTGTTTATCGTGTTTTAGTTTGAACCATTACACCACATCTTGATTACTGGTATTTACATCAACATAATATTATGGACTGATAGTCCCTTTTAAAGAAAAAAAGAAGAAAAAAGTTAAAAACAGTTTAAAAAGTTTAAGTTAACTTGTATTAAAGTGACTGAAAATAAAAATGGAAAATTCAACAACAACACATTAATTACAACAACGTTTTTATATCATCATATTCATATTAACGTTTCGGCGAAAGCCTTCATCAGAATAACAATATAAAGCGGACGTGACGTAACGTCGTATACATTTGAACTAAAGTCACGTCAAAGTGCGGGAAAACTGAATATGAAATGCATCACACACATCTATATATATATATATATATATATATATATATATATATATATATATATATATATATTATTAAAGTGACTGGGCATACAGACTCTGAAAAACTGCAAAGTGCTGAAAATGTAACTCTTCTTAATTACAGATACAAGATTGCTGTGTGATGCTGGTTGTGCCCTAGTATTTTTTTTGCCTCCAGGAAAAATTAAAAAAATCATGTTGCAGGGTCACCTCATTTAAGGCTGGGAGAAGTCTGTCCTTTCTGTGATACAAGGGAGACACTGAGTAACAGAAACGGTGATCTAAAACGACATGTAAATCAAAAGCATTCAGGACTGATAGGAACACTCTCCAACTTACTTCAGTGACGCGTTGGACTTTTATCTGTAAATATACCCAAATGATTATGCTCGCGTGATTAACTCTGCAAAGGAGACCTCCACTGATGAAATATCCACAAAGAATGTATTATGGAAAGGAGTTCAAGCCCCTTTGTGTCCAGCCTTCTTCCCATTGTTCTGTATTTCTGGTTGGGTTTCTGACAATTGTACGACTTATTTTTATTGCAACTATTAGATCTAACTTCAAAGTGACTGCATGGCAGCCTGGATAAGCCTTGAGCTAGTAAATTCATTGTTTGACAATGGTAGCCAATCAGTGATGTAAATAAAAAGGTTTCATAATTAAAACTATTTCCTTGAGCAGAAATGACATATGGTTTCGAGTTAATTAACAACATCTGAAAAGATTTGACATTTAGCAAAAATTACAAGTTTGAATAAATGAATTTTCTTTAAATATTGAATTACATTGCATAAGGCCCATCCTAAATTACTACATAGAAAATCTACTGTAAATTCTGAACATTTTGATACTAAAATCACTATATATGTGTATTTAATAAAAAAAAAACATTTTTTAATTTTTAACAATTTGACTCCAAAATTCACATCATAATAGTTGCAATAAAATAAGGCGTACAATTGTCAGAAACCAAATCAGAACTATGGAACAATGGGAAGAAGGCTGGACACAAAGGGGGTTGTACTCCCCTCCATTCTGAACCTAACTTCATCAGTCCAAGACCTGGTCAGCTACTACAATCTACTCTGTAGACTAGACCTGAGATAAACATTAAGATTGGAAATTTAACTGTAAGCAACATTCCCTTTTTCTCGTTATGTATTAACTAACGAGGATGCTACAGACACTCAAAATGACACTCAATATAAAACTCATAGTGAACCATTAGTACCTACAAACAAAATAGTCACAGACGCAGTCAAAGTATTGAGTTTTGGAGTGATGCCACTTTTACCACCAGCCAGGCGTGAATGGTACACTGAAAGTGCAGTTACATTTCACAACACTCAACTTCTATAACATGGCCACCTGTAGGATGGAAGGAAATGAACCCCCAAAGACGCAGTCATGTGGCAGAGTATGCTGCAAACGTACTGGAAAAGTGACATCTCTGTTTATTCAGTTACCCCTAAAGAGGACATAATGGACAGATACATGTATAACTTTCTCATTTTACCAGACTACTGTAGAGACCTTTCCATACCTGCCTGAAAGGAGGAAAATGCGTCTTCTTAATTATAACCAATTGCGTCAGGTTGCTAAAGGGACACCTGAAGATGGTGAATTGGTACAGTCACTATCAAGGGCTTTAAAGCTGCTCGCTCTCAGTTACCGTTGAAAAAAATATTTTTCAAAAAAATTGAAGTTCTTAATCATAAATATAAAACTAAAGGCTAGAATAAAAAAATAAGTAAAAATCTAGGTAGGAATTCGCAGAAATCGATTGATAAGGTCGGTTACACGGCACCGCTACGCTATATGTTTATATATAAATTTCAAAAGCGTTTGCAACGCTTTTGAATTTGGTAGCGTATTTTGCGAAATTTAGAGATGTACGTGACATTAATTTATACTGGAGCATTTTTAAATCACCATATGTTCTAAAATACGTTATTTACATTCAGTTTGAAGAACTTCATTTTTTCACCAAAATCTGAGAGCGAGCAGCTTTAAGGAATACGTCAACAACAACCTTGATAGAATAGATTATCAAGGCAAATGTAAATCTTCGAATGTAAATAATAAAACACACATAAAAGTTTAGAAACAAGTGTACACTAAGATAGAAACAACTTTCAGTCTGTAATCAAGATTTTATGATAGACATGGTTACTTTCATTATATATATACATCTGGCAGGGGGAGAGACTTTAGTAAGACCCTTTAAATTGAACACAACTAAATTTAAGTGACAATTACAGTTACATATTAAGAAATATTTACATGTTTGAACAGATTATGCATTGTGCATGGTTGATCGTCATGTTTATTTTAGCAAAACACTTTGTCGGAACGCAGCTTGTTTGACTTCCGGAATATTTTTAAACAAACAATTTTCTCATTTTAACTTAACTAACTTGATATGTATTTGTCAGAGAAACAATTTTATGGCAGACATTTAATGTTATTATATATTACTGCTCTATAGTAACGTCATTGAGCATAACTTCAATTTATTCATAACGTATCCATATATTCCATACTTTTAAAACATTTATTGATTTATTTAATTTTATTATTCATTATTGCACAATTTATTCTAAAAGAATTTTGTCTAGCGAAAAGTCTGGCAAGATGGCGAAATCCAGGAAGATTTGACAGTTTTGACTTTTGTTTCATGGAATCTCATTGGCTTTTGTACCCGAAATCAAATTATACACAATTCTTCATTGGATAAGACATCTATTTGCCAGAATGTTCCCTGTACAAATATGAGTCTAACATGATAAATCCCAACCTTGGCGGGCAAGTGATAATTGTAAGCACTGTTCTTAAGTGATACGCGAAAGATTAGGATGACCGTTTTAATATGCCAAGTAACTTAGAATTTTGTTTTAATAAAATTGTTGACTAAAAACGTGTTATTATACTCTTCTTTTTGCCATTCCTGACATTTAAAGCTGCTCGCTCTCAGTTACTGTTGAAAAAAAATGTTTTCCACGAAAAATTGAAATTCTTATTTGTAAATATAAAACTTAAGGCTAGAATAAAAATATAAGCAACAATCTAGGTAGGAATTTGCAGATATCGATTGAGTATGTCGGTAACACGGCACCGCTACACTTTAAGTTTATATTAAAATTTCGAAAGCATAATTTGGTAGCGTATTTTTTTGAAATTTAGAGATAAACGTGGCATGAATTTATACTGGCGCCTTTTTATATGACTATATGTTCTAAAATACGTTATTTACATAGTTTTAAGAAATTTATTTTTTTACCAAACTCTGAGAGCGAGCAGCTTTAATACCTTAAATGACTGAATGAAATACATGTAATTATCCCCTCTGAGATAATAGGGAGGGTGAAATTAAAACTAGAGCTATCACTAAATGTGATTAATACCCCCAAAAGACTGCTTTATAAACTGAAGAAGTTCGTAGTAACATAATACCTTGCAAACAAACTAAAAAAAGATATTGTTCTTAGCAATAACTCTGTAATTCGTCAAGATAGAGTTATGGTTCTTGTACACTGCGTACACTCAATGTGCTTGACCATTGTACGAAGTTGTATTGAATTCCAATCAATAATTTTCGAATCATGCTCCAGACAAGTAAAAAAAAACAAAGGGCAATAACTCTTAAATGAGTCAAGATTGAGTTATTGTTCTTTTGCACTGCACTTCCTCTCATTGTGCTTGACCATTGTATGAAGTTGTATCGAATTCCAACTTGTAGTTTTAGAAAAATGCTCCAGACCATGAAAAGTAACAAAGGGCAATAATCCTGTAATTAATTAAGATGGAGTAATGATTCCTGTGCACTGCACTTCCTCTCATTGTGCTTGACCATTATATGAAGCTGTATTGAATTCCAACCAGTAGTTTTCAAATTATGCTCTGGACAAGGAAAAGTAACAAAAGGTAATAACTCTGTAATGAGTCAAGATGGAGTTATGGTTCCTGTGCACTGTACTTCCTCTTAATGTGCTTTACCATTGTATGAGGTTGTATTGAATTCCAACCAGTAGTTTTAAAGTTATGCTTCGGACAAGGAAAACTAACAAAGGGCAATAACTCAGTAAATACTCAAGATAGAGTTATAGTTCTTGTACACTGCACTTCCTCTGAGTGTGCTTGATCATTGTATGAAGTTTTATTGAATTCCAACTTGTAGTTTTCAAGTTATGCCCCGGACAAGGAAAGGGCAATAACTCTGTAATGAGTCAAGATGGAGTTATGGTTCTTGTGCACAGCACTTCCTCTCAATGTGCTTGACCATTGTATGAAGTTGTATTGAATTCCAACCAGTAGTTTTCAAGTTATGCTCCGGACAAGGAAATGTAACAAAGGGCAATAACTCTGTAATTAGTCAAGATGGAGTTATAGTTCTTGTGCACTGCACTTCCTCTCAATGTGCTTGACCATTGTATGAAGTTGTATTGAATTCCAACTAGTAGTTTTCAAGTTATGCTCCGGACAAGGAAAATGCAACAGACCGCCCGACCGACCACCGGGTGACTCCTATATACCCCCCTAAACTTCATTTTGAGTTGCTCTTTTTCGGTGCAGCCGTTTTAATCTTGCTTTTGAGCCTAAGTTTAGAACTCTTCAACCGTCAATGAAATGACGAGTAGAATGTGTAACATTTTGTAAAAAGATAAAAACAATGTAAGGCACTTACATGTACTAATGGATAAACAGGTTACATTTACTGTAATTACCAAAAACAGCCGAAAACGACCGAATGAGACCAAAAATGAACTGAAAAACAGTTTATGTAGACCCAAAACAACCATTTTTCAAAAGGTAATATGTAGTTTATAATTTAACTTTAAAGCTGCTCGCTCTCAGTTACCGTTTATTATTTATTTTTTTAAATTGACATAATTATTCATTAATATAAAACTAAAGGAATTTGCAGAAATCGATTGAGTATGTCGGTTACACGGCACCGCTACACTATATGTTTATATTGAAATATGTTTATATTGAAATTTCAAAAGCGTTTGCAACGCTTTTGAATTTGGTAGCGTATTTTTTTAAAATTTAGAGATATACTTGGCACGAATTTATACTGGAGCCTTTTTTATGACTATTTGTTCTAAAATACGTTATTAGTCCGGGAACTTTATTTTTTTACCCAAATCTGAGAGCGAGCAGCTTTAAATAAATGAGGGAATTTGTGAATAGTGAATAATCAATCAGTACTACTTATATAGTATTATTTTTTAGAAAAACAAGTTGTTTTCTGTCGGTAGTATTTGTTTTTCGTGTTTTTTTTTTGTGGTTATTTTACTTTATTTGTAATATGAAATTTACATATTTCTTCATTTTTCCACGACCTTACAATGTATATAGTGAGAATGAGAATAAACAAAATAATACTCTTGTGATCGTAGTGTAGTGCAGGTTAATATTTTATATATGTTTTTTCGTAAAACAAGTGATCTCTGGCCTCCATATCTATCGATGTGGGTGAACATTTTATAAAAAAATGGCCGGGGCACTTTCGGTTTCTATTCGTGAAGCTTCCACCTGACCAAACTAAGCCTTCAATAACTTCAAAACTTCGAATTATTGCGGTTGGAAACAAAGAACCGAGAAAAGGTTACATATATCCCTTGACTAACGGCCTATTCATATAATTTCATAGCGTAAATACAACGCCTTTTCCTGATATGAATACGCTTGACCTTGTTAAAAGAATAAGTAATCCGCCATTTTCTAAAGTTTTCTCTCATTTCTCACACTTGAACGAAGTTTGCACTCACTATACACCGACCCCTCTAAGAGTGGAAATAAAAATATATCGTCAAGACAATTTCAATACCGAGCAGGGAGTTATTAGCAGAAAGTTAATACCTCATTTACTTGTGACATTTAGTGACACAGACGTCTTATATCTCCTTTTAGACGTGTCGCAGTTTATTAATCTGTTGAGTAATGAGGCAATTGAGACAAAATTTCCGGCGGTTTGACATGGTTTTATAAACGCCTGTTTCAGAGTCGTTAAACGTACATGTATATTGTAACTAGTGAATTGTTGTATCCTTATAGCATTTTGAATTTTGTAAGTTTTTTTTATTTGATACTTTATTGTTCCTTCCATGGAAGGGACACTTAAAATTGTACATGTTGAATGTGTGCGTACTTTGTAAGTTTTTTTATTTGATACTTTATCTTCTAAAGCATTGGACAAAACGTATGGTAAAATATTATATTGTTCCAATTTTAGTCATTAGCCAATATTTTTATGAAACGATAGTTTCTTAAAGCTGCTCGCTCTCAATTGCAGTTGAAAAAAATAATTTAAACAAATTGACATAAATATAGATAAATATAAAACTTCAGGCTAGAATCAAATTATATTTACAAAATCTAGGTAGGAATTTGCAGAAATCGATTGAATATGTCGGTAACACGGCACCGCTACACTATATGTTTAAATTGTAATTTCAAAAGCGTTTTGAATATGGTATAGCGTATTTTTGAAATTTAGAGATATACGTGGCATGAATTTATACTGGAGCCTTTTTATACGACTATGTTCTAAAATACGTTATTTACATACAGTTTCAAGAACTTGAAACACTGAAACAATGAAAACGGACATGATCCAATTTGCTTGACAAATTCAGACATTTGCTGAAATTGCGCACTACGTCGATACCTTGCAGGTTTATAGACGGGACCTAAAACCCAGGTCCGATGTATTAATGTTGTGCACCGAGCGATGTATCAGGAAGTTGCTGACGCTCCCCTCCTTGCTAGTACGTTTCCTCTTTTTTTTTGTATATATTCTGAATGTTTTTGTACAAATCGGATGCAAGATAATGGTGTTGGTCAAATAAAGCACATTGAATTGTATGATTTTATCATGCCATGACAAAGTAATAGAAATAGTCCGGTTGTTTGTTAATTTCTTTTAAATTTTCTATGCGATTCCTAATTATTATGCCCCCGAAGGATGGCATATTAAAATCGCACCGTCTGACCGTCTGTCCGTGCGTCCCCACTTACAAATTCGTGTCCGGACTGTAACTTTGTCATGCATTGAAGGATTTTAAAATAACTTGGCACACATGTCTAGCACATCAAGACGACGTGTCGCGTGCAAGACCCACATCCCTACCTCAAAGGTGAGGGTCACACTTGGAGTATGAAGGTTATGGAATCCTCTATATATGCACACATTCGTGTCCGGACTGTAACTTTGTCATGCATTGAAGGATTTTCAAATAACTACCTCAAAGGTGAGGGTCACACTTGGAGTATGAGGGTTATGGAATCCTCTATATATGCACACATTCGTGTCCGGACTGTAACTTTGTCATGCATTGAAGGATTTTCAAATAACTAGACACACATGTCAAGCACATCAAGACGACGTGTCGCGTGCAAGACCCACATCCCTAGCTCAAAGGTCAAGGTCATACTTAGAGTTTGAAGGTAATGGATTCCTCTGTACATGCATATATGCACACATTCGTGTCCAGACTGTAACTTTGTCATGCATTGAAGGATTTTAAAATAACTTGGCACAAATGTCTAGCACATCAAGACGACGTGTCGCGTGCAAGACCCACGTCCCTAGCTCAAAGGTCAAGGTCACACTTAGAGTTTGAAGGTAATGGATTCCTCTATATATGCATACATGCACACATTCGTGTCCGGACTGTAACTTTGTCATGCGTTGAAGGATTTTAAAATAATTTGGCACAAATGTCTAGCACATCAAGACGACGTGTCGCGTGCAAGACCCACATCCCTACCACAAAGGTCAAGGTCACACTTAGAGTTTATAGGTAATGGAATCCTGTATATATGCATACATTTGTGTCCGGACTATAACTTTATTATGCTTTGAAGGATTTTAAAATAACTTGGCACAAATGTCTAGCACATCAAGCGGATGTGTCGCGTGCAATACCCAAGTCCCTACCTCAAAGGTCAAGGTCACACTTAGTGTTTAAAGTAATGGAATACTGTATGCATGATTACTCTGTCATGCATGGAAGGATTTTAAAATTACATAGCACATTTATTGAGCACATGGAGAGGACACAGACTGTGAGGCACCTCTTTCGGGGGCATTCGTCACTTTTGAGGGACAGCTCTTGTTAATTCATTAAAACGACCTAGATCTACTTTACATTTTCTTGTGCAATACTGACATAATTTCAATAGCACTAGGAAAGGCATTGAATGGAATGTTTAATTGAATATTGATATCTTGTATCAGTACACATTTAAAGATGATCGTTCACAATTTTCGGTGAAAAACAAATCACCAAAATGATATACTAAAACATAAGATTATTAAACTTATGACTAGAATCAACAACATTAGTAAAAAGATTTACATTAGCAATTTGAGAAAATGTGTTAAGAATGTTAGTGAGCCAAGTTTGACGGTACCGCTAAACTGTGTTTGTATTTGAATTTGGTAGCGTATGATTTGGAAAATACAGAAATATTTTACAGTAATTTATACTTGAACTTTTTATTTGATGATTTCTTTCTAAAACCTGATAATTTCAAACTATTTGCATGCACTTTATATAAATATGGCGACACTTTCTACGCTGACACATCTGCAAAAATAGGGTTGTCTGTGTTCCTTTAATTGTTCATTTTGTCCTCGTGTGTTTGCTTTGTTTGCTAGTGGGTTTTGGTAGTGTATGTGTGTGTGTGTTGTGTGTGTGTGTGTGTGTGTGTGTTGGTGGTGTGCACTTCTGGGTGCTATGGGGCTCGTTTTGGGGAGGCTGCGTTTTTGGTATGTGGCATTCCCTGTTTGATATTATTTTTGTTTTTTTGTCGAAAAAAGTCATTAACTGAGGCCAGTAGGTTCATCCTAAGCGTACATTGTGACAGTGTATCAGTCTAGTCTGATTAAATCGGAACTAAATATTTAATGTCGTAATTAAGATATTGATTACTCCATACAGCCATTACTATAGACCCAATATTAATAGTTTCTGTCATGAGAATGCGGTTCCGAACGAATATCCGTCACCGAGGGGCAACTGTTTTTGCGGGAACGAGGCTCTGCCGAGGTGACGGATATTTTCATCTGAACCAAATGTTTCTTGATAAAAACATTTTCTTGCACTTAAAACGAATTTCTAAATGCAAACGTATCTAATCAACGCAGTTCTATATAAAACAAAAATAATATCAAACAGGGAATGCCACGTACCAAAACGCAGCCTCCCCAAAACGAGCCCCATAGCACCCAGAAGTGCACACCACCAACACACACACACACACACACACACGCACACACCACACACAATCATGTACACACACAAACAAACACTACCAACACACACAAGCATACAAAGCAAACACACGAGGACAAAACGAACAATTAACGGAACACAGTGGGGCACCGCCTTGGAACGGTCAGTGGCAAAAACACCACTGGGGAGCTTAAACCGGTTTATGGTGCGCACCCAACCTCACTCTTACCCCCACCATGTTCCAAAGTCACAGGACAGTGTAAATAAAAGTAATCCCTGCTAGGTGAATCTCTAACACACGCAATGGAAACAAAAGGCATGGTATGTAAAACACAAAAATGCTCGTGTATAAATATATAAAAAAAGCAAACCTTGAGAACCAAAAAACGTATGTACTCAATGCATTTGCAGAAGGCAGAGCACCAAGAGAAACACCCTTAAGGGCCCGACGAAACAGGCCAGAGGACAGAAATCAAAACAGTTTCGTCCCAGTGGGATTTAAAAACTGCCCATCACAGAGTCCTCCCCCTCTTCCGTCAGACACAATCAAAGAGGGAAGCATAGCGTCCAACTGTACACGGGTTGAACGCCAAACATGCGGTGTGTCTCAAAACAGTAGGGTCGTAACCTCTTTTAACAAAACGTTTTATAATTTTAGCAAATACAGTTGGAAAATTGCCATGACCCAAAATCTTACGAAGTTTGTAAACCACATCCCATAGAAATCGGGTTTTGAAATACCTTCTCGCAGAAGAGTCTTTAGATTACTATTGAATTTCAAAACCAAATCAGAATTACGATAGTAAAATTTAGCAAAATATTTACGCAATTTGTAATAACGGTAGCCCTGTTGAAGAAAACACAATATGCAGATTCTTTGGGGAAATGACGTCACAAGTAGTTGACGAGAGCCTATGAGTCAAATACATAGGGGGATGTGATAAAAGATATTTTCCAGCACTGGTTAAATCTATAGATACCCCGTTCCAGTATGCAAGCTTAAATTACAGTTCAAGTGGACATTGAGGAATAGCTGTTAGAATAAACAACTGGTCCAGATGATGTATAGGATAAAACTTGTCAAAGTAAATAACTTCAAAAGCTGAAATAATATATGTAGTATATTTGCAAGTATCATGATTAAATTAAATGTGTAAGTTACAAATTTCAGTTCTCAGCAGGGTATAATCAGCGCTTCAAAGAAGTTTGCAGTGTCGTAAAACATCGCATACTATTTGTAAAGTAGTTGTACAATAAATCGATGGGTAGCTATTTATTATTGCAGGTATCTATGTTCATTAATTGTGCTGTAATTTCAATTAATGTTCTTTACAAATGCACTTATTTATGGTTTTACATTCATTGAAAAATTTCTTATGTTTGCTAGATGTAGGGAGTGTCCCTTTAACGAATTCAAAGAAGTATTTTACACTTTTAGTTACTATCGTAAGAACACTATTGACGAATATCCAGAATCATAGTGATTAAATTTAACAATTTTATACTGGGCATAAAATCGTCTTCAGAGTTTTGCACAATGATGTGATTCGAATGTAGTGTGGAGTGCTGAATAATTTATTGCATGCAAGTAGCATTTTTCATGCATTTAATTTCAGGCATGTGCTGTATGGTTGATGACATTATATTTTATAAAAAAAAAAAAAAAAAACAATCGATGTATACGAACATAAATTTTACCATGTTGAAGATACTTGCTTTCATGTGAATCGTTACGTTTTTTTTCGAGAACTTAAAGCTGCTCGCTCTCAGTTACCGTTGAAATTTTGTTTTTAAAAATTGATATACTTATTCATAAACATAAAACTAAATGCTAGAATCAAAATAGAAGCAAAAATCTAGGTAGGAATTTGCAGAAAGCGATTGAAAATGTCTGTTACACGGCACCGCTACACTATATGTTTATATTGTATTGGAATTTCAAAAGCGTTTGCAACGCTTTTGAATTTGGTAGCGTAATATTTGAAATTTAGAGATATACGTGACAGGAATTTATGATGAGATTTTTTTATATGATTATATGTTCTAAAATACGTTATTTACATTCCATTTCAAGAACTTTATTTTTGTACCAAAATCTGAGAGCGAGCAGCTTTAATCCGTTACTTGTATTATTGGCACGCAAATGCAAAGTTGTAGTATCGAAATTTGTTTTTGCTAAGGGAGATGAAATTGCCAAGTATAAAATGCCATTGAGAAAACGCTTTATTATGATTAAATTTCATTTTTTTCATTGCGTTTTATCGCAGAGAAAACATTAGACTTGAACTTAACCATGCTCAAGTTCTAAAATGGATTTGTCCGTCCAGGGTGCTCAGTTGTTGTTGTTGTTGTTTGTAGGAGTTAAACGCCTGTCTCAACTTTATTGCGGCGATTTTTTCAGGCGGGTCGTTCACCTAACTATCGCTCCTGGGAAGAACTAAAACTCGATCCCTATCCTGCGGAAAAAAACTGCTAAACTTTCTAACATATTAGAGATAGGATCAGCGACTCTAAACACTCGGCCACAGATGCGGACAAGTAGGTCCTCAGTAGCAATTTACTAAAAGTGATCCGTAGAGATCATTATCAGACTTTAGGCATGTCAGTTGTTTATTTATTACCTTATCGGGTCATTTTTGCACCAAATAGAGATTATCATGTGCACATCGTATATAAAAGTTGTCGATATTTCTAATGTACGGTATTTTGAGACAATAAATTGATACACCTACAAATTGTCATTCTAAGTTTCTTTTGCTCATCAAAATAGAATTATAGAAAATACCTTTCTTCCCAGAATACATTTGCATAATCTTTGGAAATAGTAGAAGTTGCATAGGCTTAGACAGATGGAGTATCGGCGATGATTTACAACATGTATGTTTTCAGGCGCCAAGAATGTCCTAATAACATATATCAAGATTTGCTTAGATATATCTAGAGTTGTTGCCCCTTAATTGTTATTTCTTCTATATTTAAAATAAAAACATTAAAATTCTATTTAAACTTTAAAGTTGAAAAAAATGCACGAATTAGAACAGTGCAGTTAGCTATTAAAAACTGAAGTATGCGATAAAAGATTATATCTGATTTATTTGCTTAAAATGATAAAGCACGTAATGCACGTATAAAGCATGTATTGAAAAAGCACAGTGAAATGAAAGACAATTTAATGACAACGTGTTACCAATGTTTGATTGTACTGTTTGATAGCACGCACTTTTAAAATTATTTCTAGAGAAACATAGTCCTTTCCTTATTTAAGTATGTCTTCGCATATTGTGGAAATTGCTTCAGACTGTTAGAGCAAGACTTATTTCTGCCTTGTGCATCTGATTGCAAAGTATCTAAATTGCGTTTTATGAGGTCATAAAGTTTTAGTTAATGTTTGAGGCAGAGTAATAGGACAATCCTTTTTTAAAATGTACGTACTATTAGATGATATCGTATACCTATCATACGGATGATATTATATATATTTAATAAAAAATTAATCCTGATTGGCCAATCACGTGCCGACTCCGCAAAAGTATGTTTAGACCTGCGCGAATTTCTGATAAATTTTTTAATATTTTCACTGCTTTTTCTAGAGTATACAATATCATTCTGTTAAATTAATGTTTCGGTACATATATAGTTTCGCGGACCTTCGAAAAAAAATTGACATCGGACTTCGTCCTCGGTCAATATCACTATTCAACAGGTATGCAAGACTATATATTGACCTCAACATCTGTCTGTAGTTTTATTATATTGATAACATATATAATACAGTACATTAAAATGTATCGTAAAGCTATATAACTGGTATGTTAAAGTCTGTCCCACCTAATTTTGAGTCCTCAATTGCTTAGCCATTTTAGACAAATATTCGCGGACACTTACATTTTTCAAAGGAGAACAACTATATCTCTAGACATGTTTGTTTGCTTTCTCCTTTTTATTTGATGTTGAAGTCAAAAATTTTTTTTTATATTTTATCCCATAGAGCGTAATGCTTACGTCATAACGTCACTGTTGGTGGTGTGCACTTCTGGGTGCTGTGGGGCTCGTTTTGGGGAGGCTGCGTTTTTGGTACGTGGCATTCCCTGTTTGATATTATTTTTGTTTTTTTGTTTCAATATGGCGGCGCTCGCGTCAGAGGCTTACTCTAAATTAACAATGCGCTAATAACACTAACAGACGTTCGCAATTTTTTCATTTTGAATTTTAAGTACTAAATATACTGCGCCTTTTATTAGCTTTTACTTCTTTTTTTTTATAAAACTTGAAGAAATTTCTTTTGATTTAAGGAAGGTACGACCTTTAAAAAACACCGCAACACCGCCAACTGTACAAAAACGTCTTATGCATTTCCGAGTTATGCCTTATCAGTGAAATAAATTGTGTAATACTGCGTTTTGTTTGCAAACACGATCTTTCCTGGAGGGGTATGAAATTATAGTCATAGTGACCCATGCAATTAGTTTGGCATGTTTTTCTGTGTGTTTTTTTCTCTCTTTTGTTAGTCAACACGTACAGACCCCGCTCGTGCAGTAATGCTACCCTCTTTTGCAATAAAAATATAACTTTCCGTTATCGCCGAAGTTTTCCGATGACAGTTATCTATAACACGACCACGTGCTTCATTGGCGTGAACACTGTGACGTCGCGCATGCTAACCCGACACAAAGACATAACGTCAAAATCACGATTTTCAACGTCAAATTGAAACTGTAAAATCAGTAGTTGTGCACTCATCATCTTTTTTAGAAAGTGCGGGAACGGATGCTTTTAATTTTTTCACCTGGTCTTAGAGCCTCTTTTTACTAGCTGACCACTGTTCTCTGTGTTTTTCTTGTACCCTGGCTTTTATCAAAAGAGTTTCTGATACCAAGAATCAACATATAAAATCGAATATTACGGTTGACGTTATAAGCGTCAAAATAGGCAGGTTGGACATTTTTCTCCACAACGATAATCCTCGAATTTGAATACCAGTTGTAATGCGATTTGCTTCAAATTTACAATGCTTAAATTTCAAAACAAAACTGTTATGCTATTTCATTCATTAGTCAATATCTTACCTATTTCGTACATTTTAAAGACTATGAAAATTAGCATTATGATTTCAGGCGCACATTTTTACAAAACCGGACATTTTTTCTCCACACGCAATTTCAGTGATAAAATAACAAGTTTACAGGCAAATTCTACAAATTTAAGATTACGCTTAGAAGACAAAAACACTATTACAGATTTTAAATTTCATACCGTTTGAAATTAAATTTAAATAGATAAAGGTACATACCATCTCCGTGTTTATGTTTTCGGAACGTTATTTTCAAGATCTTACGCAATTTCGATGAATACTTAAATAAGCATTACTGAACAGCCTTTTCGAAAATTGTTTTTTTCCGGTCTGGACGTCATTTCATGTCATTTATTGGACGTCATAAGGTCTTTTCACGGTCAAAAGTACAAGTGGTTTCAGAAGATCATTTACAAATATAAGGAAAAATAGATTTTCATGTTACATCTTACGCAACGTTATTTTCAGGTATTTCGTTGGTTTTTGTATCCTATGTCACATCTTGTATATAATTTGAACCTAAAAAAAAACGCACCATACTTTTAAAAGTACATTGGGAGGTAAAACAGTGCGCTGATGCTTAAAGTAGATATATATATACAGGGACGTGAAGCACACCGTGACTGACTTTATTGTTTAAATGACAGCCACCTGGAGCGTAATGTTGAAATACTTGAATGCTTTATTTTGCACTACGTTATTCGTTTAACACAACAAATGGATAATAGTCTAAAGACTAAAGACAAGTATCGTAATACTTATGAGGAAAGATATTGAAGATCACTTAAGTACGTTAGAAAATCAGTTGCAAAATGCAAATACGTCTGTTCGCTAAACATAAACTTAATAAATATCGAATTCAAATCGCACCAGTAATCATTTATAACAGTCAGTGAACCACTTCTATCTGCTCTATTACACAGAAGGTTAGCTAATATGTTAATGTACACACATACAATAGTTTTTATAGCAGATTTATATTCTGTTTTGCTTTTACAGTATTCATTACATAATTATGTGATATTTATTTATTTAGATTTAATTTAAAACTTTTAGCATATCCTTAGAACAACGTTTTTACAAATACACAAAGATGAACGCCTAATTAATGCTTCTGTGTAAATGAATGTGGTACAGGTGATGTTCCCTCCTGTTTGCCAATACAGTTTGAATGATTTAAACATAAACAGGTTCTAGTTTATGAAATTTCACCTCCTGTTCTCCAGGGATTGATATCTACATACATATTATCATTACAGGGAACTTGTTCAAACCAATCTATAATTTTTACAAATATTGTAACTAATCAACTGACCAGGCTTCATAAAAGGCATAAGTTGAAATGCTAAATAATGCGACCGTACATTATATAACTACCATGGCTTACACATTATTAGTTCGTTTACATAAGTTAGGAAGCAAAAAGTCTGTTTCTCCAATACAATATCGATGTTGCATTACATTTTAAACTTATTGCACTATAAAATAATTATTTAGGCGTTCATCTTTGTGTATTTGTAAAAACGTTGTTCTAAGGATATGCTAAAAGTTTTAAATTAAATCTAAATAAATAAATATCACATATGTAATAAATACTGTAAAAGCAAAACAGAATATAAATCTGCTATAAAAACTATTGTTTGTGTGTATATTAACATATTAGCTAACCTTCTGTGTAAAAGAGCATATAAAAGTGGTTCACTGACTGTTATAAACGATTACTGGCGTGATTTGAATTCGATATTTATTAAGCAGGTTTTTTCAAAAAACCTACTTATTATAATGGCGATGTCGTATGTCGGGCGGGCGGGCAGGCGGGCGTCAAACATTGGTTTCCGTTAGATAACTTTAGTTAGGAGTGACCAATTGCAATGAAACTTGGTGTGTAGGTAGCTTGCGGGGAGACGTCGCTTGGGATTGTATTTGGGGTCACTAGGGTCAAGGTCAAGGTCACTGTTACTAAAAATAGAAAAACGGTTTCCGCTCTATGACTCAAGCTAGGAGTGACCAATTACAATGAAACTTGGTCTGTAGGTAGCTTGCGGGGAGACGCCGCTTGGGATTGCATTTGGGGTCACTAGGGTCAAGGTCAAGGTCACAGTTACTAAAAATAGAAAAATGGTTTCCGCTCAATAAATCAAGTTAGGAGTGACCAATTACAATGAAACTTGGTCTGTAGGTAGCTTGCGGGGAGACGCCGCTTGGGATTGCATTTGGGGTCACTAGGGTCAAGGTCAAGGTCACAGTTACTAAAAATAGAAAAATGGTTTCCGCTCAATAAATCAAGTTAGGAGTGACCAATTACAATGAAACTTGGTCTGTAGGTAGATTGCGTAGAGACGCCGCTTGGGATTGCATTTGGGGTCACTAGGGTCAAGGTCAAGGTCACTGTAACAAAAAATAGAAAAATAGTTTCCGCTCAATAACTCAAGTTAGGAGTGACTAATTGCAATCAAACTCAGTGTGTAGGTAGCTTGTGTAGAGAGGAAGCTTGGGATTGCATTAGGGGTCACTTGGTTCAAGGTCAAGGGCACTGTTACTAAAAATAGAAAAATGGTTTCCACTCAATAACTTGAGTTAGGAGTGACCAATTGTAATGAAACGTGGTGTGTAGGTAGCTTGCGTTGAGAGGAAGCTTTGGGTCACTATGGTCAAGGTCACTAGGGTCAAGGTCTGTCACTGTTACTAAAAATATATTTTTTATTTAATTTTAGTTTTTTGATTGTTTTAAGCCAAAAAAATTTTTTTCGTGGTCAAGGTCACTAGGGTCAAGGTCAGTGTAACTAAAAATAGATTTTTATTTATCTTTAGCTTTTAGATTGTTTTGAGCTAAAAAAAAAATTTTTTTCGGGTCAAGGTCACTTGGCTCAAGGTCACTGTTACTAAAAATAGATTTTTATTTAATTTTAGTTTTTTTATTGTTTCAAGCAAAAAAATTTTTTTCGGGGTCAAGGTCACTAGGGTCAAGGTCACTGTTACTAAAAATAGATTTTTATTTAATATTAGTTTTTTGATTGTTTTAAGCAAAAATTTTTTTTTTCGGGGTCAAGGTCACTTGGCTCAAGGTCAAGGTCTCTGTTACTAAAATAGATTTTTATTTATTTTTAGTATTTTGATTGTTTTAAGCAAAAAAAAATTTTTTTCTGGGTCAAGGTCACTAGGGTCAAGGTCACTGTTACTAAAAATAGATTTTTATTTATTTTTAGTTTTTAGATTGTTTTAAGCAAAAAAATTTTTTTTGAGGTCAAGGTCACTTGGCTCAAGGTCAAGGTCACTGTTACTAAAATAGATTTTTATTTATTTTTAGTATTTTGATTGTTTTAAGCAAAACAAAAATTTTCGCGGTCAAGGTCACTAGGGTCAAGGTCAAGGCTAGGGTCAAGGTCACTGTTAGTAAAAATAGATTTTTATTTATTTTTAGTTTTTAGATTGTTTTAAGCAAAAGCAAATGGGGGGTCAAGGTCACTAGGGTCAAGGTCACTGTTACTAAAAATGTAAAATAAAATTTAGTTTTTAAATTGAAGCGAAAACAAATCATATGAAGTATCATTTCATCATTTCCAGTCTTAGTTAAAATGGTACGGTTCTGTAAATCAGGTTTTAATCCCTCGGTTTTCTGCACGGTATGGTGATATGGTCGAAAGTATACAGAGATAGATACTTTTTCATTCCCTTTTGTCATATGTCATAATTTGAATTATAAATATGTATATTTTCATGCATTACAGTTTTTGCACAATGCGTGCAATATGTTTAAGTATCAACAGGCAAAATTTCTTTGCAGTCGGAGAAAACTCGCTTTTTGACATCGGTCGCATACTGCCTTAAGGCTGCTCTGTCTCAGATTTTTGTGGAAAAAAACAACAACGCTCTTCCAACTGTATGAAATGAACATATTTTAGAGCAATAAAACGACACTTATCTATTGGAGACATTTTCTAATCTACATCACGGACCTATATACATATATGTCAGTCCGTTCGTACGTGTGTCTAGGTCAGTGGTCCTGTTAGATTATGTTCAGCTTTAATCTGCATTTCGTACAAGAATTAATTATTATCTTGGCATCAACGTTTCTCATGGGATCCATTCCAATCAACACTGATCAAATAGAAAAGGAAAGGTATGCAAGATCAGAATGTAATTTGAATGCAAAACACGTTTTGGTTCTCAAGTTAGCTTAAAGGTCATTCATGGCTCTCATGTTATTTTCATGCATGCTACCCATGCAGCATTACCACTTGTCTTACATGGGTTATTGTATGACACATACGTAAAACTAATGCTCGTCACTGTGACAAAAATGAGCTACACAACAGTAATAAAATGCTTGGGATGAAGTAACCTTCATAACAGGTAGAAAATATTCAATCTTCCATAAAATCATATTTAATTACTTCTCTGGAGGAAACATTTCACATTTCGCAGTAGGAATCTTCATCAAATTATTTGGCTGGGAAAGCTCAATTAAAATAGAAAAGGAATGCAGGCGTTTCGTACACTCAAAAACTATTGAATAGATTGACATGATTCTTAAAGGGACATACCTTGTAACTGATGTCGACTAAATAACCCCAAAACATAAATAAAATAACCTTGGAAGTATTACAACATGATTAACTTAACCTAAAAGTTTCAGCTATGCATTCCCAGTCATTATAAATAAAATCAGCGGTTTAAAATATACTGCAGTACCGTAAACCATTCAATAATTTATGTAGAGTTGTTGTACAATTAATGGGTGGATGCGATTTTTTTACAGAAAGCCACTATATTGATTAATTATGGTAAAATGATGCATTTTTCGCCATAGGTTCGTCTTTGAAATTGTATTTAATTATCATTTAACGTTCATTGAACACAAAACCTATGTTATAGCAAGGTCTTTCAAATAGTATGGTCCGGAAACGAGCGTAATACGATAAATAACCTGTCTCGGATCACGTGACAAACATCCGGTACCCGCAATTTTGGAAAAAGAAAGAACATATTGATACTTTATATCTGCGTATATCTCGATATTTTAACAATCAATTTGACCAACAAAGTGATCCTTAAAGTGACATTATGCGCATATTACTGCACAAAGTGTATTTTTGGTGACAGTTTTATAAAAGCAATGTTTGTTTGCTGTGCATTTAAATGTGTTAAATTAATGATTATGCCGCATTAGTATTTGAAGTTGGTGCTTTAGATATAAAAAAAATCGGACTGATAAAATGATGGTTGAATGTGTCGTTGTTGATGTTGGTAGAGATTTCGGCAGTGGAAGGGAAGCAACTTCTGCATGCAGTTGTTCTTTTCTTAAATTGACTCTCCCAGTCAAATAAGTAAAATCAATATTTTGAAAGTTATTTTTTCATACTGGTAGTGGGAAGAGTTTGGTGTATTGGGTTAAAAGTTATCATTTCCTCTACACTTTTGTACACACACCATTTTCAGCTGGATTTTTACTTGAAAAAAATGAGCATAATGTCACTTTAATACAATATATGCATTCCTTTATCATTACATGATATTATATTTTACCGATGTTTCGTTTTAGGTGGATTTACGCATTGGAAAGTTGACCTCATACGAACGGATTTTTTTCACAAATTACCAAAAGCCGAAACCCGACCTAATTTTAGCGCTTCTTTCCTACTTGCATAGTGTTCATGGGATTGATGTAACATCTTTTTCTCATAGATATAAGTCTAATGTACGTCTGTTATGTCTTAGATTTTCGTATTTCACCCGTATTTTAATTTTCTGGGACGGTTAGATCCGTTCAAAATCTAAAAATGGCGTCAATGGTGATTTTTTTTCGCGATACGGTGATATTTTGTGTTTAACTCGCGTTAAAGATAAAAGTTAATTATATATAAAGGATTTAATTTCACAGTCTTACAGAAAATTTCATAAGCTTTCCAATTATACCATTTTTTAAAATTAAATGTAGTACTTAAATGACACAATGACGGGCAGTTTTGCATACAACTATTGGACAAATACCAGTTTACTCGCTCGGCGTGATAAATGTACGGTGTGATAAACGCTTCCAGGTAAAAATCGATAACCGAGACAAGATTATCAGTACGATAAGACATTTATAGAGGGCGTTTCCGGACCATACTATTTGAAAGACCTTAGTTATAGAATATAATCGGCTAGATTTAGGGTTTGCTTCTTTAACATATTGATACAGGTTTGTAAGAGAATGTTTAGTAACAAAGCATAACCCTGATTATGTTGATTTTTCACATAGTAATAGAAGCTATTAAGAGTTAGTGAAGTAGCTAAGAACCATAACTCAAGCTTAACCCTTTTTTAATTATAGTCTTATATTCGTATGTATTTTTCTGGAGCATAATTCGAAAATTATTTCAGAGATTCCGTTTATTTTCAAACAGTGATAGAATGGAAAGATAGAAAAAGTGAAGGTGAAATAACAGGAAAACATAGAATGTAACAGCAGCCTATCGCTGTTTTAAATTATCTCCTTTGACATTGTAAATCATGAATAAAATGTGGTTTGAATGTAACTTTAAAACCGTTCTCAGGTGCAAACATTGATAGAGGTCATTGAAACAAAGCATCATACTCAAGTAATAATATAGCTTATGCTTGTTCCATCATGAATTTCTTCCCTTCCTTTGGTGAAATTACATGTATGTGCAAAATGAAAAAAAATCATATTATAACTTTATGTAGTGTCCTTGTTATTTAATTCGCTTGTTTTGAACAACAGTTACATTAACGCTTTCATCTGCAAAACACAACATGTGGGCTATTGATCCAAGATCGAATACTTCGGGGAGCATCCATCGGAGTTTCTGATACTCTTATGTCATTTGAACTGAACAATTGAAACGAGATTATGTATTCATACGCGAGGTTGAAATCGATAAATGAAACGCGATTTTCTATTCGAACGCGAGGTTGAAATCAAAAATTGAAACGCGATTATTTATTCACACGCGAGGTTGAAACCAAAAATTGAAACGCGATTATGTATTCAAATTCAAAGCTGAAATAAAAAAACAAGAATACGTTTTCAAACGCGAGGTTGAAGTCAATAATTGAAACGCAATTATGTTTTTAAACGCGAAGTTGAAATCAATAATTGAAACGCGATTATATATTCAAAAATGAGGTTGAACTTATTATTTGAAACGTGGTAAGGAGTAATCCGTTTCAAACGCATGTATTTAATCAAAAATTCTAAGTCTTCTAACGTTGTCCTTCTTTTGACACACATATTCAAGTTTTGTCACCGTTAAAAAGCGAAATGTTAGCATGTATTCAAAAATGTGTCTTCTTTCTCTGGGAGGATTTCAAGAAACTACTTAAATACCGGATAACGTGATAAAATATAAATGTTACTTATTAGATTTCTGTCATACAAAGACAAATCCAAGCGCAACAAAATTCAATTTAATGTGACACAACATTTCTCCACAATTTCTCGCCAGAAGAGCAATGACTGTTATATGTCGCACAAGAATAAGCAACTTCCATCATGAAGACATTCAACATGCATTATACAATTCTGCACTAATTATTGGATAAATAGTGTTACCAATTGCAAGCACAAAACCATTATCTTTAACATTATTTGGAATTTGAAACAACTATTTCTTTGCTCATTTCAATCTCTCTGTTTGGAACTATGTGATGGTATTTGTCTACGAATTTAATGACCATTCAGAACGTTAATGACCGTTCAGAACAAAGCTCGAATGAAATAATGAAATATTAACCACATGAAGCAGATATTTAAAATTCACTTTTAGAATGAAAAAGGTAAATATGCTTTGCAAATGACACAATTAACAAACATAAAATAGTCTGGCATACAACCTTGCATACACACAGGCATTCATCATCGTTTCTTCAAGAAAAGTGCATTTCAGTAAATGAGACAATGATCATATAGTGTCTGATAAGTTGATACAAAGAACATCAGAGACCAGAGACTTCGGCTGTCCTTGTGACTCCACATGTGCCAACACTTGTTTCAATCTTAGATCTACTTTAGGAACCATAATTCAGTGAATTGTTCCCCGGACATAAAGAACACGAATAATATGACCCGTGTCCGTGCTACAATAAAACAGCGGAGACAACTTTGACAGGTTCCTGTTTAAGGCTGACTTGAAAGCTGTTTAATTCATCGCTTTCATTGTCTCTTGTGGTGAGAAATCCCAGACAGGAATTGTCGTAGACAATAATAAAGAGACTTATGTGGCATTCCCTGTTTGATATTATTTTTGTTTTTTTCAGAATTTTGTGCTACAATTTACATGTCTTATGTTTCTTAAACAATAATAAAGAGAATTCAGAATTTTGTGCTACAATTTATATGTTTTATGTTT
>JAFMSR010000004.1:12180541-12200413 GCA_022818135.1 Saxidomus purpurata
TGTTCAACCACTGTCAAACAAAAATGCAAAAGTAAATGACCCGACATACATAATGTAGAAGCAACAAAAAACACATCGACAATAACTAAGATATAGTTTAACAGAGCTGTGTTATAAATAAAAACAAAAATATTATCAAACAGGGAATGACACGTACCAAAAACCATCGGTATACCATCGGTATTGCTTGTTATGATACAAGCAAATGCAAACGCAACGTTAGTGAGTGGCACAAAGATTGAATATGTTAATTCATTATTACAGAAATATGTAAAGAGCAGAAAAGAAATCTCACATCCAACGCAACAACCTCCTTGCCGTTGAAGTTTTCATGAAGAATTAAAAGAGGCAATTTGAAATATCTTCGCCATTTTGATAAACATTTCCACATATGTATCGTTATATTGAAGCTTTTGGAAAGAAATTGACAGGCTCAGTGTCATTGAAACAGGAAGCAGCTGCTCGCTCCCTGATTTTGGTGAAAAAATAAGGTTCTTTGAAATGTCTGAAATCAAAATATGTTACAACGAATCGTGAATTCCACAATAAATTCATATAAAGTATTTCAGTATTGTTGAAATTATGAAGCGTTAGAAAACGCTTGAGTGTGAATTCCCAATATAACTAGAGCTATCACTAAATGTGATTAATACCCCCAAAAGGATTGCTTTATAAACTGAAGAAGTTCGTAGTAACATAATACCTTGCAAACAAACTAAAAAGAGATATTGTTCTTAGCAGTTCCTCTCATTGTGCTTGACCATTGTATGAAGTTGTATTGAATTCCAACTTGTAGTTTTCGAAAAATGCTCCAGACAGGGAAAAGTAACAAAGGGCAATAACACTGTAATTAGTCAAGATGGAGTTATGGTTCCTGTGCACTGCACTCCCTCTCACTGTGCTTGACCATTGTATGAAGTTGTATTGAATTCCAACCAGAAGTTTTCAAGTTATGCTCCGGACAAGGAAAAGTAACAAAGGGTAATAACTCTGTAATGAGTCAAGATGGAGTTATAGTTCCTGTGCACTGCACTTCCTCCAAATGTGCTTGATCATTGTATGAAGTTGTATTGAATTCCAACTTGTAGTTTTCAAGTTATGCTCCGGACAAGGAAAAGTAACAAAGGGCAATAACTCTGTAATTAGTCAAGATGGAGTTATAGTTCTTGTGCACTGCACTTGACCATTGTATGAAGTTGTATTGATTTCCAACCAGTAGTTTTCAAGTTATGCTCCGGACAAGTAAAAGTAACAAAGGGCAATAACTCAGTAAATACTCAAGATAGAGTTATAGTTCTTGTACACTGCACTTCCTCTGAGTGTGCTTGATCATTGTGTGAAGTTGTATTGAATTCCAACTAGTAGTTTTCAAGTTATGCTCCGGACAAGGAAAAGTAACAAAGGGCAATAACTCTGTAATTAGTCAAGGTGGAGTTATGGTTCTTGCGCACTGCACTTCCTCTCAATGTGCTTGACCATTGTATGAAGTTGTATTGAATTCCAACTTGTAGTTTTCAAGTTATGCTCCGGACAAGGAAAAGTAACAAAGGGCAATAACTCTGTAATTAGTGAAGATGGAGTTATAGTTCTTGTGCACTGCACTTCCTCTCAATGTGCTTGACCATTGTATGAAGTTGTATTGAATTCCAACTAGTAGTTTTCAAGTTATGCTCCGGACAAGGAAAATGCAACAGACCGCCCGACCGACCGACCGACCGACCGACCAACCGACCGACCGACCAACCACCGGGTGACTCCTATATACCCCCCTAAACTTCGTTTTGGGGGTATAATTAGATAGTGCAGCAAGCAAAGCAAACCCATCAACTGTTTCAACAGATTTTCTAAAATTGCTATTTTGATTTTCACTTGTGTTGTTGATTCTTGCATTGCGTTTTATTCTAGCATAAAATGTGCTGTTTTTGCCAATTTTGCCGGTGTTTTAACAGGAGGGAAACGTGTGTTAACGAAGAGATTCACGCACTGTTAAAACCCGTTTTAAATTATGCGCGTTACAGGGCCATTGTAAAGAATTGACCGTCTTCAAAGTGTTTTATCAAGCGCAGCGTCGACAATGCCGGGCTTAAACCGCGAGTGACGTCATAGATATGACGGAAAAAAACACGGAAGTTGCCCTGTGCATTGTTGAATGTCACATCATGTGGCGAAATAAAAAATCAAAGCGCTGAAAGTGCTGACAACAAGGTGTCCTCTGCAAAATTGGGCACAAGGAGATAATGAGTGATACTTCGCTAACAGTACTTGATTTTGGTTTCTATCCGTATATTTTATATTTTATATCACAGACCTTAGAGAAGCTGACTTGAAATCACTGTAACCTCCGACTTTGTCTCTTTAAATGGGGAAGTTGGCAGTGGCTTGCGAAGATTCGGAGCCTAGTACTGGAACCTTCTATGACGATGTTAGGAAAACTTGCTGCCTATTAAACTGACCAAATATATGTACTTTTAAGTAGACGTTTAACTCCTACAACAGTGATATCCGATCAGAAATCATAAAAGAAAGCAAATCGTTTGAAAAGCTAAATATTAAACCAAGGTTTATTCTTAGAGCCTGTAATACTTTGAAACTTAAGTATGTTACACAAAATATTTAGTGTTCTCTAACCAGTTTTCATCGGTTTGCACCATTCAAATTTTATGAATGGACGCGTTGTGAATGAAATACGAAAGCTTTGATCACGTGATCGCCACTCTAAAGAAGGACTGCATATTGATAACTTTCCTCGAAACGATGTTTATGTAAACATGGATACGCCGTTTATCTTTTAAAAAGTATAACTGGATGGTATTGGAGTGAGGGACATACTTTTTAAAGTTCGTATTTCTAGTTGCTCTATAATTGCAGAATGTAAGCACAACTCATAAATCTGTATATAAGCCTATCAATGAAAACATATGTTACAGGTTTTGTTACAAAGGCCTTGGCTTACAAGACTATGCTAAAATCTCAAAAGTAAACTACTCTCTGGGACCATTTTAGAGCAATTAAAAAATATACACCAGTGTGAAGAATGATTTTCGGTGTTTTGACTGTATATGCACATAACGGACTAACCATACGGTTATTCTTATCGTAAGACGTTCTTAAATTTCTATTGGGCTATAAATATATAAACACTGCGGAGAAATGCGTAAGATTTTCCATCAGATCACGTTTATAATTCCGGAAATTCGTACGTAACGAATCCAAAATTCCTGTAAAAACTCAGTTAAGAAAGAAAATCAAACATCCTTTACAGAATACTTGATAATGATGTCATGGAACAGCAAGAGATGAATTTTCTCTCGACACAATAGGTTATTTTATACTTTCCCTGTAAGATATCTCATTAAAATAACAGTTTCATTTCCTCTGTTAATGACATTTGTAAATGTTATAATTGGTCTGTAATTGTTTTTATCGCTATGAGGTCGTTAACGTCCCTGAGGAACTTGATTTAGTTTACTTAATATGCATTATTATTATTTTCCCTAAAATGTTACATTAACTTTTGAAATTTAATAATGGTTACGAGCAAGTATTTTTCTATAGCGTACGTGATGTGTTTATCAGTGGAAACTTTATGAAGGTTGCGAGCAGATCTTAGCTGCTCGTTCTCATTTGCCGTTGAAAAAAATAAAATTTTCATATAAATCTCGGTATGCAACGCTTTTGAATTTGGTAGCGTATTATTTGAAATTTAGAGATATACGTGACAGGATTTTTTACTGAAGCCTTTTTATATGACTATATGATCTAAAATACGTTATTTACATACAGTTTTAAGAACTTTTATTTTTTTAACCAAAAGCTGAGAGCGAGCAGCTTTAATAATCTCAAAAACATACATAATAGAATATTCGGAAGTATTATAGCTTTACCTAAAAGTTTAAGCTATTCATTCAAGTCAGTATTGGTAAAATCAACATTTAAAATATGTTGCAGAATTCAACCAACTATGTGCAGTTGTTGTATAATAAATTAGTGGTGGCGATTTATTACGGAAAGCCTCTATTCATATAAATTTTGGTAAAATGAGGCATTTTTCGATACATGTTGTTCTTTATAATTGTAGTTATTTGTCATTGTACGTTCATTGAACAGCTTATCTACGTTTTGAGAATAGTATCGGCCAGATATGTCCCTTTAAAGAGGCACTTCCTACATCTAGCAGATTATATGCTCGAAACATAGATTGTGTGTTCAAGGAACGTAAAATAATGAATACAATTTCAAAGAAGAACTTATGGCGAAAAATGCCTAATTTTACCATACTTAATTAATATAGAGGCTTTCTGTGATAAATGGCATCCACCCATTAATTGTACAACATCTCTGCATAGATTATTGAATGGTTTACGGTGTTGCATCATATCGTAAACCGTTTATTTTATCGATAATGACTGGGAATGCATAGCTGAAACTTTAATTTTGGTAAGAAAACAAAGTTCTTCAAACTGTATGTAAATAACGTATTTTAGAATATAAAGTCATATAAAAAGGCTCCAGTATATATTTCTGCCACGTACATCTCTAAATTGCAAACGCTTTTGAAATTTCAATATAAACATACAGTGTAGCTGTGCCGTTTAACCGACAAATTCAATCGATTTCTGCAAAATCCTACCTAAATTTTTGCTTATAATTTGATTCTAGCCTTTAGTTTTATATTTAAGTGTAATAATTTCAATTTAAAAAAAAAAAATGTCAACGGTAACAGAGCGAGCAACTTTAAGGTTAAGTTATAATACTTCCAAGGATTCTATTATTTATGTTTTGGGGGTTATTATTTGACATCAGTTATAGGGTATGTCCCTTTAAACATAACAGTAAACGCTCTAGCTTGTTCTCTTCTAATAAGTCGAAACTTGTCTCGATTACAATTACGACGGAGATAAAATGTGGACATTGTATGCTAAGGCATTCTCATTCAAGTTTCAATACGTGGAATTAACCCTACTCTTCCAAAATAGACACACTTTGAATTTTCTAAAATAACCATACACTGTATATTACATTTCAAATGCTAAATATTTCTACCCCAGTAAAAGATAATTTACGTATATTCCTTCAACCATGTTTTTAATTTTGTACCATTGTAAAACCTAATGCTGTTTCTCTACGCATGAAATAGCAATGATAGAAGTTGAATTAAGGCAGAAGATATGTCTCCCTACGATTTGCTCAAAATAGATTCTTGAAACGTACATTTTTCGTTTAGACAATCTTATCCACAAAGGAAATTGAATTTTATTGCACTTCGTTAATTCTCTGAAGAGTTATTTCTGCTAGGGCTGGTTAGTATTTTGGATAAGATAATTACCGTGTATCTAATTGCAGGCGGAGGTAATCGATAATATACCAAATTGAATTAGAAAAGACTTCCGCCTCCCATGTAAATAATAATTTATATCATTTTATTCTGTTTTCCAGTGAATTATATAGTTTTCTCGGTGAAATAAAAGTGATAATCGACAGTTTTGAAACAGTGGATTACTATTTTTATTATGCCCCCTTCAAAGCAGAGGGGTATATTGATTTGCAGATTTCGATCGGTCAGTATGTCTGTCTGTCCGTCCGTCCGTCTACCAACTGGTTTTCGGATGATAACTCAAGAACGCTTGCGCCTAGGATCCTGAAACTTTTATGTGGAGGTTGGTCATGACCAGCAGAGGACCCCTATTGTTTTTAAGGTCTGTATGTCAAAGGTCATGGTCACAATGACCCGGAATAGTAAAACGGTTTGGACCTAGCATCTTCAAACTTGATGTGGAGGTTTGTCATGACCAGCAGATGACTCCTATATGGAACTGTTATAACTTGACCTAAAAGTTTTTAACTATGCATTCTTGTTCATTATCAATAAAATCAGCGGTTTAAGATATGTGGGTGCGATTTATTACAAAAGGCCTCTACATTCATTAATTGTGGTCAAATGTGGCATTTTTCGCCGTAGGTTCTTCTTTGAAATTGTATTTATTGCTCATTTTACATTCATAGAATACATAGTCTATGTTTCGAGAATATAATCTGCTAGATTTACGGAGTGCCTCTTTAAGTTCTTGAAAATACCATACTTTAACATACAATATAAACGTAATAAATAGAATCAACAATACAAGTCAAAATCAACATAGGAATTAGTAAACATCATTTGAAAATGTTGGTGCACGTGGTTTGACGGCAAGCACAGTTTTAGGGTATGTCTCTTTAGGACTGTAATTCCAGCCATGTATATCTGAAGAAAAAAAACACTACACTGCGCGTAAAACACTAGAACGATAGTCGCCTTGCTATAGGTTTACAATGTACCACCATTAAAATATTGCCGCTGTAATGTAAAATTGCCTGTAATCGGCGGCTCTAAACAATTACTCATATTGTCCATATTTTAAAAAAAGGTTCCCCCTGACAAGGATGTACATCACCTGCGATTTTTCACGTCTTCATCACTGTATCGTCGGTGGTATAACGCCGTGTATGTTGCCACGCGGAATTATGATCAGTTGTATAACGCCATGCACGTTGCCTCACAGATAGTATGGTTGGTTGTATAACGCCATGCACGTTGCCTCACAGATAGAATGGTTGGTTGTATAACGCCCTGCACGTTGCCTCGCGGATAGTATGGGTGGTTGTATAACGCCGTGCACATTGCCACGCAGATAGTATGGTTGTTTGTATCACGCCGTGCACGTTGCCACGCAGATAGTATGGTTGGTCGTATAACGCCGTGCACAGTGCCCACGCGGATAGTATGGTTGGTTGTTTAACGCCGTGCACGTTGCCACGAGGATAGTATGGTTGGTTGTATAACGCCGTGCACGTTGCCACACTGATAGTATGGTTGGTTGTATAATTCCGTGCACATGACGCCGTTAAAATTTAGAATGCTAGGTCTCCTTCAATGGTAGTGGACTTTATTTATATTATTTTTGTTTTTATGGCTATCCGAAATACACTGTCCGAAAGTTGTCAATTATTTGATTTCAGCTTACCTTGATTTTTAGCGTAAATAAGTCAGTCCTTTGGTTAATTCCATTTGTAATAATAACTTTGCTTAACACTTGATGTTTTTAGCACAGTTTATGTTCACAGAATTGTTGTGTATCATTGTATTTTGCATTTCCAGCATTTATGACACTTGCTGTCAAGTTGAAAATGTCCGCCATGTTTACTATTTTTGTTACGGCGAATTAATCGAACCAAACATGCTGTTTTATCTATTTCATGTATAATTATGCATTACAGAGTTGTGTTTTAACTGAATGGTTGTTTTAAGTATTATGGAGTAATTCATAATAATAGATTACCATATTCTGAGATACGAGAAGTAAAAGTATTAGGGACTATTTTAGTCACTTGTGCGGAAGAAGCCGCCAAGTTTTTATGTTAGAATATCAGCGTTATTTAATGTCTGTTACAGTTTTAAAGTATATTTTATGCTATTTTCAGTGAAAATGGAACCACTTTGTATAGTTAGTGATTAACTTGGAACATACTTTAATTTTCTTGTCCATCTGTGTCCGAGGCCGTATAACTACTGTGCTGGATTGCTGGATGCTGCCAAATTCTGATTGGCTATCAGCTATTTGCCAGCATCCGCACCCTATATAAGTGGCTCAGGTCCAGTAATGACAGCCAGTTGACAGCTCGAGCTCGGCATCATCTGAAATTTAAGCTTGACCCATCCTTTTTAGAATATTTCACCTTTAGACAGCTTTCTACATTCATAAGTATACTGGTAAGACCAAGTTTGGTTATTTGAAACTGCAGATCCCTTGTATAATATTTGACAGCAGTTTGTTGATAAACAAACAGTGTTTATCAAAGTAGTCCCATAGCAACTGGCGAGCATTGCTGGACCTGCCGCGATTTTTAATCACTTTTACGAGACTATCGGTCACTCGGATAATATATATGATTATTACAATAATAAAATAATAGATTATTGAAACAACATTGTGTTTGTCTTTTTACTTTTGAGAGTCTTCAACTAAATAATAAGCCAGGTGGCTTACAGTAGCTACAAAAATATACATGTATAAAAGTGAGACGCACAAAAGATCTGTTCCGCGAAAAGTGTCTACCAAGGTTAACCACTAAGTAAGTTATTAAGAGTTTACTTAGTCAAATCGATACCGCTCGCTCCGTTAGGGTTTCTTCATTGTTAAAAGTTGACTAAATAAACACTAACCTATACAAAGTATGCTGAGATATAACGTTACTAGCCTAAAAGTATGGAAGTTAATGTAGATCAACACAATCTTTCTTTGTTTGTTTGCATAATACAGACTTAGTAGCATATGTCAAGAACTGAAAGGTTAAAGACGAACTTTGAGATTTCCCAATCTGTATTGGTCTCGTCTGTAAATTATCCTCTGATGAGCTTCTGTAATCAAACTGCTAATTACAAACAATGGACGTTAACGCTGGATAGATGAATACTTGTCGTCTGGGAAACAGACTTTAAACCAGTCTGGAAATTAGTCATTCCGATTGTAATACAATAAAATATGTACTTATAGTTCTTGGTCGATTTTTGCCAAAGTTTTTCGATTAGATGTCTGTGCCGGTGTTAGTCCGATCTACCTTAATTAAGGATAATAGTATACCTCTGTCTTTTTACTGCTAATAATGAATGCTTTTTCCGTCTACAGTTCCCAGTTTCAGCAAGTTGAAACAAATGAAAAAAGAGCAAATTGTCTGCTAGAAGTAAAGACAGTATTTCGACAATAATCTTCGCAGAGCTTTTAACAACACTTTTAGAAGTCTTTTTAAACTTCCAGTTGCACAATATCAAGTAGCTCAGTAGAAATGACCTTTATCTGTACCAAAACATTTCACACTGCTTTTGAAATCGATAAGTAAATGTTAGAAAAATAGCGCAGTATTTTGTTTTAATAATACATTTATTACAACAAAAAAAAGAATGGGTTTCTGTCAACGCTTTTGCGTGAAAAAACAACGAAAGAAAGGAATATGTCAACATAGTTGTAGAGTGAAAAGAACATGATGTTATCAATATTAAATCAGTTAATTCATTTTTCGTAATCATTTATGTCAAAATGATGACTGAACTTTAAATATCTGTTGATGCAACGCCAAACGCTTAGTATAATATTCCGAGCACAAGCTATTAATACACCCGTAAATAAAACTAGCATTTTGCGTGAAGAATATTTGATTCTAGAAATAATGAAGTTTTCGGAGTATAGTCTATGTGCAATGGTGCAAAGCACGGTTGTGGACAAATCGTAATGGAATAATGGAAAATTCGAGAAACGAACTCTTTATAACAACCCATCAATATACAAAGCTAAATCAGAAACAGTGTTAATAATATACGGAAAGTCATATATACAATGTAACCCGAAATATAACAACGTGTTTAGTTGAAGCTTCAGCAGAAAGAAATTAGTTTATGTTCACTCAACATTAACATTTAAAGACCTTTCTGAGATGTTCAAGTTACCACATTGTGTAGGACGACAATAAGGCAAGGTAAAGTGTTCGTTATTAAAGTTGCATCCTCTCTTAAAGGGCCAGCGATTTCTGAATTATCAGACACCTTTTCTGAACACATCGTATCCTTATAATGCCAGGTAACATCCGGGTAGGCATATGGTCTTCCGTGCTCTTCTTAAAAACAGTTTAAAGGGACACACCCTATAACTGATGTCGAACTAAATAACCTCCAACATATAAATAATAGATACTTTGGAAGTATTATAACTTAACCTAAATGTTTCAGCTATATATTCACAGGCATTATTGATAAAATCAGCGATTTGAAGTTAACCGTAGTAACGTAAATCATTCACTAATCTATGTAGAGTTGTTGTTGTACAATAAAAGGGTGGATGCCATTTATTACAGAAAGCCTCTATATTGATTAATTGTGGTAAAATGAGGCACTTTTCGACATAGTTTAGACATAATAAAAATTGTCATGAAAACAAAGATGAAGTGTTATAAGATCACAATTTACCGAGCTATGTCTAACCATAAGTATAAGGGGGCGACACAAGTGTTCTAATGAATACCCATCAAGTAAAATAATACAGTCCCGCTAACGCATGTCTGGATTTTTGCACTTTGTTAATACCAACTAATTTTAGTTGAGCTTGTAAACACTTAATAGCATCAATTGTGAGCACAGGTGTAGTCCATGTGATATATGATAAGGTTAAACAAGTAGAGCATAGGCTCTCAGTGGCCTTATTGTTTGTACTTAAAAAGCAACACAAATTCACTGTTTGTATCATTTTTATGATCTCACAACATTACACAGGCAGAGTTATTTTTAAAATATCATGTTTCACATTGTCTTCCCGTATCCACCCCGGGTATTCGACTACTTCCAACGCAGATGGGTACTACTGACGACAGATGTATATACATGTACGTCATGACAGGCACGCTGGAATAACCCCGATAGTTTTATTATTTCTCTTTTTAGGTCCGACCTTTTGCTTGATATAGGTAGTAATATGTTTAAACTAAGCATGTGTGAAGTTTTATGATAAACTGACGCCTTTTAAATAAAGAATTTCCCTAAAATGTTGAAAAAACAACGGTAATGTTGCCAAATATGACATTTATTTGCTTATAATAACAATATATATCAATGACCTTAGACACGTATACAGACAAATGTATAAAGTATCAATACAAACAGCCATAGACTTTGGAATTAGTGGTATCGTTTTGATATAAGCAAATTTATAGAGGTGGGTGAAGATAAACGGATACGTCTGACGACCGAAGGAGATACGTACGAACGCAGATTGTTATAAAATGAGGATACGTATAACGGCAGATGTGTAACAAGTAGAAAGCATGAATAGGTGTTTTCCAACCAGGATAAAAATTGGTTTTAAACTAATAACATTCAGTATGGCAGTTGTTTAGTCTATGTAGAAGGATCTAGCATGTATATACTGATAATAATTATGTATCCCACCTCCGTGAGAGACATATTTATTAGTGATACATGTCTGTCACTTTTTTTGTCATTAAGTGTCCACGCAGCTCCTCTGACACCACGTGGCGGATTTACACCAAACTTCACATAAGCGTAGTTGTACATATTATCGGCATGTTCCGGTTCAATGATTTTCAGTGGAATAACCGCCCTTGATACATGTAATTTTATGATGTTATGGCTAATTCTCCTATAACATCCGGCAGATTTCCACTTAACCTAGGAGCAGTGCCAAGCTTAGTTATGCACATCCGGTTCAGTGATTTTCGGGGATTTACATTGTATGGCCATTGATTCTTCAAATTTAATAATGTTTTTGCTACTTCTCCTCTACCTTTGGCCAGATTTTCACCAAACCTATTAGAACACAATTGTCGTCGGCATGTTCCGGTTCACTGATTTCCATGGAAGTTGCAACCCTGATGTGTCATATTTCATAATGTCCGTACTAATTCTCCTAAACGCTGGAGCTGAATTTTACCAAACGTCACGAGTGATCATTGTCAAGCGTAGTTGTACATTTCGTCAGCATGTTACAGTTCAATGAATTTTGCGGAACTATGTCTTTTGATGTCTCATATTCTAATATGCTTGTGCTACTAATCCTGTATCACTGGTCAGAAAACTACAAAACTACACAGAAGTGATTGGTGCGAAGCCTGAACTTGTGTATATCATCGGATTGTTACAGTTTAGTGGTATGCATTTTCAATTCTACTGAATGATGCTGAATAATAGGAGACATGCTTTTTTTCGTGAAAGATAATCTCTAGTTTAGAAAATTAATTGATAACGGGGTATCTAAGTCTACTGTAACGAAGTCTCTAAAATATCGATGTCAAGCTTCCCATACACTAGTAACTAGTCAATGACTAAGAGACAATGTTACTACAAAGAATCCAGGGGAACAAACATGTTCATTTAACGCCAATGTAAAATGTTATATACATTTGTAATTACATTTTTAGCCCGACTGTTCGAAGAATGAGGAGGGTTGTTGTACTCGCCACAGCTTTTGCGTTGATCAAAGTCGTGTTATTAATATTAATAACTTCAAATCCGACAAACGTATCCACTTAACACTTGCCATACTTGTTTCTCATGGTAATACATACAAATGCAGTAAGTCACATATATTTTTGCGGAGTAATGCCTCAATTTGTATTATGATTTTGTAACAAAAAGTTAAAAGTCCGGTACCTCATTAATAAAAGATACTTTTACAAAAATCATTATGATACTGAAGTTTTCTATTTAGCCTTGACTTATAATTTACTTTTAATACATAGTTTTTCAGTTTAAGACAAAAACTAAAGTTATCAACAGTATTCCCATCGTAAGACTTATGTTTCATCTTTTACGTATCTGCAGTTTGTATGGCGTTTTACGTATCCACCGTCTGCGTTCATACGTACCCTATAATATTTTCATCTGTCGTCATAAGTACCCTAAAAAAGAACCCCATGCTTGTTTAAGTGTCAGTTGCAGCTGCTGTATCAGTCATAGCGAAACGAAAATATGTTTTTCTGCTACAGAAAATGTGTAGCTTTACGATTTATGCAGTTTTGGACTCTTTCGATTATTAGATTTCTTAAAATTCTGTTAAAAATCCGAAAAATTGCAATTTCTGGTCTGATTTCCGCAATTGTAACAACACGTTGATCATTTTTCAGCTAAACAATTGAGCATTGCCTAGTACAAATATATTGAATCTCATATTGAACGAAAACATTGTGAAAATGAATAAAAAAGAGAAGATATTAGGTATTTTCCAGCTTACATGTCAGGACGTTCATGTATATACATCTGTCGTCAGTAGTACCCATCTGCGTTCGAAGTAGTCGAATACCCGGGGTGGTATCTGTTTATTGCATTAAAGTCTCTTATATGTACTTATTTTAACATAGTTACCTATATTTATGCATAATTAACATGCAGCAATTGCAATCCATGATTTCAGAACAGATGTATTTGTTATAATTTAACATAATTAAACATATAAATGAAACGAATAGCGTTTCTACTTTGTTTGCCTTCAATAAATGATTCAACATTGAATAGCTTTTTCATGCTCCATAAGGCCGCTCCTTGTAGCAAACCCCTTGTCACACGTAGTCCACATAAATGTCTTCAATTCGTCATGATAACTATAAAAAAGACAAGAAAATCATTGATGCAAAGCATATAATTTATTTACAGACTGTAAGTAGTGATGTCAAATGCAACCATTTCTTAAAATTATGCCTGTTGAATTACAGGAAATGTAACCACAGTGGTCAATAAGGTACAATTTATTTTCAAATGTGACTACTGCTAGATGTTGATACTGCTGTCGGATAAGTTATTCATGCATACCAGATCGGGATATCTGCAGTTTTTACCAGTGCTGGAAAATCTCATCTTACACCCCCTGGTATAAGATGACTTGATGATGTCAGAAAGAACTACTTTTATAAATGAATGTGAAATACACTACTACAAGAAAATAGACCGTAAATATAAGTCATTACTTTTATTTTATTTCTGCTACTATTAATTAATCGAATATGGTATGCAAGAAAAAGAATCTATCACTGGCTGTACTTACAGATGAGAATATCTGGCTCTCGGGTAACTACACTTACATTGTACACTATATATAATACATATACTATATGTAAAATATAAACAGTATCATTGGTCAAAAATAAATAATATTATAATACAGGTGTATTGTTGCCCATTAAATAGGCCTGTTAAACTGTTTAATTAACCAGACCCTAGTGGTGGGGTGCAGTCCATCTGTTTACTTTTTAATTTATAAAACTTGACCTGTGAATTACAAAAATGGGTCTTTCGTGTCAATATTAAATAAGAAGCACATTAAACTCAAAGATACCATTTAATTTTTTCCAGTGCATTGACACGTGAGTGAAGTATCCGAACAAACGATGATCCGAAATTACTGCTAAATCTAACAAAACAAACTGAATTTGATATTTATTTTGGCTATGAAATATAAATTTATGCATACCTACTTCGTTTCTGATAGAGTGTTCATGTTCATCGTTGTTATTTTCTTGCGACGCTGTGACACCGCCACGCCAACCTTTAAAAAGTCGATTTGGTCTGGTCTAGGCGGATCTTTTCTCTTGGTATAAGATATTGTAATCACCGGTCTTGGGAGTGTCATTAGTTTTTTTCACATTTTAAATAGTTATTCCCCTTTAATTATAAGGGCCAATTTTAGCGCGAACTTAAACTTTCTTCGCGATTTTTAAAATATTTTTTTTTCAAACAATCATCAATGTATGATAAGATGTCAGAACAAAATTGTAACAAGTTCATACATTTTAATAACTTCTCCTACCAGCTGAAGAATCCTAAAGCGTATCAAATATGGTTTCCGGAAACCGGCGACTAATAAAATATGGACAAATAAAACACATGCGATGGAAAGAGAGATGTATTTCAAAGGTTTCCATGTGACAATAACAATGTATAATGTAAGTTTACTAGTATTTATATATATTGAACACAATGCAAAGTGTTATCACTAACAAAAGCTTCAAGGCTTTTCGGGAATTTTCCCTTTATCACAGCAGTAATCAGGGAGAGTTCCGGTGGAGCATTTTTCGTGAGCTCGTGTACACTCTTGTCATATCTGCCGCAAATGATTTTCTCGGCATCATTCATTTATTCTGAAAATAAGAAAATGCATGTATTATTCGACCACTTCAACGAAATAGATATTACATTTTACCGAATTAAAAGGTAAGCAAAATTAAATGTCTTCAGGGATTAGCATAATGTTTAACTTTCTTAAAAAAAATTAATTAAAGATCAAGAATTATCATATTTGTGTAGCTTCATTTTCAGATGTTTTCCATAGTGTTCTGCACACTACTGATTTTCTCAAAAGATCAGTATCAGCAGATGGTTGTGTACTGTTTTCGTGCTCGAATGCGATTTTTATGCCCCCGAAGGGTGGCATATTGAAATCGCACCGTCTGTCCGTCCGTCCGTCCCCACTTACAAATTCGTGTCCGGACTGTAACTTTGGGTCCGCACCATAAACCGGTTTAAGCTCCCCAGTGGTGTTTTTGCCACTGACCGTTCCAAGGCGGTGCCCCACTGTGTTCCTTTAATTGTTCGTTTTGTCCTCGTGTGTTTGCTTTGTATGCTAGTGTGTGTTGGTAGTGTATATGTGTGTGTGTACATGATTGTGTGTCGTGTGTGTGTGCGTGTGTGTATGTGTGTGTGTTGGTGGTGTGCACTTCTGGGTGCTGTGGGGTTCGTTTTGGGGAGGCTGCGTTTTTGGTACGTGGCATTCCCTGTTTGATATTATTTTTGTTTTTTTGTCATGCATTGAAGGATTTTAAAATAACTTGGCGCACATGTCTAGCACATCAAGACGACGTGTCGCGTGCAAGACCCACATCCCTACCTCAAGGTGAAGGTCACACTTGGAGTATGAAGGTTATGGAATCCTCTATATATGCACACATTCGTGTCCGGACTGTAACTTTGTCATGCATTGAAGGATTTTAAAATAACTAGGCACACATGTCTAGCACATCAAGACGACGTGTCGCGTGCAAGACCCACCTCCATAGCTCAAAGGTCAAGGTCATACTTAGAGTTTGAATGTAATGGATTCCTCTATATATGCATATATGCACACATTCGTGTCCGGACTGTAACTTTGTCATGCCTTGAAGGATTTTAAAGTAATTTGGCACAAATGTCTAGCACATCAAGACGACGTGTCGCGTGCAAGACCCACATCCCTACCACAAAGGTCAAGGTCACACTTAGAGTTTATAGGTAATGGAATCCTGTATATATGCATACATTTGTGTCCGGACTATAACTTTATTATGCTTTGAAGGATTTCAAAATAACTGAAAAATGTCTAGCACATCAAGCGGATGTGTCGCGTGCAAGATTCAAGTCCCTACCTCAAAGGTCAAGGTCACACTTAGTGTTTAAAGTAATGGAATACTGTATGCATGATTACTCTGTCATGCATGGAAGGATTTTAAAATTACATAGCACATTTATTGAGCACATGGAGAGGACACAGACTGTGAGGCACCTCTTTCGGGGGCATTCGTCACTTGTGAGGGACAGCTCTTGTTTTGGTAAAAATTTGTTGACTAATAAAACAAGAGGGCCATGATGGCCCTATATCGCTCACCTGACTACCTTGGCTATAATACAATGGGTCATGGTTCTAAAATAATTCGTAGAGGTCCACAACACAATGCTAAGTAACATTCCAAATATTTATTCTCTGCCTGTCGGCCTCGTGGTTGCTCAAAGTTTTCCCTATATATGCCTATATGAAAATAAGTGAGGGTTAATATTGACCAGGGGATCATGATTTAAACAACCGTAGTAGAGGTCCACTAGGCATTTCTTCATACCAAATATCTAATCTCTAGACCTTGTAGTTTCAGAGGAGATTTCTTAAGTTTTTCCTATAGAAGCCTATGTAAAATCAAGTAACCCCGGGCAGGGTCAATTTTGACCCGGGTGTCATAATTTGAAAAATCTTGGTAGAGGTCTACTAGTCATTTCTATATGCCAAATATCTAATCTCTACTGTAGGTCTTGTGTTTTCTAAGAAGATTTTTAAAGTTATTCTTATATAAGCTATGTAATGCCAAGTGACCCCTGGGCGAAGTCAACTTTGACCCAAGGGTCATAATTTGTCCAATCCTGGTAGAGGTGTACTAGACAATTCCACATGCTAAATATCTAAGCTTAAGGCCTTGTGGTTACAAAGAAGAACTGTTTTAAAGTTTTTCCTAAATGTTACCATAGCAACCACAGTTCTTCATGGGATAGAATTCTTTAAACAACTTGATAAAGCTTCATGCAAGGAACATTACTGCAAAGACTCATCAACATTGGCCTAGTGGTTCAGAGAAGATGTCGTTTGAAGGAAATGGTGGACGGACGGACAGTGACTGATCCTCATAGCTCACTTTGGCACTTTGTGCCAGGTAATTTAAAAACTTACCCCACCTTGAAACTTCGAAATGACGGCAATTGTTGTTAAAATTAGCTTCGCGGATTAGTTAAATTGACGTAATAGACCAAGTGGTATTGTAACCCTGATAAAGGCATTGGAAATGCATTTGTGGAAAGTTATTCTAAAGGTAACCTTTTGTAAATTAAATAAAGAGCTGAGCTTGCTTGGATTGTAAAAGAACAATGCAAATGTTAAACCGGAGAATGATAAATTGTGACGACGGACAAGTTCACGTCTGAGACAAAAAAAAACACATTCTGATGCCAATTAAGTCCTTGCAAGTGAATTCTCTACCACTAATTGTCTAAACAAATCCCCAAGACGATTAATTGAACACATGGAGTTACAGCTGCAAACCTAAGGTACAAAATGAAACACTATTCTAAATGCGATTATGTCCGCCTGTCAAATTATTTCCTGTATCTTGAATTATCATATTCTGACTTCCGATTTTCACTGGCGAATGGTACAGAAGATATTCTATGGCTAGTAAATTATTTGTTCTTATGCTTAGTAGGTAGCCTTAAAGCTGCTCGCTCTCAGATTTTGGTAAAAATAATAAAGTTCTTCATACTAAATGAAATAACATATTTTAGGACATAAAGTCATATAAAAAGTTTCCAGTAGAAATTCCTGTAACATATATACCTGTAGATTTGAAACAATACGCTACCAAATAATAAAGCGTTGCAAACGCTTCTGCAACTCCAATATAACATATAGTGTAGCGGTGCCGTCAAACTAGCATTTACAATCGATGTTTGCAAATTCCTACCTAGATTTTTACTTTCAGTGTTGATTCTAGCCTTAAATTTTATATTTATGTACAATATCTCACTCCGCTATTTGCCAAATCAGTGTATTGTGCAAAATCAAAAACAGCCTCAATCAAAGAAGCACACATATTCTATCTAAGTTTATTCCGCCAAGCGTGATATTAATTTTGTGTTATTATAGAAACCTAATGTCATATCGTTATGCCGCTTAAATGAAATTAACATTTACATTTCCTTCTATAATGAAAGTTGAATTCGGGCATAAAAATGTGTGCAAAATAAATATTTTCATTTTTGCAGTTTACGTTAAAGCTACTCGCTCTCAGATTTTGGTAAAAAAATGAAGTTCTTCAAACTGTATGTAAATAGCGTATTTTATAACATATAGTTATATAATAAGCCCGGTATAAATTCCTGCCACGTATATCTCAAAATTTCAAAATATACGCTACCAAATTGCAAACGCTTTTGAAGTTTCAATAAAAACATATAGTGTAGCGGTGCCGTGTAACCGACATATTCAATCGATTTCTGCATGAATGTATTTGAGTTTGGTCAGTAGGTGTCCATATTGTCAAAACATTTGTGTACAATTCAAGGCTTGCTTAAATAATGTTTAATACACGTGTAAATAGCATGACTAACTACAATATAACAAAAAGGACCTTGTACACAAGGGCTATCTCATTTACCCTTTCAAAGGAAAAGCTATCTAGGCAGAGTTTGCCGCAGCTCTTCCCTTCATTTTGCACGCAAGCTTAAATATCATTTGCAATAAGGAGGATGGCACTTTCGAACAAAGTATTTCCCTTAAGACAAGTTATACAATTAATTAGACAATACTTCAAAACAAAAATAATATCAAACAGGGAATGCCACGTACCAAAAACGCAGCCTCCCAAGTTCTTCAAGTTTAACAGCATAATGGGAAAACTGCTGGAGTCGGCCGTAGACACCCTTCAGGACTAGAGGGATCAGACCTTGTCAACCCAATAAATATCTTATGATTTTTTTTTATATTTCTGTTTCAACATGCCAAGTTTGAAGAATTACCATAAATTGGAAAGTTGTATACATTTTGGAAACTGTGGCAAACGTCCTAAACTAATCATTTACAACAAACGAACTTCTAGTCATTCTTGACACACCATTAGAAGACATTAACACACTTAAACCTATCATTTAGCTCTGCCGTCAGATCGATGAATATTTGTGCGAATAAGTGTCACATCTTGATGTAATGTTGAGCAAGAAGCAAACTATATGAACTGATGTACAAACCGTAATAAGTACCAACATATAATCTGAATGAGGTAAATGTTGACTTCTCTATGGAGAGTAACCGTAACAAATTGTATGTAGTATCCCGATGTCGCCGAGACCACTGTGGTGTAACCGAGACGGTTAACATTTTTTCGGAATTTCCAAGATGGCGGACGAGAGTGGATGTGAAAAGTAGGTGTCTTACTTACATTCCTCGTAACTAGTTAAAAACGAATTTCAGAAATGAAATTCTTACACAGACCGATAGAAAATGATTTTGCCATTCTAGGCTTTATCCGTTTCATTAAACAGTGTCTACTTTTCTAAATATCGTTGATAAAAGTGAACCAAATGCCGGTGCTCCGAAATGAAGCGAGAGCTCATGTGTGTTTTTACTCGGCAAAAGTTCATTCTTTGATGGATAAGTCCACGAAAACCACTCCTCAGTAGATTCTGTTTTTATCGTAAAGAACAAAATACTTTATGTTGATACATGTACAGGAAATGGACAAAAAAGCCACTTACACGAAATATGCTCTGTACGGTCAATATACATATGTTGAATCACACGTTTCTTTCCCTGTACGGTTCGTATATGCATAAAAACTGTACGGTGCGTAGCAAAATTTGAACAAAATTACTGTACGGTCCGTAGATGAAACCGTACTGATGGGTTCTTGTAATATATAGTTTGAAGCTTACATGAACAAAAAGTGCTTACATGAGCGTATTGCGTAAGTTCATTCCGGAAATAATATCGGTAATGAAAATGATCATAGTAATTAATAATTTTCAGGGATTACTCTTTTGATACAGAGGAGCGA
>JAFMSR010000004.1:12200913-12379142 GCA_022818135.1 Saxidomus purpurata
GTGTTCCTCCAGAGATTTTTCGCTTGAGCGTTTTTCGCACAGCTTTCGTTCGCTCAAGTTCAGACAAAGTCCCGGGGGTCACTTAGTTTTGCACAAGAATATATAGGAAAAACTTTAAAAATCTTCTTCTCTGAAACCAAAAGGCCTAGAGCTAAGATATTTAGCGTGTAGCATTGGCTAGTGGACCTCTACCAAGATTGTTCAAATTATGAGCCCCGGATCAAAATTGACCCCGCACAGGGGGTCACTTAGTTTTACATAGGCTTATGTAGGAAAAACTTTAAAAATCTTCTTCTCTGAAACCACAAGGCCTAGAGCTTAGATATTTGGCATGTAGCATTGGCTAGTAGACCTCTTCGAAGAATGTTCAAATTATGACCCTCGGATCAAAATTGACCCCGCACCGGGGGTCACTTAGTTTTACAAAGGCTTATATAGTAAAAACTTTAAAAATCTTCTTCTTTGAAACCACAAGGCATAGAGCTTAGATATTTGACATGTAGCATTGGTTAGTGGACCTGTACCAAGACTGTTCAAATTATGACCCCTGGGTCAAAATTGACCCCGCAACGGGGGTCACTTTGTTTTACATAGGCTTATATAGGGAAAATTTTAAAAATCTTTTTTTCTGAAACCACAAGGCCTAGAGCTTAGATATTTGGCATGTAGCATTGCCTAGTAGACCTCTTCAAAGTTTGTTCAAATTATGTCCCTGGGGTCAAAATTGACCTTGCCCGGGGGGGGATCATTTGTTTTACAAAGGCGTATATAGGAAAACTTATTTGGTATATAACATTATCTAGTGATCTTCCACCAGGCAAGTGGACTTGTACCAAGGTGAGCGATATAGGGCCATCTTTGCCGTCTTGTTTTTAATTAAATGTGGTATTTAAATGACACAATGACGGGCAGTTTTGCATACAACTATCGGACAAATACCAGTTTACTCGCTCGGCGTGATAAATGTACGGTGTGATAAACGCTTCCAGGTAAAAATCGATAACCGAGACAAGATTATCAGTACGATAAGACATTTATAGAGGGCGTTTCCGGACCAAACTATTTGAAAGACCTTAGTTATAGAATATAATCGGCTAGATTTAGGGTTTGCTTCTTTAACATATTGATACAGGTTTGTAAGAGAATGTTTAGTAACAAAGCATAAAAAACAAAAATAATATCAAACCCTGATTATGTTGATTTTTCACATAGTACTAGAAGCTATTAAGAGTTAATGAAGTAGCTAAGAACCATAACTCAAGCTTAACCCTTTTTTAATTATAGTCTTATATTCGTATGTATTTTTCTGGAGCATAATTCGAAAATTATTTCAGAGATTCCGTTTATTTTCAAACAGTGATAGAATGGAAAGATAGAAAAAGTGAAGGTGAAATAACATGAAAACATAGAATGTAACAGCAGCCTATCGCTGTTTTAAATTATCTCCTTTGACATTGTAAATCATGAATAAAATGTGGTTTGAATTGTAACTTTAAAACCGTTCTCAGGTGCAAACATTGATAGAGGTCATTGAAACAAAGCATCATACTCAAGTAATAATATAGCTTATGCTTGTTCCATCATGAATTTCTTCCCTTCCTTTGGTGAAATTACATGTATGTGCAAAATGAAAAAAATCATATTATAACTTTATGTAGAGTCCTTGTTATTTAATTCGCTTGTTTGCAATGTAGCTGTTTTGAACAACAGTTACATTAACGCTTTCATCTGCAAAACACAACATGTGGGCTATTGATCCAAGATCGAATACTTCGGGGAGCATCCATCGGAGTTTCTGATACTCTTATGTCATTTGAACTGAACAATTGAAACGAGATTATGTATTCATACGCGAGGTTGAAATCGATAAATGAAACGCGATTTTCTATTCGAACGCGAGGTTGAAATCAAAAATTGAAACGCGATTATGTATTCAAATTCAAAGCTGAAATCAATTAACAAGAATACGTTTTCAAACGCTAGGTTGAAGTCAATAATTGAAACGCGATTATGTTTTTAAACGCGAAGTTGAAATCAATAATTGAAACGCGATTATATATTCAAAAATGAGGTTGAACTTATTATTTGAAACGTGGTAAGGAGTAATCCGTTTCAAACGCATGTATTTAATCAAAAATTCTAAGTCTTCTAACGTTGTCCTTCTTTTGACACACATATTCAAGTTTTGTCACCGTTAAAAAGCGAAATGTTAGCATGTATTCAAAAATGTGTCTTCTTTCTCTGGGAGGATTTCAAGAAACTACTTAAAAACCGGATAACGTGATAAAATATAAATGTTACTTATTAGATTTCTGTCATACAAAGACAAATCCAAGCGCAACAAAATTCAATTTAATGTGACACAACATTTCTCCACAATTTCTCGCCAGAAGAGCAATGACTGTTATATGTCGCACAAGAATAAGCAACTTCCATCATGAAGACATTCAGCATGCATTATACAATTCTGCACTAATTATTGGATAAATAGTGTTACCAATTGCAAGCACAAAACCATTATCTTTAACATTATTTGGAATTTGAAACAACTATTTCTTTGCTCATTTCAATCTCTCTCTGTTTCGAACTATGTGATGGTATTTGTCTACTAGTCCAGTCAGGGAAAGTTATGACCCAGACAAAATTGCAAAAGAATTTCTTTTTGTACTATGCGAAATAAATCTTTGTAAAGATTTTATAGCAAAAAGTCCCGCTGTTTTGCTAGTGCAGTAATTGAAAAAAATAGACTTAAATGTTTTGAAAATACCATTCCGCAACATGTTCCTGATACGCTACCATACCTACGTAATAGTTACAAAATTGATGACGTCACGAACTATCATGGCGGAGAATACTTTGTTTATTTTGGGATCAGCGAAGAGGAAATCGATAATAGCATCATTTTGAGGTATTTATAAAGGTTATTGTTATTAGTAATTATTGATGCAATGACAATTTTTATTAAAATTTGACTGCAGTAATCATAAGTTTACAGATTTGCGTGAAAGAAATCTGCAAATTACTTCGTTGATAACACTGGCGACCTTGAGAATGTGAAGAGATAAAAAAAGTTTTGTTTTTTTTTAATTTTGAGGACATATTCCGTTTATAATTAGCAAAGTAAATAGTTCCGGACATTTTGACCTGATCTGGTGCATAAAAAAAAGAAAAAAAGGTCATGTATCATGTGGTGGTTTTCAAAAAAAAAAATCAAATACGGAAGCGTAAAACGGTCATAATTGAATGAATTCACGGGTCTTCACGAAATTTTTACATGTATTTGTGATTTTGATACAGACAATGTGTATCCAAGTGTCTATAAGCATTTTCAAAATATTTTCACGACATACACCATAGACACAGTGTGTAGCTGGGCAAAAGGCACAACAGCACAGCTCTGGAGGATTTATATGCAAAAAAACGCGCAGTGTGAAGTGAACGGAAATAACGTTACTGCGAGTAACTCGGAGGAAAAACGTAAATGACTCTATTCAATGGAGTCACTTCGCGGGCGTTTGGAGTGAAAATATCGATCGCGGGACTTCGCGTTTTTGGAGTGACTTCGAGTGAAAATATCTATTAATTAAAAATTTGGTAAAATACATCTGTTAAAGCGACCTGTTGCATTTTAATCCATTGAATCACAATCAAATCAGACATAGCCGCCGACGTATTTTCGTTTCGAATCCCCGCTAATGTATACTATCACAGCGTTATGGTTTGTTAAAATTTCATTGTTTCAACTTAAAAGTATTGTGTTTACTGTTATTATTCATCAGAACCTATTTATGATGATTTAAATATTCATTTCCGTTTAAAATCCGCTGTAATTGTTTAATTGGTCCCTTAGCATTTGCCACTCGCGATAAGTGTGAAAAATATAGCCTGGCAGAAAGGATGACGAAACTAATCCAGTCAATTTAATTTTTGTTTGCAAATTCAAGCTATGTGGCACCACTTACTTGGTAATGTGATAATGCAAAAGTATCTATCAATAAACATTTAAAAAGTTCCAAATGTTCTTTGATTAAAACAAAACGTTCTGTTTTTCGGAAGTGTGTCCGTTTTTTTTGGTGTCATTTATAGTTTGAGTAACCTTTGCCGAATAAATTATTTTACTGCAACCTCTTTTAATCGTAAGGATAAGATGAAGCAGCAGGTGTTACGATCTAAGAAAATCGCAAACGCTACATTGCACGTGGCATCAAAAAGACCGGGATTTTGACAGTTTGAGACATAGACAATAGTCTGATAATTTTGGATTATAAAATTAATAATTTGGAATAGATAATGTTATAAGTAAGTTTTATTTTTGGTGATACAATATATTGAACACCCTATACAAATGTACGTCGATCGCCAAATATTTTTGAATTTAATATGCATAAAACACAAAAACAATTCGCGTGTAGACACGTTTCAACCGAATATAATAAATTTCACGGGGGTCGAAATAACCCCACCCACAGGCGAGTTCTCAACCGCGTCTTGTTCATTCATTTCGAAAACGCCATTGTTGGTATCATGTATCGGGGTGTTTCTTGTGAATCAGCGAGTTTTATCCCTTGTATATTATATAGGTAATAGAAGGTGGATGGGGTATGGTTCGACCCCCTGTGATAAATTTGAATTTAATGTGCCGTAAACCCGTTCATTTACCTGGAAAACTACTAGAAGTGGCACGATTTTACTCCCGCGAAGTGACGCGATATTTCTCCGTACTCGAAGTCACTTCAGGCACTCCAACCTTACTCGAAGTCACGCTATTTGTCTCTTGAGTTACGTTTATTTTGCTTAATCCTACAGGGCTGTACTGATAATATCTTCTACAGAATCAAAGGGTATGGAATAAACACACATATTTAAAAGTGCTGAAGATGTGAGAACCTGGGTTAAATTTATTAATGATCCATGACATTCGTTTTTGTTATTAAAAAGATCTGTTATAATGAGAAAAATAGATATTCATTAATGTGTGGTCTTGCGTATACGTTGTACAAAAAAATGCGACATCTTATGTAGCAGGGTGTCTTTCCATCATGCATGGGTCGTGTTAAATTACTTCTGCTCACGATTTGTTCACCCAAAATTATTACATTTATAAAGATGATGTGTATTTTGGTGTTTATGAGAATTTTCAAAATATTTGCAGGTAGAACCATTTCAGACAGGGAAACAGTGTCCATTAAGCCAATGTATAGGACAACATGGCGGGATGTCTTCAATATAATAACGATAAACGATCCATGATATAATTTAGCAGAACTCTTTTTAAATAACGTTAAATGATAAAACATCAGTGAAGGTTTCTGGTGAAGGAATTCTAATCGACATACAATTACTGTTTCAACGTTTGACGACAGCAGCACATAAGTATCATATTACTGTATGTTGACAATACAGCAGAAGTGCTCTAATTTGAGCTTTGAAGTAGTCCATCATCGCTGTTCGACAATTCTGGATTCCCGAAACAAACCAAAAAGACAACATAAGCTGATGCATTGTGGAAACAGCGTGACTGTTCTGAAGAGGAATTTGGTAGCGCTGATAAGAAAACTTGTTTTGAGATTGATGGTGGTTCACTTATTCAGCGTCTTTCCTGGACCAAAGGTTCTACATTTGGTGATATATGTAACATATACTCCATATACTTATGTCATAAATACAAAGGTAGCATCAATGTTGTTTTTAATGGTTACATGAATAGACCAACAATCAAGGATACTACACATATTCGTCGTACAAGAGGAAGGCTTGGTACAGTTGTGAAGTTTTCAATTGAAACGCTATTACAAGTGAAAAAAAGTATTTTTAAATAACCCAGAAAAAAAACTTACTTCATTTTCATGGCTGGTGAATGTCTGAAGGGAAGTGGTATAGCTGTTAAGCATGCAAGTCATGTTGCAGACTGTCTGATTGTGAATACTGCTATCGAAAAGCCAAATGATACTAGCGTCATTGTAGTGAGGACACTGATTTACTAGTACTGTTTTTACACAAATACTCTGCCAAGGTGAAGAACATCATTTTCAGATCTGAAAAAACCTCTGCAAAAGGTATGTTGCAACTGCAAAACCAATTGTGATTAAAACAAATGTACGTGTCACAAGCATGGCCACGAGTGCGCAGGTGCTTGTTGAGATTGTAAAGGAGTTTCATGCTCTAACCCGTTTAGTTTTGCTGACTTGGAATTCTTTACATAAGTATGATGTACGATTAGTATTGGAAATTCTTCCACTTATGAATACATATTGCAGTATCTATGATAAAACTGTTATTCACAATTACATGTATTTGGTATTAGTAAGTTGTTTTATAGGTGTAGTTGCTAATGAATAATATATATTGTAAATGTCTTGAGAAAAATGCGCTGATGATATTGATTGTTTTATTGTACACATATTAAAAGGTTACATAACTTTAAATTATTTATTAAAAATGTATTAAGATGCTGTCAAAAAGAGAATTATTTATCTATATCAGTATAAAGGCTGTCAATTATTGTTTCCTTCTAACCGTGTTTGTAGTAATCCCCTTCTAACTGTGTTTGTAGTAATCTATATCACTTTATATATGTGCTTGCTAAATTTTTGTTTCTTACAAGATTTATGCAATATCTGTACCAATAAATATTCAATTAAAGCTATCAAGAGGTCATCAGAATTACGTTATATTCTATACACGTTAAACATTAGTATATAGAATTACAGTATGGTGAATACCCGTAGTAACTTAGTATTATTAGCTATGATCGTTCAAAATGTATTAATACAATACTTGAAACTGAATGTTTATTTAAATTGAATATTGTTGCCTTGATTCTGTTGATATCTAGTGTTAGTAAATTCTTTTATGATGAGATGGTAATTATGTTGCAACAATTAAATGAATCTTTCATGCTTTTTAATGGACTTTGTCCCCCGAGATCTTCTTTAAAATTCTGATGCAACAGTGACCTTTTGTTGCATGTACAGATAATTCTATATTCTCTTTCATCATTTTACAAAACAAAAGAGGAACATTATTTGTAATGTAATGCAGATAATACAACGGTTATGTGTTTGCATTTATAGAGATGTGGGTGGGGTAATTCAACCCCTTAAGATCATTTAATAAAAGTAATTATTGAAGTAAATGTTATATTTCTATTGTTTGTTTCATTAAAACATTACAAATACACAAAGGGATTGCAATTGTGACATGATCATCTTTTTCCAGGTCAATATATAATTAGTTTTTGTTATAGATTGTCATAAGTAAGTTTAAATTCTGATTTAGACAGTGGTGACATTCGGACTAAAATTTTAGGAGTTATGCATTTGCCTCAACCTGGGACTTTTATTATATTGAAGTACAGGTATTATTGAAACAATACAGCACAAAAGGAAAACTTTTGCAATTATGTCTAGGTTGACCCCCTTTTCAGGATACGCTGACTGGACTATACGAATTTAATGACCATTCAGAACGTTAATGACCGTTCAGAACAAAGCTCGAATGAAATAATGAAATATTAACCACATGAAGCAGATATTTAAAATTCACTTTTAGAATGAAAAGGTAAATATGCTTTGCAAATGACAATTAACAAACATAAAATAGTCTGGCATACAACCTTGCATACACACAGGCATTCATCATCGTTTCTTCAAGAAAAGTGCATTTCAGTAAATGAGACAATGATCATATAGTGTCTGATAATTTGATACAAAGAACACCAGAGACCAGAGACTTCGGCTGTCCTTGTGACTCCACATGTGCCAACACTTGTTTCAATCTTAGATCTACTTTAGGAACCATAATTCAGTGAATTGTTCCCCGGACATAAAGAACACGAATAATATGACCCATGTCCGTGCTACAATAAAACAGCGGAGACAACTTTGACAGGTTCCTGTTTAAGGCTGACTTGAAAGCTGTTTAATACATCGCTTTCATTGTCTCTTGGGGTGAGAAATCCCAGACAGGAATTGTCGTAGACAATAATAAAGAGACTTATTGCAACGTTCCCTGTTTGATATTATTTTTGTTTTTTTTTCAGAATTTTGTGCTACAATTTATATGTCTTATGTTTCTTAAACAATAATAAAGAGAATTTAGAATTTTGTGCTACAATTTATATGTTTTATGTTTCTTTGACACTGTATTCGGAACAATTGTATTGTCTGCCTCCAAGAGTACGAATTGAAAATTAAGAGGAGACGGTCGTTTAATATTATGGTGAAATAGTATGATATATGCTTCTGCCTGCCCTTCTTGCTAGGATCTTTTACTTCATGTTTTAACTTAAATGGATTCGAAAAGTAGAATATTTAATTACTTTCATTACATCTTAATTTTGTTCTGAAATTTTAATTATAATTTATAACAATAAGAATAATAATACTAATAATAAGAAGGATAATAAGAAATGTTTTCAACTTATCCGCTTATAAGCTCACCTGGTACAAAATACTTAACGTCCCGCGTCCATCGTTTGTCTCAAGAAAATGAAGGTATAGAGCTTATATATTTTGCATGTGGCATGACCTAGGAGACATCTTACAATATTGTTCAAATAATGACCTGACCACCGGATCAAAATTGGCCCCGCCCGGGGGTCAATTGTTTTAACATAGGATTATATAGGATACACTTATTGAAATAAACAATCTGCATCTCTAGAGCTTAGATATTTAGCATGTAGCATAGTAGACCTTCACTTAGATTGTTCAAATCATTACCACCAAGTTAAAGTTGACCCCGCCCAGATGTCACTTGATTATACATGTACATCGATCTGTTTATGGGCACTATTTTAAAAGTATTTTCTCTGAAACCACAAGGACAGGAGCATAGATAATGAGCATGTGGCATTGTCTAGTGGGTATCTACTAAGATACCATGATCCCCGGACGAAAAACTTTAAAAATATTCTCTGAAAGGCTTAGATATGTGGCATGAATCATTGCCTAGTTGACTTCTACCAAGAATGTTCAAATTTTGACCCTCAGGTCCAAATTGACCCTTTCTGCTATTGATGACTTTGTATTGTAGCCAATGGTAGCAAGGTGAACGAGATATGGTCATATTTGCTCTCTTGTTTTCTACAATGTATACATATACTCACAATCTGTACTCTACTCACATAGGATATTCTCCGCACAAAATCGTCATTTATTTACATTTTACAGAAAAAATATATATTAACCATTGAAAAGAGTTGCACTGTTAGGATAATTATGCTGATAAAACATAATGGTGCCTTATTCAACGTATAAATACGGCAAAAATCAAAATAAACATAATTAAGATTATTTAAATAATAGCGTGTGCAATACATTTTATGCTGTGTGTGTGTTGTTCGTTGCATCAAGAGATAGCTTTGTTCGAAAGGTTAAGAGGGTTTTTAATAGTTCTCTAAAGAATTGATTTGTGAAAGTCATTTCTTCCAGCAGACACTGTGCTCTTATGTCAGTTGTTATATGCCAGTTATCTTATATCAGTTGTCCTATTTGCCAAATTTGGTTGAACTAATGAAAATCAGACAGTAAAAACATACATAATTAGCAACTGAACGACGAAGGTATGCTGTTATCCTTGATTAATGTAGAATGGACCATCATTGGCACAGACAGATAATCGAACCAATTTGGCACACAGTCAATCAAAAAGTGTATTTAAGTGCGATGAGAAAGAAATGACTAAACTTCTGTATCCCGGACAAGATAAACTATACGTCGGTTGTTCTGTCAGTGTGTTCAATAGAGAAATAGTGTAACGGTTTCTTAATTATCTGCTGATAACTTCTTTATAAAGGCACACACAGGTGTAGGTATCACAACGTCAAGACACTTTTACAATGGGAGTTACGTCTCCACTGTGGTGTAACCGAGACGGTTAACATTTTTTCGGAATTTCCAAGATGGCGGACGAGAGTGGATGTGAAAAGTAGGTGTCTTACTTTTGTCCTCGTAACTAGTTAAAAACAAAACGAATTTCAGAAATGAAATTCTTACACAGACCGATAGAAAAATGATTTTGCCATTCTAGGCTTTATCCGTTTCATTAAACAGTGTCTACTTTTCTAAATATCGTTGATAAGTGAACCAAATGCCGGTGCTCCGAAATGAAGCGAGAGGTCATGTGTGTTTTTACTCGGCAAAAGTTCATTCTTTGATGGATAAGTCCACGAAAACCACTCCTCAGTAGATTCTGTTGTTATCTTAAAGAACAAAATACTTTATGTTGATATATGTACAGGAAATGGACAAAAAAGCCACTTACACGAAATATGCTCTGTACGGTCCATATACATTATGTTGAATCACACGTTTCTTTCACTGTACGGTTCGTATATGCATAAAACTGTTCGGTGCGTAGCAAAATTTGAACAAAATTACTGTACGGTCCGTAGATGAAACCTTGATGAAACAGTACGATGGGTTTTTGTAATATATAGTTTGAAGCTAACATAAACATAAAGAGCTTACATGAGCGTATTGCACTGTAATGATAAATAATTGCAAATAAATCTAAATCACATAGGCTACTTTATCAGTTGGTAGATTTGTTGTTAATATTTACGCTAAAAATTTCTTTATAGAATATCTACAAACTGCCATGTAGTTTCACATTGAACTTTCATGATCATTAGAAATCAAGTCATGGCATCAAAATGTAGAAGAACATTGAATGCTAGTTTATTACTGACAGTATTCATATCATTCAAAATCTCTTATTTACGTTAAATATTGTCTTCATGTTCGTTTTCTTCATTTTAAAAGCATGTCCCGGAAGTATCGTTTAATCTATACAAATATATACAGTTGTAATTAGCCGGAGCTGTTAAAACTGTTTGCGACAATTAAAACCGTATTTACGGTCGCAAATGTCAAAATCACTTAATAGTTAACCCTTTTCTAACGCACAAATTGAATGTGTTTTAATGCGATAATTAAAACGTCGTTGGATTCTTGCGACTGTATATACGTTATTTAATAGTCGCAAATTTAAACGACGTCACCGATCACAAACGACGTTACTGTGTGACACCGGTCAACAAGTACTTCCGGGTCGTTGTACCTTAGGAAGTAGTTCTTTGGAGATTTGAAGTCTCCATTTTAGAGCTGTCTGTGGATGGCTTGATGAAATGTATAAGTTGTATTTATTGTTGTTCTGTAAATTTTTGGCCATTTCTGATCACTCTAACAGTTGTTTTGTTTGTCTTCTTCAGGAATACATTTTGTGATGGAAGAGTTCAAATATTACTACGCGCCGGCATACATGACAGCTGTGTATTGGAAATTTGTACAGTGTCTCCAGATATTCTAAAAAGTTCATTGTTGACAATGTAACTTTTCTGGTGTAGATTGACTGTGATAATGATGAAGATGATAAATATGGACAGCTGATTGCTTGAATTTTGTTGTGAAAGCCAGAGGTAATGTGCAAAAGTGCTCTAATTACGATAGAATCAAATGGGACAAAAATGACCGGTGTAACACCTTACATCGGTACTGCGTTAGAAACGTCGATAACTGCGTTAGAATGAGCGTTCGCGTTGAAAATAACGCTTTGCATTTATTCACCGTTTGTAATATCTGGTCATGTTAAAACCGAAATAACATCCCTTTCAGCGTTGTTATCGTCTAATAAACAATGATTTGGAGTACTGATACGCAGTTATTAGCCACGAATGCCGGAATTTTAAACAATGAACACCGCTGGAACGGACGTTATTTCATAAAAGAAAAATATCGTTCTATTCTAAAATTATTTATTTTCATTTGCTTATTGTTATGTTATGAATATTGTTTAACATGTACTAAGACATATAGCAATATTTCTCTTTCCTTGTGATTATTGTTTACTTTTATACATACTGTTTGCTTTTCTAGATTTGTTTATTTTATACATGAAGGTATTTACAGAATTGGAGATGTATTCTTCAATGATTGAATATTTTACGTTGTAATTAATAGCCAAAGATTGGCATATTTTTATCTTTTTATAATATTTATGCCTTCTTTTTTGTTTTATTTTCTAATTTTATGTACCTAGACGGGCTTGATTTTTTATTCATATATAAAAGAAAATGATGAAAAGGTTCAAACATATAAAAAGGATTTTTCACAATGTGTACATAAGCAGCAACATATAATTATCATATAGTTTCATAACATGTACCAATTTCTTACGGACATATTTCTGAGTTAAAAATAACCAGTCGGGATATGAAATGGGAAAAATACATTCAAATGATGCATGCAAAAAGCATTCTAGTTAAATAAAATAATACGTATTATATTATTGTCTTTGTCTCATGGCATAGTACCCACAATCACATATTTTCAGGTGTTTCTTTTTTGCAGTCAATGATAACTTCATATTCTTACACCACACTGACAATACACCACACTGACAATGCTATTAGTATACGAACTACTTAGTGAAAAGTCTGTTCAAACAAGTAGAAAAGTCGACGTATCATACGTAAATTGTTTTCGTTCAAGGATTATTCTGCATGTGTGTATTCAACTTTCTACATTGTCAAGTTTAAGTCCATGGCGGACATGCGGCAATATTTTGCTTCACATGCTTTGTGGTTTTCTCGCACTGAAAATGGATTCCTGGCTGGTTCAAAGTTCTAAGATACCTTTCCAGACTTCCTTGTCCGTTTACCACGCATTCGCTCCTCTGTATCGAAAAGTGATCCCTGAAAAATATTAATTATTATGATCATTTTCATTACCGATATTATTTCCGGAATGAACTTACGCAATACGCTCATGTAAGCACTTTTTGTTCATGTAAGCTTCAAACTATATATTACAAGAACCCATCAGTACGGTTTCATCTACGGACCGTACAGTAATTTTGTTCAAATTTTGCTACGCACCGTACAGTTTTTGTGCATATACGAACCGTACAGGGAACGAAACGTGTGATTCAACATATGTATATTGACCGTACAGAGCATATTTCGTGTAAGTGGCTTTTTTGTCCATTTACTGTACATGTATCAACATAAAGTATTTTGTTCTTTAAGATAAAAACAGAATCTACTGAGGAGTGGTTTTCGTGGACTTATCCATCAAAGAATGAACTTTTGCCGAGTAAAAACACACATGACCTCTCGCTTCATTTCGGAGCACCGGCATTTGGTTCACTTTTATCAACGATATTTAGAAAAGTAGACACTGTTTAATGAAACGGATAAAGCCTAGAATGGCAAAATCATTTTTCTATCGGTCTGTGTAAGAATTTCATTTCTGAAATTCGTTTTTAACTAGTTACGAGGAAAAAAGTAAGACACCTACTTTTCACATCCACTCTCGTCCGCCATCCTGGAAATAACCGTCTCGGTTACACCACAGTGGTCTCGGCGACATCGGGATACTACATACAATTTGTTACGGTTACTCTCCATAGAGAAGTCAACATTTACCTTATTCAGATTATATGTTGGTACTTATTACGGTTTGTACATCAGTTCATATAGTTTGCTTCTTGCTCAACATTACATCAAGATGTGACACTTATTCGCAAATATTCATCGATCTGACGGTAGAGCTAAATGATAGGTTTAAGTCTCATGGTGTGTCAAGAATGACTAGAAGTTCGTTTGTTGTAAATGATTAGTTTAGGACGTTTGCCACAGTTTCCAAAATGTATACAACTTTCCAATTTATGGTAATTCTTCAAACTTGGCATGTTGAAACAGAAATATGAAATAAAATCATAAGATATTTATTGGGTTGATAAGGTCTGATCCCTCTAGTCCTGAAGGGTGTCTACGGCCGACTCCAGCAGTTTTCCCACTATGCTGTTAAACTTGAAGTATTGTCTAATTAATTGTATAACTTGTCTTAACTTTTGTTATATTGTAGTTACACGTGTATTAAACATTATTTAAGCAAGCCTTGAATTGTACACAAATGTTTTGACAATATGGACATATACTGACCAAACTCAAATACATACATGCAGAAATCGATTAAATATGTCGGTTACACGGCACCGCTACACTATATGTTTTTATTGAAACTTCAAAAGCGTTTGCAATTTGGTAGCGTATATTTTGAAATTTTGAGATATACGTGGCAGGAATTTATACCGGGCTTATTATATGACTATATGTTATAAAATACGCTATTTACATACAGTTTGAAGAACTTCATTTTTTTACCAAAATCTGAGAGCGAGCAGCTTTAACGTAAACTGCAAAAATGAAAATATTTATTTTGCACACATTTTTATGCCCGAATTCAACTTTCATTACAGAAAGAAATGAAAATGTTAATTTCATTTAAGCGGCATAACGATATTACATTAGGTTTCTATAATAACACAAAATTAATATCACGCTTGGCGGAATAAACTTAGATAGAATATGTGTGCTTCTTTGATTGAGGCTGTTTTTGATTTTGCACAATACACTGATTTGGCAAATAGCGGAGTGAGATATTGTACATAAATATAAAACTAAAGGCTAGAATCAACACTGAAAGTAAAAATCTATGTAGGAATTTGCAAACATCGATTGTAAATGCTAGTTTGACGGCACCGCTACACTATATTTTATATTGGAGTTGCAGAAGCGTTTGCAACGCTTTATTATTTGGTAGCGTATTGTTTCAAATCTACAGGTATATATGTTACAGGAATTTCTACTGGAAACTTTTTATATGACTTTATGTCCTAAAATATGTTATTTCATTTAGTATGAAGAACTTTATATGATTGTGTGTGTGTGTGTTGGTGGTGTGCACTTCTGGGTGCTATGGGGCTCGTTTTGGGGAGGCTGCGTTTTTGGTATGTGGCATTCCCTGTTTGATATTATTTTTGTTTTTATTATTTTTACCAAAATCTGAGAGCGAGCAGCTTTAAGGCTACCTACTAAGCATATGAACAAATAATTTATTAGCCATAGAATATCTTCTGTACCATTCGCCAGTGAAAATCGGAAGTCAGAAGAAAATAATTCAAGATACAGGAAATAATTTGACAGGCGGACATAATCGCATTTAGAATAGTGTTTCATTTTGTACCTTACGGTTTGCAGCTGTAACTCCATGTGTTCAATTAATCGTCTTGGGGATTTGTTTAGACAATTAGTGGTAGAGAATTCACTTGCAAGGACTTAATTGGCATCAGAATGTGTTTTTTTTTGTCTCAGACGTGAACTTGTCCGTCGTCACAATTTATCATTCTCCGGTTTAACATTTGCATTGTTCTTTTACAATCCAAGCAAGCTCAGCTCTTTATTTAATTTACAAAAGGTTACCTTTAGAATAACGTTCCACAAATGCATTTCCAATGCCTTTATCAGGGTTACAATACCACTTGGTCTATTACGTCAATTTAACTAATCCGCGAAGCTAATTTTAACAACAATTGCCGTCATTTCGAAGTTTCAAGGTGGGGTAAGTTTTTAAATTACCTGGCACAACGTGCCAAAGTGAGCTATGAGGATCAGTCACCGTCCGTCCGTCCACCATTTCCTTCAAACGACATCTTCTCTGAACCACTAGGCCAATGTTGACGAGTCTTTGCAGTAATGTTCCTTGTATGAAGCTTTATCAAGTTGTTTAAAGAATTCTATCCCATGAAGAACTGTGGTTGCTATGGTAACATTTAGGAAAAACTTTAAAACAGTTCTTCTTTGAAACCACAAGGCCTTAAGCTTAGATATTTAGCATGTGGAATGGTCTAGTACACCTCTACCAGGATTGGACAAATTATGACCCTCGGGTCAAAGTTGACTTCGCCCAGGGGTCACTTGGCATTACATAGCTTATATAAGAATAACTTTAAAAATCTTCTTAGAAAACACAAGACCTACAGTAGAGATTAGATATTTGGCATGTAGAAATGACTAGTAGACCTCTACCAAGATTTTTCAAATTATGACACCCGGGTCAAAATTGACCCTGCCCGGGGTTACTTGATTTTACATAGGCTTCTATACGAAAAACTTAAGAGGCCGACAGGCAGAGAATAAATATTTGGAATGTTACTTAGCATTGTGTTGTGGACCTCTACGAATTATTTTAGAACCATGACCCATTGTATTATAGCCAAGGTAGTCAGGTGAGCGATATAGGGCCATCATGGCCCTCTTGTTTTATTAGTCAACAAATTTTTACCAAAACAAGAGCTGTCCCTCACAAGTGACGAATGCCCCCGAAAGAGGTGCCTCACAGTCTGTGTCCTCTCCATGTGCTCAATAAATGTGCTATGTAATTTTAAAATCCTTCCATGCATGACAGAGTAACCATGCATACAGTATTCCATTACTTTAAACACTAAGTGTGACCTTGACCTTTGAGGTAGGGACTTGGATCTTGCACGCGACACATCCGCTTGATGTGCTTGACATTTGTGCCAAGTTATTTTGAAATCCTTCAAAGCATAATAAAGTTGTAGTCCGGACACAAATGTATGCATATATACAGGATTCCATTACCTATAAACTCTAAGTGTGACCTTGACCTTTGTGGTAGGGATGTGGGTCTTGCACGCGACACGTCGTCTTGATGTGCTAGACATTTGTGCCAAATTATTTTAAAATCCTTCAAGGCATGACAAAGTTACAGTCCGGACACGAATGTGTGCATATATGCATATATAGAGGAATCCATTACATTCAAACTCTAAGTGTGACCTTGACCTTTGAGCTAGGGACGTGGGTCTTGCACGCGACACGTTGTCTTGATGTGCTAGACATTTGTGCCAAGTTATTTTAAAATCCTTCAATGCATGACAAAGTTACAGTCCGGACACAAATGTGTGTATATATGCATATATAGAGGAATCCATTACCTTCAAACTCTAAGTATGACCTTGACCTTTGAGCTAGGGACGTGGGTCTTGCACGCGACACGTCGTCTTGATGTGCTAGACATGTGTGCCTAGTTATTTTAAAATCCTTCAATGCATGACAAAGTTACAGTCCGGACACGAATGTGTGCATATATAGAGGATTCCATAACCTTCATACTCCAAGTGTGACCTTCACCTTTGAGGTAGGGATGTGGGTCTTGCACGCGACACGTCGTCTTGATGTGCTAGACATGTGCGCCAAGTTATTTTAAAATCCTTCAATGCATGACAAAGTTACAGTCCGGACACGAATTTGTAAGTGGGGACGGACGGACGGACAGACGGTGCGATTTCAATATGCCACCCTTCGGGGGCATAAAAATCGCATTCGAGCACGAAAACAGTACACAACCATCTGCTGATACTGATCTTTTGAGAAAATCAGTAGTGTGCAGAACACTATGGAAAACATCTGAAAATGAAGCTACACAAATATGATAATTCTTGATCTTTAATTAATTTTTTTTAAGAAAGTTAAACATTATGCTAATCCCTGAAGACATTTAATTTTGTTTACCTTTTAATTCGGTAAAATGTAATATCTATTTCGTTGAAGTGGTCGAATAATACATGCATTTTCTTATTTTCAGAATAAATGAATGATGCCTAGAAAATCATTTGCGGCAGATATGACAAGAGTGTACACGAGCTCACGAAAAATGCTCCACCGGAACTCTCCCTTATTACTGCTGTGATAAAGGGAAAAATCCCGAAAAGCCTTGAAGCTTTTGTTAGTGATAACACTTTGCATTGTGTTCAATATATATAAATATATATAAATACTAGTAAACTTACATTATACATTGTTATTGTCACATGGAAACCTTTGAAATACATCTCTCTTTCCATCGCATGTGTTTTATTTGTCCATATTTTATTAGTCGCCGGTTTCCGGAAACCATATTTGATACGCTTTAGGATTCTTCAGCTGGTAGGAGAAGTTATTAAAATGTATTAACTTGTTACAATTTTGTTCTGACATCTTATCATACATTGATGATTGTTTGAAAAAAAAAAAATTTTAAAATCGCGAAGTTTAAGTTCGCGCTAAAATTGGCCCTTATAATTAAAGGGGAATAACTATTTAAAATGTGAAAAAAACTAATGACGCTCCCAAGATCGGTGATTACAATATCTTATACCAAGAGAAAAGATCCGCCTAGACCAGACCAAATCGACTTTTTAAAGGTTGGCGTGGCGGTGTCACAGCGTCGCAAGAAAATAACAACGATGAACATGAACACTCTATCAGAAACGAAGTAGGTATGCATAAATTTATATTTCATAGCCAAAATAAATATCAAATTCAGCTTGTTTTGTTAGATTTAGCAGTAATTTCGGATCATCGTTTGTTCGGATACTTCACTCACGTGTCAATGCACTGGAAAAAATTAAATGGTATCTTTGAGTTTAATGTGCTTCTTATTTAATATTGACACGAAAGACCCATTTTTGTAATTCACAGGTCAAGTTTTATAAATTAAATAGTAAACAGATGGACTGCACCCCACCACTAGGGTCTGGTTAATTAAACAGTTTAACAGGCCTATTTAATGGGCAACAATACACCTGTATTATAATATTATTTATTTTTGACCAATGATACTGTTTATATTTTACATACAGTATATGTATTATATATAGTGTACAATGTAAGTGTAGTTACCCGAGAGCCAGATATTCTCATCTGTAAGTGCAGCCAGTGATAGATTCTTTTTGTTGCATACCATATTCGATTAATTAATAGTAGCAGAAATAAAATAAAAGTAAGGACTTATATTTACGGTCTATTTTCTTGTAGTAGTGTATTTCACATTCATTTATAAAAGTAGTTCTTTCTGACATCATCAAGTCATCTTATACCAGGGGGTGTAAGATGAGATTTTCCAGCACTGGTAAAAACTGCAGATATCCCGATCTGGTATGCATGAATAACTTATCCGACAGCAGTATCAACATCTAGCAGTAGTCACATTTGAAAATAAATTGTACCTTACTGACCACTGTGGTTACATTTCCTGTAATTCAACAGGCGTAATTTTAAGAAATGGTTGCATTTGACATCACTACTTACAGTCTGTCAATAAATTACATGCTTTGCATCAATGATTTTCTTGTCTTTTTTATAGTTATCATGACGAATTGAAGACATTTATGTGGACTACGTGTGACAAGGGGTTTGCTACAAGGAGCGGCCTTATGGAGCATGAAAAAGCTATTCAATGTTGAATCATTTATTGAAGGCAAACAAAGTAGAAACGCTATTCGTTTCATTTATATGTTTAATTATGTTAAATTATAATAAATACATCTGTTCTGAAATCATGGATTGCAATTGCTGCATGTTAATTATGCATAAATATAGATAACTATGTTAAAATAAGTACATATAAGAGACTTTAATGCAATAAACAGATACGGGAAGACAATGTGAAACATGATATTTTAAAAATAACTCTGCCTGTGTAATGTTGTGAGATCATAAAAATGATACAAACAGTGAATTTGTGTTGCTTTTTAAGTACAAACAATAAGGCCATTGAGAGCCTATGCTCTACTTGTTTAACCTTATCATATATCACATGGACTACACCTGTGCTCACAATTGATGCTATTAAGTGTACAAGCTCAACTAAAATTAGTTGGTATTAACAAAGTGCAAATTAGCGGGACTGTATTATTTTACTTGATGGGTATTCATTAGAACACTTGTGTCGCCCTCTTATACTTATGGTTAGACATAGCTCGGTAAATTGTGATCTTAATAACACTTCATCTTTGTTTTCATGACAATTTTTATTATGTCTAAACTATGTCGAAAAATGCCTCATTTTACCACAATTAATCAATATAGAGGCTTTCTGTAATAAATCGCATCCACCCTTTTATTGTACAACAACTCTACATAGATTAGTGAATGGTTTACGTTACTACGGTTAACTTCAAATCGCTGATTTTATCAATAATGCCTGTGAATATATAGCTGAAACATTTAGGTTAAGTTATAATACTTCCAAAGTATCTATTATTTATATGTTGGAGGTTATTTAGTTCGACATCAGTTATAGGGTGTGTCCCTTTAAACTGTTTTTAAGAAGAGCACGGAAGACCATATGCCTACCCGGATGTTACCTGGCATTATAAGGATACGATGTGTTCAGAAAAGGTGTCTGATAATTCAGAAATCGCTGGCCCTTTAAGAGAGGATGCAACTTTAATAACGAACACTTTACCTTGCCTTATTGTCGTCCTACACAATGTGGTAACTGAACATCTCAGAAAGGTTTTTAAATGTTAATGTTGAGTGAACATAAACTAATTTCTTTCTGCTGAAGCTTCAACCAAACACGTTGTTATATTTCGGGTTACATTGTATATATGACTTTCCGTATATTATTAACACTGTTTCTGATTTAGCTTTGTATATTGATGGGTTGTTATAAAGAGTTCGTTTCTCGAATTTTCCATTATTCCATTACGATTTGTCCACAACCGTGCTTTGCACCATTGCACATAGACTATACTCCGAAAACTTCATTATTTCTAGAATCAAATATTCTTCACGCAAAATGCTAGTTTTATTTACGGGTGTATTAATAGCTTGTGCTCGGAATATTATACTAAGCGTTTGGCGTTGCATCAACAGATATTTAAAGTTCAGTCATCATTTTGACATAAATGATTACGAAAAATGAATTAACTGATTTAATATTGATAACATCATGTTCTTTTCACTCTACAACTATGTTGACATATTCCTTTCTTTCGTCGTTTTTTCACGCAAAAGCGTTGACAGAAACCCATTCTTTTTTTTGTTGTAATAAATGTATTATTAAAACAAAATACTGCGCTATTTTTCTAACATTTACTTATCGATTTCAAAAGCAGTGTGAAATGTTTTGGTACAGATAAAGGTCATTTCTACTGAGCTACTTGATATTGTGCAACTGGAAGTTTAAAAAGACTTCTAAAAGTGTTGATAAAAGCTCTGCGAAGATTATTGTCGAAATACTGTCTTTACTTCTAGCAGACAATTTGCTCTTTTTTCATTTGTTTCAACTTGCTGAAACTGGGAACTGTAGACGGAAAAAGCATTCATTATTAGCAGTAAAAAGACAGAGGTATACTATTATCCTTAATTAAGGTAGATCGGACTAACACCGGCACAGACATCTTATCGAAAAACTATGGCAAAAATCGACCAAGAACTATAAGTACATATTTTATTGTATTACAATCGGAATGACTAATTTCCAGACTGGTTTAAAGTCTGTTTCCCAGACGACAAGTATTCATCTATCCAGCGTTAACGTCCATTGTTTGTAATTAGCAGTTTGATTACAGAAGCTCATCAGAGGATAATTTACAGACGAGACCAATACAGATTGGGAAATCTCAAAGTTCGTCTTTAACCTTTCAGATCTTGACATATGCTACTAAGTCTGTATTTCGCAAACAAACAAAGAAAGAGTGTGTTGATCTACATTAACTTCCATACTTTTAGGCTAGTAACGTTATATCTCAGCATAATTTGTATAGGTTAGTGTTTATTTAGTCAACTTTTAACAATTAAGAAACCCTAACGGAGCGAGCGGTATCGATTTGACTGAGCGAGCGGTATCGATTTGACTGAGCGAGCGGTATCGATTTGACTAAGTAAACTCTTAATAACTTACTTAGTGGTTAACCTTGGTAGACACTTTTCGCGGAACAGATCTTTTGTACGTCTCACTTTTATACATGTATATTTTTGTAGCTACTGTAAGCCACCTGGCCTATTATTTAGTTGAAGACTCTCAAAAGTAAAAAGACAAACACAATGTTGTTTCAATAATCTATTATTTGATTATTGTAATAATCATATATAAATATATATTATCCGAGTGACCGATAGTCTCGTAAAAGTGATTAAAAATCGCGGCAGGTCCAGCAATGCTCGCCAGTTGCTATGGGACTACTTTGATAAACACTGTTTGTTTATCAACAAAATGCTGTCAAATATTATACAAGGGATCTGCAGTTTCAAATAACCAAACTTGGTCTTACCAGTATACTTATGAATGTAGAAAGCTGTCTAAAGGTGAAATATTCTAAAAAGGATGGGTCAAGCTTAAATTTCAGATGATGCCGAGCTCGAGCTGTCAACTGGCTGTCATTACTGGACCTGAGCCACTTATATAGGGTGCGGATGCTGGCAAATAGCTGATAGCCAATCAGAATTTGGCAGCATCCAGCAATCCAGCACAGTAGTTATACGGCCTCGGACACAGATGAACAAGAAAATTAAAGTATGTTCCAAGTTAATCACTAACTATACAAAGTGGTTCCATTTTCACTGAAAATAGCATAAAATATACTTTAAAACTGTAACAGACATTAAATAATGCTGATATTCTAACATAAAAACTTGGCGGCTTCTTCCGCACAAGTGACTAAAATAGTCCCTAATACTTTTACTTCTCGTATCTCAGAATATGGTAATCTATTATTATGAATTACTCCATAATACTTAAAACAACCATTCAGTTAAAACACAACTCTGTAATGCATAATTATACATGAAATAGATAAAACAGCATGTTTGGTTCGATTAATTCGCCGTAACAAAAATAGTAAACATGGCGGACATTTTCAACTTGACAGCAAGTGTCATAAATGCTGGAAATGCAAAATACAATGATACACAACAATTCTGTGAACATAAACTGTGCTAAAAACATCAAGTGTTAAGCAAAGTTATTATTACAAATGGAATTAACTAAAGGACTGACTTACTTACGCTAAAAATCAAGGTAAGCTGAAATAAAATAATTGACAACTTTCGGACAGTGTATTTCGGATAGCCATAAAGTCCACTACTATTGAAGGAGACCTAGCATTCAAAATTTTAACGGCGTCATGTGCACGGAATTATACAACCAACCATACTATCAGTGTGGCAACGTGCACGGCGTTATACAACCAACCATACTATCCTCGTGGCAACGTGCACGGCGTTAAACAACCAACCATACTATCCGCGTGGGCACTGTGCACGGCGTTATACGACCAACCATACTATCTGCGTGGCAACGTGCACGGCGTGATACAAACAACCATACTATCTGCGTGGCAATGTGCACGGCGTTATACAACCACCCATACTATCCGCGAGGCAACGTGCAGGGCGTTATACAACCAACCATTCTATCTGTGAGGCAACGTGCATGGCGTTATACAACCAACCATACTATCTGTGAGGCAACGTGCATGGCGTTATACAACTGATCATCATTCCGCGTGGCAACATACACGGCGTTATACCACCGACGATACAGTGATGAAGACGTGAAAAATCGCAGGTGATGTACATCCTTGTCAGGGGGAACCTTTTTTTAAAATATGGACAATATGAGTAATTGTTTAGAGCCGCCGATTACAGGCAATTTTACATTACAGCGGCAATATTTTAATGGTGGTACATTGTAAACCTATAGTAAGGCGACTATCGTTCTAGTGTTTTACGCGCAGTGTAGTGTTTTTTTTCTTCAGATAAACATGGCTGGAATTACAGTCCTAAAGAGACATACCCTAAAACTGTGCTTGCCGTCAAACCACGTGCACCAACATTTTCAAATGATGTTTACTAATTCCTATGTTGTTTTTGACTTGTATTGTTGATTCTATTTATTACGTTTATATTGTATGTTAAAGTATGGTATTTTCAAGAACTTAAAGAGGCACTCCGTAAATCTAGCAGATTATATTCTCGAAACATAGACTATGTATTCTATGAATGTAAAATGAGCAATAAATACAATTTCAAAGAAGAACCTACGGCGAAAAATGACACATTTGACCACAATTAATGAATGTAGAGGCCTTTTGTAATAAATCGCACCCACATATATTAAACCGCTGATTTTATTGATAATGAATAAGAATGCATAGTTAAAAACTTTTAGGTCAAGTTATAACAGTTCCATATAGGAGTCATCTGCTGGTCATGACAAACCTCCACATCAAGTTTGAAGATGCTAGGTCCAAACCGTTTTACTATTCCGGGTCATTGTGACCATGACCTTTGACATACAGACCTTAAAAACAATAGGGGTCCTCTGCTGGTCATGACCAACCTCCACATAAAAGTTTCACGATCCTAGGCGCAAGCGTTCTTGAGTTATCATCCGAAAACCAGTTGGTAGACGGACGGACGCACAGACAGACATACCGACCGATCGAAATCTGCAAATCAATATACCCCTCTGCTTTGAAGGGGGCATAATAAAAATAGTAATCCACTGTTTCAAAACTGTCGATTATCACTTTTATTTCACCGAGAAAACTATATAATTCACTGGAAAACAGAATAAAATGATATAAATTATTATTTACATGGGAGGCGGAAGTCTTTTCTAATTCAATTTGGTATATTATCGATTACCTCCGCCTGCAATTAGATACACGGTAATTATCTTATCCAAAATACTAACCAGCCCTAGCAGAAATAACTCTTCAGAGAATTAACGAAGTGCAATAAAATTCAATTTCCTTTGTGGATAAGATTGTCTAAACGAAAAATGTACGTTTCAAGAATCTATTTTGAGCAAATCGTAGGGAGACATATCTTCTGCCTTAATTCAACTTCTATCATTGCTATTTCATGCGTAGAGAAACAGCATTAGGTTTTACAATGGTACAAAATTAAAAACATGGTTGAAGTAATATACGTAAATTATCTTTTATTGGGGTAGAAATATTTAGCATTTGAAATGTAATATACAGTGTATGGTTATTTTAGAAAATTCAAAGTGTGTCTATTTTGGAAGAGTAGGGTTAATTCCACGTATTGAAACTTGAATGAGAATGCCTTAGCATACAATGTCCACATTTTATCTCCGTCGTAATTGTAATCGAGACAAGTTTCGACTTATTAGAAGAGAACAAGCTAGAGCGTTTACTGTTATGTTTAAAGGGACATACCCTATAACTGATGTCAAATAATAACCCCCAAAACATAAATAATAGAATCCTTGGAAGTATTATAACTTAACCTTAAAGTTGCTCGCTCTGTTACCGTTGACATTTTTTTTTTAAATTGAAATTATTATACTTAAATATAAAACTAAAGGCTAGAATCAAATTATAAGCAAAAATTTAGGTAGGATTTTGCAGAAATCGATTGAATTTGTCGGTTAAACGGCACAGCTACACTATATGTTTATATTGAAATTTCAAAAGCGTTTGCAATTTAGAGATGTACGTGGCAGAAATATATACTGCAGCCTTTTTATATGACTTTATATTCTAAAATACGTTATTTACATACAGTTTGAAGAACTTTGTTTTCTTACCAAAATTAAAGTTTCAGCTATGCATTCCCAGTCATTATCGATAAAATAAACGGTTTAAAATATGATGCAACACCGTAAACCATTCAATAATCTATGCAGAGATGCTGTACAATTAATGGGTGGATGCCATTTATCACAGAAAGCCTCTATATTAACTAAGTATGGTAAAATTAGGCATTTTTCGCCATAAGTTCTTCTTTGAAATTGTATTCATTATTTTACGTTCCTTGAACACACAATCTATGTTTCGAGCATATAATCTGCTAGATGTAGGAAGTGCCTCTTTAAAGGGACATATCTGGCCGATACTATTCTCAAAACGTAGATAAGGTGTTCAATGAACGTACAATGACAAATAACTACAATGATAAAGAACAACATGTATCGAAAAATGCCTCATTTTACCAAAATTTATATGTATAGAGGCTTTCCGTAATAAATCGCCACCACTAATTTATTATACAACAACAACTGCATATAGTTGGTTGAATTCTGCAACATATTTTAAATGTTGATTTTACCAATACTGACTTGAATGAATAGCTTAAACTTTTAGGTAGAGCTATAATACTTCCAAATATTATATTATGTATGTTTTTGAGATTATTAAAGCTGCTCGCTCTCAGCTTTTGGTTAAAAAATAAAAGTTCTTAAAACTGTATGTAAATAACGTATTTTAGATCATATAGTCATATAAATAGGCTTCAGTAAAAAATCCTGTCACGTATATCTCTAAATTTCAAATAATACGCTACCAAATTCAAAAGCGTTGCATACCTAGATTTATATGAAAATTTTATTTTTTTCAACGGCAAATGAGAACGAGCAGCTAAGATCTGCTCGCAACCTTCATAAAGTTTCCACTGATAAACACATCACGTACGTTATAGAAAAATATTTGCTCGTAACCATTATTAAATTTCCAAAGTTAATGTAACATTTTAGGGAAAATAAAAATAATGCATATTAAGTAAACTTAAACAAGTTCCTCAGGCACGTTAACGACCTCATAGCGATAGAAACAATTACAGACCAATTATAACATTTACAAATGTCATTAACAGAGGAAATGAAACTGTTATTTTAATGAGATATCTTACAGGGAAAGTATAAAATAACCTATTGTGTCGAGAGGAAATTCATCTCTTGCTGTTCCATGACATCATTATCAAGTATTCTGTAAAGGATGTTTGATTTTCTTTCTTAACTGAGTTTTTACAGGAATTTTGGATTCGTTACGTACGAATTTCCGGATTTATAAACGTGAGCTGATGGAAAATCTTACGCATTTCTCCGCAGTGTTTATATATTTATAGCCCAATAAAAATTTAAGAACGTCTTACGATAAGAATAACCGTATGGTTAGTCCGTTATGTTCATATACAGTAAAATACCGAAAAACATTCTTCACACTGGTGTATATTTTTTAATTGCTCTAAAATGGTCCCAGAGAGTACTTTACTTTTGAGATTTTAGCAAAGTCTTGTAAGCAAAGGCCTTTGTAACAAAACCTGTAAAATATGTTTTCATTGATAGGCTTATATACAGATAACAATTTACAGCGCCACCCCTTCCTGATAAATACCTCATTTTGAAACATTTATACTTGTAAAAAGTAGCCCTACTACAATACAACAGTATACTTTAAAAGATAAACGCGTATTCATGTTTAATATATGTAACATCATTAAGCAGGATTAAAGTTATAAAATAGTGCACTCCTAATTTAGTTAGTGGCGATACACGTGATGCAAAGCTTTCGTATTTCATTCACAACGGGTCCATTCATAAAATTTGAATGGTGCAAACCGATGAAAACTGGTTAAATAACACTAAATATTTTGTGTAACATTAAGTAAGTTTCAAAGTAGTAACAGGCTCTAAGAATAAACCTTGGTTAATATTTAGCTTTTCAAACGATTCGATTTCTAAATATGATTTCTGATCGGATATGAATGTTGTAGGAGTTAAACGTCTAGTTATAAAGTACATATATTTGGTCAAGTTATAATTGGCAACAAGTCAAAATTTCCTAAGAACGTCATAGAAGGTTCCAGTACTAGGCTCGAACATTTGCAAGTAATCCCTAATGAACTTCACTGCCAACTTCCCCATTTAAAGAGACAAAGTCGGAGGTTACAGTGATTTCAAGTCAGCTTCTCTAAGGTCTGTGATATAAAATATAAAATATACGGATAGAAACCAAAATCAAGTACTGTTAGCGAAGTATCACTCATTATCTCCTTGTGCCCAATTTTGCAGAGGACACCTTGTTGTCAGCACTTTCAGCGCTTTGATTTTTTAATTTCGCCACATGATGTGACATTCAACAATGCACAGGGCAACTTCCGTGTTTTTTTCCGTCATATCTATGACGTCACTCGCGGTTTAAGCCCGGCATTGTCGACGCTGCGCTTGATAAAACACTTTGAAGACGGTCAATTCTTTACAATGGCCCTGTAACGCGCATAATTTAAAACGGGTTTTAACAGTGCGTGAATCTCTTCGTTAACACACGTTTCCCTCCTGTTAAAACACCGGCAAAATTGGCAAAAACAGCACATTTTATGCTAGAATAAAACGCAATGCAAGAATCAACAACACAAGTGAAAATCAAAATAGCAATTTTAGAAAATCTGTTGAAACAGTTGATGGGTTTGCTTTGCTTGCTGCACTATCTATATTATACCCCCAAAAGGAAGTTTAGGGGGTATATAATTGACCCGCCGTGGTTGGTCGGTCGGTCGGTTGGTCGGTCGGTCGGTCGGTCGGTCGGGCGGTCTGTTGCATTTTCCTTGTCCGGAGCATAACTTGAAAACTACTAGTTGGAATTCAATACAACTTCATACAATGGTCAAGCACATTGAGAGGAAGTGCAGTGCACAAGAACTATAACTCCATCTTCACTAATTACAGAGTTATTGCCCTTTGTTACTTTTCCTTGTCCGGAGCATAACTTGAAAACTACAAGTTGGAATTCAATACAACTTCATACAATGGTCAAGCACATTGAGAGGAAGTGCAGTGGGCAAGAACCATAACTCCACCTTGACTAATTACAGAGTTATTGCCCTTTGTTACTTTTCCTTGTCCGGAGCATAACTTGAAAACTACTAGTTGGAATTCAATACAACTTCACACAATGATCAAGCACACTCAGAGGAAGTGCAGTGTACAAGAACTATAACTCTATCTTGAGTATTTACTGAGTTATTGCCCTTTGTTACTTTTACTTGTCCGGAGCATAACTTGAAAACTACTGGTTGGAAATCAATACAACTTCATACAATGGTCAAGTGCAGTGCACAAGAACTATAACTCCATCTTGACTAATTACAGAGTTATTGCCCTTTGTTACTTTTCCTTGTCCGGAGCATAACTTGAAAACTACAAGTTGGAATTCAATACAACTTCATACAATGATCAAGCACATTTGGAGGAAGTGCAGTGCACAGGAACTATAACTCCATCTTGACTCATTACAGAGTTATTACCCTTTGTTACTTTTCCTTGTCCGGAGCATAACTTGAAAACTTCTGGTTGGAATTCAATACAACTTCATACAATGGTCAAGCACAGTGAGAGGGAGTGCAGTGCACAGGAACCATAACTCCATCTTGACTAATTACAGTGTTATTGCCCTTTGTTACTTTTCCCTGTCTGGAGCATTTTTCGAAAACTACAAGTTGGAATTCAATACAACTTCATACAATGGTCAAGCACAATGAGAGGAACTGCTAAGAACAATATCTCTTTTTAGTTTGTTTGCAAGGTATTATGTTACTACGAACTTCTTCAGTTTATAAAGCAATCCTTTGGGGGGTATTAATCACATTTAGTGATAGCTCTAGTTATATTGGGAATTCACACTCAAGCGTTTTCTAACGCTTCATAATTTCAACAATACTGAAATACTTTATATGAATTTATTGTGGAATTCACGATTCGTTGTAACATATTTTGATTTCAGACATTTCAAAGAACCTTATTTTTTCACCAAAATCAGGGAGCGAGCAGCTGCTTCCTGTTTCAATGACACTGAGCCTGTCAATTTCTTTCCAAAAGCTTCAATATAACGATACATATGTGGAAATGTTTATCAAAATGGCGAAGATATTTCAAATTGCCTCTTTTAATTCTTCATGAAAACTTCAACGGCAAGGAGGTTGTTGCGTTGGATGTGAGATTTCTTTTCTGCTCTTTACATATTTCTGTAATAATGAATTAACATATTCAATCTTTGTGCCACTCACTAACGTTGCGTTTGCATTTGCTTGTATCATAACAAGCAATACCGATGGTATACCGATGGTTTTTGGTACGTGTCATTCCCTGTTTGATAATATTTTTGTTTTTATTTATAACACAGCTCTGTTAAACTATATCTTAGTTATTGTCGATGTGTTTTGTGTTGCCTCTACATTATGTATGTCTGGTCCTTTACTTTTGCATTTTTGTTTGACAGTGGTTGAAAATTAGTTTGCATGTTATATCTGTCATTGGGGGAAATCATTATTGACCCTGTAACATAACGGAATTTTGATGGAGCTCATTTCAGCTGCAAGAATTATTAATATTTGTGACTTGACATTCATGTTTTTAGCTACTTTGATGTACAGAAGGCAAAACGTTAACTAATCTTGACCATTTAAAGCTGCTCGCTCTCAGTTACTGTTGGAAAAAATGTTTCTTAAAGCTGCTCGCTCTCAGATTTTGTTAAAAAAAAAGTTCTAAACTGTATGTAAATAACGTATTTTAGAACATATGGTGATATAAAAGGCTCCAGTATAAATTCATGTCACGTAAATCTCTTAATTTAAAAAAATACGCTACCAAATTCAAAAGCGTTGCAAACAAACGCTTTTGAACTGACCTTTTCAATCGATTTTTGCAAATTCCTACCTAGATTTGCGCTTATTTTTTTCTAGCCTTTAGTTTTATATTTTTGAATAAGAATGTCATTAAAAAAAATCAACGGTAACTGAGAGCGAGCTGCTTTAAATGGGATACTTATACATAAACATTATACTGAAGGCTATAATCAAAACAAAAGTAAAATTCCATTGAAAATGTTTGTTTTACGGCATCGCTACATTTTATACTTTTATAATTTGGTGGCGTATAATATCAATTCTAAAACTATTCAAAAAATATCCTATAGGCAAAGAAGGATTTGAGCGTGATATACCTACCAAGTCAGGATTGTCAATAAGTTTTTGTTGAACGGGTTGAAATAGAAAAGTAGGCGCCCTGCTATAGGGGTCAACCCCCTCCCTCCTTTGAAATTCAGCCCTTCATTTCCTGCATTCTGGGGCATTTTGGGAGCATTTAAGGTCACCTTTTCCACTGCAATTTTATTCGCCCCTTATTTTCACATTTTTATGACCTCACCTGTTAAAATTTGAGAAAAATAATAAAATAAAGTTTTTTTTAGGTAAAATTCTTTGTTTCTTTGAGTTGATTAACTAAACTGAAGAGCTAGTGTGAATCAATATCAGAGGGGCTGCTGTATCAGAACTTATCATAGTCTGAATTATTATCAGCATACTCATCAGAGGAGTGACTGTCAAACTCTTCCTCCGTGACAATCTCTTTCAAGACAGCTCTGTGCCTTCCCTGCAAGGCATGAAAGAGGAGAACTTTTCCGTCTGTCCACTGGCATTCCGTGACTCACAGTGAGAAACACTTTTGTTTTTTGCCTTTGGAGTTTCTAGTTTTCTCCTTGGTTTTATTTCAAGTATGGCGTTCACTGCTTTCTTGATGATTGGCTGACTGTGCTCCACCTCAGGACCTTTGATACCAACTTGTAGCAGACCTTCCAGCATCCCACAACTCAGTCTGTTTCTAAGTTTTGTTTTAATAACTTTCAATATGCTGGCCCCCCCTCTCAGGCCAAGCATTTGATACAGGCAGAGAGGCTGCAACCTCTGAAACAAACACTAACTCTGGACTGAACTGTCTGAGCCCTACACTCCTCAGTAGCTGGAGCAGTAACCATTATGTTGGTGTCATGCGAGCCTTGCCATCTCTTACTTCCTCTGGCATGTTTGGAAGGAAAATGTCATGTGTATGGTACTTGAATCCATTTCACTGTACTTTCATTTTATCTTTCTAAGCATCATCAGAAGAAATGCTCTGCCAACAAAGCTATCTGGCTATCCCCATATGTCTTATAGTGTACTTCATCAGACCTGGGTAGTATGGTGGGGTCAAATATAGCAAATGATGCGATAACTGCTGATGTGTCTGCACATCTTCTGTCTACGTTCTTTATTAAACTGGCAATATAGTTCCAAAGAAGAGCGTGAAGCTCATTGGGAGGATTTTGCATTGGATTTGATCTCTGCACACATGTCAGTAAAGCTATCAATGTCTTGTCTTTAGATAACTTTTAACTTAACTGCTGGCAGAATAGCAGATAAATTCAGGTAATCATGCTGGAAGTGTCTGAACAGTTTTGACAGTACAGGTAGTATGTCACTGAGAATATAGATCGCACCAACGAACTTCAAAGATTTCATTTTCATCAACAGACCATGCGTAGCAGCATCATTTTCTTTAAACAGAGACAGAGTTCGTAGTAAGGCTTCATAGTCCTGTCGTACAGCACTAACTGCATAATTCATACTCAACCCCCTTGTTCGACAATTTTTATTTCAGATGCCTTGTAACTTTTGCTAACTTACCATCTTCTAGATTGATTGACTTCAGGGCCAACTGTACCTTCAAGTAGGCCGCCATTTTTTGGTGAATTTTCAAAGAGCTGCCATAACTGCCGGAGGAGAGTTTCAATAGTTTTGATGTATGTCAATGCTCCATTTATATCATTTCATGAAAGAGCTAGGCGATGACACAAACATTGAATAGTTATCATTAAAGGATAATCCTGTCTCAGAGGTGCAGCAACTCCTCCAATTTTGCCTGTCATCACACTCGCATCATCTAAAGAAAACCCAGTGAGCTTAGGCTCAAATTTCTCCACTTCATTGGCCAGTGTCTTGATTGCATTAGCATTTGCACTTTCAAAATTCTCTTAAATGTTTACACGTGAAAGAAACTTAGTCTCAACTTTCTTTGTTTCTGCACAATAAAACTGGATAAATGTAACACAATTTTTTCATTCACCGATATGTTGCTTACTTCATCAGTCATTATTCCATAGGCCAAAGACTTATTTACATTCTCAAACAATTCAGTCTTAATTGTATCGCCAATTGTCTTCGTGTGAACCTCTTGACTGATGTTGAAAATAATTCAAAGTTTCATCACCTGTTAAAGTATGAATGAAGTCAAAAAGTGGTTGGAACTTTCGATTAGCAATGAACTCTTTCATCAAAAAGTAGGGAGCAGAAAATGCCTTCAGAACATAAGTGTACTCTACTTCAGACTTTTGCAACAACTCTTGATGAAAACAGGAGGTTTTCTGTAACATTTCACTGTTCAATGCTTTTAAATGTATATTACTGCTGCTATGGGTTTTAACAGTATCCTGCTTGAACCTCACACTTGGTGTAGCAGAAAGAAAACGTCTGCCTGTTATTCTGAGAGTGTTTCATCATATGCTTTTTGCAGATTAAGCAATACACGCCTTCTCCTTCAACATACACCAACCGCCAGTTAGTTCTGTGATGAAAGCACTGTGATTAAACTTTTTTTCTGAAGCCTCTCAGTTTCTATTTTGCTTAACTCGTCACACATCAATGCGCAAGTATATATAGAATGCACACTTTTGGACCTTAACAGTTCATCTATAAGCTGTTCGCTTGCATCTGCTGTCCAAGGAATCGGTGTGGCAATTGACAAACATGGTGCAGAAAGAAAAAACAAGATGTGTTTTTTAAACACAAAAGTCAACATTATTTTAATAGACTAAGGCAAATTTGGTAAGTATTTGATATGAAGGTCAAGGTCATGTCTACATATTCATGTGGACTTATCACAAGATTAATATGTGAGAGTTTCAAAGGGATTCATCAAGAAATGAATGATTAATCATTTTATAAACAAGGAAAAAGTTTTGCGACAGACAGACAAACAGACCAAAAACAATATGCCCCTAGTCATACAAGAAACACACTTGAGGTAGTTTATTTATTAGCCTGGACAACAGATATTAAGCATTTAAACTTTTTTTAAAAAATAAAGAGTTTATATATAATTGTTTCAGTCAATTTTGTACATTTATTACCAGACATTGCATCATTATATTCTAATTGTGAATTGATTGTGTTTTTGTTTTGTTTCATTTACCAGGTGACTCAGACTGGTCACTGTCTTATTAGACTGGTCATTCCAGCTGACTGAGCTACAAGTAGTCTCACTACCAGAATTTGCTGGATCAGCTGGGCTGCTGACACAGCCTGTCTCATGTTGAGATATTACATCTGCCTGTGTTTGAGAAGATACATCTTTCTCTCCTGACGGTTGGCTACCTGAAATAAATTTACACAAATACAAATTAAATATTATCAGACTTATTTGCTGTGTATGATTTGAATGACTTACAGATTAACTCTTTCGAACTTCAGCTATGATTATTGCTATAATTTATGATAAAGATTTTTAATTACAAGAAATAATTTTGCGAATGATCTAACTGGCCGCTTACACATTTTCTTCACAATTCACCGGTAGATCTAGATAAAAGATTAATCACATTAAAAATGGTTAAATATAGTAGTTAATATTAAAAAGAACAATAGAGCGTGTTTTTTAAAGCTACTCGCTCTCAGATTTTGGTAAAAAAAACTAATTTCTTGAAACAGTATGTAAATAACGTTTGTTAGAACATATAGTTATATAAAAAGGCTCCAGTATAAATTTCTGTCACTTTCAATATCAACATATAGTGTAGCGGTGCCGTGTATCCAACATTTTCAATCGATTTCAGCAAATTCTTACCTAGATTATTGCTTGTATTTTGATTTTTGCCTTTAGTTTTATATTTATGTATAATTATGTCAATTGTTTTAAAAAATGATTTTTTCAACGGTAACTGAGAGCGAGTAGCTTTAATAATTTTATTTAGTACCTGTATATGGTGCTTTGCAATCGTGAACAATCTACTCTAGATACATTACTATAATCTTTATTAATCTCGGTGTACACCAACATATGGGTAACACTAAGCTTCACGCTATTTCCAGAGAAAACAAGACTATCGGAGAAAGAAACGAAGAAAACAATCTGAAAGTTTAATATTTTATTATTTACTTTAATTAAGAAGATTAACTGTAAATCGTGGTAGTGTCATCTACTTAATCACTAAGCAGTGTCTCCGGAGTCCAGCCGATGTCCACAGAGGCATCATCGAAGTCATAGTCTTGGATTGTAAACAATCTTTGAAGAATGTAGATAATTGCTTTCTTTTTTCTTGATAACGGTAATGGGCAATATGAAATCGAATTGTAATTTCATATAAAATTCATAAAACACAGATAAATAAATCGATGGCCAAGCGGGAGCAGTACGATTAATTTCAGTATATCGATTGATAAAAAAATGAACAATTCATAACAGCTGCATAACACATGTAACAGGCTAGCAACACTAACGATGGCACTCACTGTCAACCCTAAAAAGCTGTCTATTTTTGCAATCGACAATTTCCTTTTCTTGAAGTATAGAAAATGGACGTTAAAACTTTACAAAATATAGAATCGTATGATAATAATTATCGGAAAATCTTAAACCAGTCAATACTATACTCTGTTTATCGAAAAGAGATGTTATATGCGAAAAGAGCCATTTTTAGCGGTTAGGATAATTTATTACCAAAAAACTCGCGATCAAAATTTTTCTTCTTCCAAATTTGAACCGGCCCCATTTCCATTTGAACCGTCCATTTCGGTCGGCGGTCGGTTCTTTTTTAAGTATATCGAACTATTTTTGACTGCTGAAATTCCCTCCCGCCTTATTTTCACATAACATCTATTAGTGGGCATGCGCTAATGCGCTTGGATTGATATTGCTGTGATGTCAAACAAATCGCAGTGAAATCACTACACTTCCGGTGTCGCCAGCAATATCAGCAACAACAAAAATCAGGCAACAAGCATTTTATTTGGGGAGTAAAAAAAACAGCCAAAGTTTCACGAAATTCAAGGAATGCACGGAATACTACAAGTTCTAGGTATCGACTTCGTGTAAGCGCAGCAAATAGCACCCCTTTTTGGTTTAAATTAACGTGTTAGAATGGAAATATATTTTACTTTTGAGTGATATACCGGTAAATATATCACTGTGTGTTGTTAAGATGTTTTTAAGTATTACATTACACGTCGCCCATTCTGTGAAGATGTAGGGTAATAGTATGTTCAGCAGCATGAAGTTTGAAATAAATTCCAAATGGATAACACAATCTGTATTTCGTACATATCTGACTAACAGAACAAACATGTTATGAAAACTTCTTAGCAAACATCAAACTATTGCGGGAAAATTAAGGAATTAAAAAGAAATTACAAAGCAAAATACAAAAATTACAATCAGTCCGAAGAAATTAAGTGAAGTAATAAATCACTGATAAATCAATGGAAACATATACATTCCATTTAAACCGCTGATTTTATCGACAATGACTGGGAATGCATAGCCGAAACTTTTAGGTCAAGTTATAATACTTCTAAAGATTCTATTATTTATGTTTTTGAGGTTATTTAGTTCGACATCAGTTATAGGGTGTGTCCCTTTAAAGCTATTCAGTGTATTTGTTTTACAGCACCGTGCACTATGTTTTTCTCACCTATGAGATACATATTTCCGCGCATTTAGCCATGTGAGATAAACTTATCTTATCTCACATCGCTGCCGGACTATTTTTACGTTAATTGTAAGCAGACATAAAAATCGAAAAATGACTAAAATTGTTATTTTTGAAATAAACATAGGGTTGTTGGTATTCATTTTCTTATTTAGATCATTTTCTATCCATCTATAGCATGAAGTAAAATTCGAGAAAAAGTTTATTTTCATTTTTTCCTCCCCATCCTGTATTTGCACTTATTCCTTCTTACTTGTGTGAAAATGCGATTTAAACGGTGAGAAAATAAATCTACCATGTCCATTGAGTTGTGGAGAAGGAAATCCCACCCTCGGCAGAGCCTCGTTTTTGGACGTATCTCAACCCTCGGGTGGGATTTCCTTATCCACAACTCATGAACATGTTAGATTCACTTTATCTTGCATTTGCAACGCTTTATAATTTGGTAGCGTATAATTTGTTTTTGGACTGGAACCTTTTTATATGACTTTATGTATTAAAAATACGATATTTTCATACTATTTGAGGAACTTTAAATCTGAGAGCGAGCAGCTTTAAAGCTGCAAGTATAAGTGCTTAACCTAACAGCGTAGCTATACTTGCAAGTCATCGGTAAAATCAGCATTTTATGTTGCAGTACCGTATGCATTAAATAATCTGTTAATAATAATAATTAATTGGTGAATAGCGATTTTAATTATAGAAAAAATTGCTTGTGTGGGCGACGCCATTAGAGTTTTGCCAGACCCATACCATATAGTTAGGGGCAAAATACACCAGGCTAGAAAATAATCTGCTAAAATGCCATTTCAACGATGCGAATAAATATACAGTTTTTCTTTAATCAGCATTTATTGTTTACTGCACTGTTTCTCGAACCTGTCAATTTTGATGTCCTGTTTCCCCCAGAGTACATTTCATCATTATCAGATACATGGTTTTCGTCTTAAAAGTAGTAACAAGGAAATGACGAACTTTAATTTGTTTTGTTACGCTTGCCGTGGCTTTGATTTGTTACGAATGTCCAACATCATTTAATCCAATCAAGCATGTATCGGGTCGTAAAAGAAGGATTTTTTCCCTAAAGGGCAGTTACATTTCTGAATAGGCGCGCTACTTTTTTTGGTCACATCACTCTACTGAAGCAAAAAAACACTATCTAATTTTGAAAGTAGACCTTGAGAGTTTGATTAGTTACAGCAAACCTTGTAAAATTTAATTAAATAACTGTCACTGATTCGCCGTACTGAATAAGAGAAGTAGCAATTTTCAAATATATTTGCAAACCTTAAACATCTTGGCTAGAAGCGCACTACATTACCAATATCATTTATTTTGAAAGTAGGGGAAGTAATCCAAAATTGCTAAAATCTTTACGCTACGTTGCCGTTAACTAGAAAAGTGTTTGACCATGTCTAAATGGCTCTTCTAATTTTAGAATTATTTCACACAAACGATTCTCATGTGACCCTCTTTAGCTGAAATAGCTATTTAGCTTTCTAATAGCTCAATAGCTCAAAGTTCTGCTATACTGTGATATTACCCATCAAATCGACAATAGACATTAATTACTGATTTATATTACTTTTAACATGAACATTGCCAAAGTTATAACCAAAATATATTTTTGTGAATAAAGGTTTAATTCCTATTGAATATGGAGAAAATAAGTGAAAATCTCTTCGGACTTCGTGTATCCTAGTCAAAGTGAGAATCCACCATTTGTTTTAGGTATATTTTTATTATTATCAAAACATTTAATTTTAATGTTCAGCATTGTTCATGACCATTACCAAATATAGAAATTTTGAAGGGAAATATAATATTTATACAAGTGCACTATTCTAGATGGTGTAATTGAGTTCGGGATCATAATGATCTTCCTTACGCTCTTGATAGGCTATGCACTGTTTTGGTCCGAGCACCCTTTCTTCCACTTGTGACGCGCAACAGAGATTTTATAACATCACCTGGCACAAAGTGCATGAGCGAGCTATCAGGATCGCATTCCGTCCGTCGTCGATCCGTCCACCATTTTCTTTGAACGACATCTCCCCTGAAACCGCTGGGCTAATGTTGATGAATAATGATGATGTGGCCCACTTGTATTTATTTTGGAATCAAATTCTGCTTGTTTTAAAGCTGCTCGCTCACAGTTGAAAAAATAAAAAAACAATCAACAATGGCTAGAATCAACAGTTCAATAACAAATATAGGTAGGAATTTGGAAGATGGCTAGATTCAACAAGCGTTAGTAATACTTTACAATTTAGTAGCGTATAATTTTAAATTTACAGATATATTTCAAAGAAACTCTTACTCGAACCTTTTTATTTGACTAGTAATTCAAAAAAATATTATTTTCATGGAGTTTTCTGAACTTTTTTCACAAATCCTGGAACAAAGTGCTAAAGTGAGCTATTAGGATCGCATTCCGTCCGGCGTCCGTCCGTCCACCATTTCCTTACAATGACATCTCCTCAGAAACCACTGGGCCAATGTTGATGAACGTTTGCAGGGATATTCCTTGCATGAAGTTATATCAAAGTTGTTGAAAAAATTCCATTCCATCCAGAAATAAAAAAAAACATAAAAAACTTTCTCTCAAGGCCTAGAGCTTAGATATTTAGCATGTGGCATTGTCTAGTAGATCTCTACCAAGACTGACCCCCGGGTCAAAATGTGTCACTTGGTTTTACAAGGAAAAACTTTAAAAATCTCTGAAACCACAAGACATAGAGATTAGATATTGGCATGCAGAAATGTCTAGTGGACCTCTACTAAGATTGTTCAAATCATGATCCCCAAGTCATAATGGACTCCTCCAGGGGTTCACTAGATTTTTCATATTAAGCTTATACAGTAAATAGCATGTAGTATTGTTATGTTCCGGGAAATGAACAAAACTGTTAACAACAGAACAGAACAGAACTTTAACTGAACTTACTTACTTATGAACTTGTATGAACTGTACTTGAACTGATCTGAGCTATTCTTGAATTCATTCCCATTTTAGATGGATTCTGCTGATGTTAACCAGCCATAAAATGTACAATGAGCTGAGTTTCATTTAAAAATCAAAACCACAGACTCATTTATACAGGTTATAAGCTAGTTTAAATCTGTAGTACTTGTAAGTCACTTTTGAACTGTTGAATTCCTATCACAGTTTGTTCAGTTTTCGCTATACATGTATATTTCCAACTTACATGCATTATTTTTGCACTTTAATCCATTGCCATGTTAAGAAATCTTATTGCAACTTGTAGCATACGCATTTCTGCACTATTCTGCCAAGTAACTTTATTTAATTCCATGTATTTCTGCAGATATAGTCATTTATTGAGTTAAACATGTGTTTACTTTTTCTCTGTGGCAGCCATTTATCGCAATGCATTATGGACCGTTTTAGTCGGTTGTTACGGACAACTACCTGTCAAACTTGTAAACAAAACATGAGTCTGCAGAACCTTGCATCTTTTAGCTTGCCAAAGGTATAGAACTGGTTTAAATAGCCTTTGAATATGATACATAATGTGTATAACTTCAGATTTTTCTTGTTTTTACTGTTAAAGTCAAGTATCAGTTTTTTAACCATTTCTGGTCGAATCAACCAAAGTTGTTGGGAGAAACGATCACTTGCAGAAGCAGCCACGACCGAATTTGGTTGATCAACCTCTTCAACCACTATTTTGGGTTGATTTTAGCGTATGGGTATAAAAAGGCCCAGATTTTCGGTTGAGGGAGGGAGTTTACACCAGAATTTCCAACAGACAACTACGCTCATTTGGTTCTTAGAGATTATTAAGTAAATTTTACAAAGTACGTTGTCGGCTGTTAAAATTTGTTGGAAAGACATTTAATTAATTCTTTAAAGATAAAGAGACACTTTTTGAAGTAATTTTGATGAACTTTTACATTAAACATATACTGTTGCTCTTGTGAAGCACTGTTTATTGGATTATTTGGTTTTGTCAATAGTCAGTCACGGTCTACTGGTTCGCCATTTTCGTTGCGCGTAAAAACTATGGAAAGCCATTTTCGTCTTACATAGATAGCTACAGTTTTCATGAAGTCATTATCTGTGTCACTCTAAGTTATCTAGAATTTACAAGTACTGTTGTTATTGTTAATATAACAAGTTGACTTTATAGATTTGCACAGACTATATAACACTTTGAAGTTATTCTGAATTGGTTGTAAACTGCAATATTTTCAAGGGTGTATCTCACCCTATATTAAAGTCATTAATTTCAACGGATTTCGTGTTATTCATTTCGCAGTGTATTTACACTAGAACAAGTTTAGTCCTGGTATAACCAATACTAAGTAACAAAGCTATAGGTAATAGGTATAAACTGGTTTGTCCACTGAATGAAGCTGCCATTGCTGAACCTAGCACGCTACCAAACTATTATCAAAAGGGGCATATCCAGATACCTGTACAGGATACAACTTAAACACGCTACCCATTCTTAATCAAATGTCTAGCACGTGACACTTTTTATGGTGGCAGCGGTGGGATCTGATTTCAACACACCCATCAGATCCTGTGATCGAACCAACACCTCAAACTCAGTGTGATTAAATATCAACACACAAATCAAAACAACCGCTCAGGTCTAAAATATATTTTATTGGTAGGACCAGCAATACATGATGTCTGAGCCAAGAGCAGTTGACAGCGAGGGCATTATTACTTTTAGAGAATCTGATAATGTTAATTGCCCTGACGAACCAGCTGACTGTTATGATACTGCTGATGATATCTCTGATGTTGCCTCTACTGTGAGTGACCACTTACATGTACCAGATGATACCCACAATTCTAAAGATAGAGCTAATAGTAATACTGGGCATGAAATGTCAGAACTGATGAGTGGTGTAACCAATGTCCTAAAAGATGTTGTCAAAGGGTTAAAAGACCTAAAACAGTCAACTCCAATACAAGCTACCAAAAGTACTGCCAGTCAGGGCTCGAACCCCTCAAGTAGTCGCCAGAGGGAAGAGTACAGACCCTGGCCAGCTGCAGCTGAATTTGTACCAAACTCCCAGAGCTACCCCGAAACTAATATAATTGACCCAGGTACAACAGAGAACCTGTATAGCAATGTACAAAATCAATATGCCAATAATAGGTATACATATGGAAAGTCTGCCCCTCCTAATAATATATACCATCCATTTCGTACAAGGGCCACAGTACCTGATGATGCTAATATTGATCATTATAGCTATCAACACAATGATCCCATGTATAACAGCAACACTAACCAGACCTATGCCTATATTAATAACAATACGAACCTATCGCAATTTGGAAGAGGTGATCTTATTGCCTACCCCCAGCAAAGACCCAGGTTCGTACACAACAGCGCCCCAGTGAAAATAACAGCTTTTACTGGTACTGAAGACTGGTCAGTGTGGGCTGCACGATTCGAAGCAATTGCAGAGAGACGTGGATGGTCAGAAGATGAAATGCTTGATCAACTTCTCCCCAGAATTGAAGGCCAAGCAGCTAGTTTTGTGTTTTCGCAATTGCACCCATCTGTTTTGCATAGTTATAGGGACCTTAGGGCCGAATTAAATAACCGCTATAGGGTGATTGAGACAGCAAGGTTGTACGCTTCTCGATTCAGTAAGAGGGCACAAAAGGTTGGAGAGACAGCAGAGGAGTTCGCAGCTGAGCTAAAAGTCCTCTATGACAAGGCTCACGGCTATAGAGATAAGAAAACAAGGAACGAAGATCTTGTAAGAAGATTTCTAGACGGACTTCGTGATGACGAAATAAGATTTGCTGTTGAGTACAACAAAGAACCGGAAACCATAGATGAGGCTGTTTTTCACGTAGTAAATTTTATACAGACCAGAAGGATAAGAGAAGGCAGAAACAGAGAAAATCTAAGAAGAGCAAGCCAAGAGGTTGAAGATACTGGTTCAGATAACGGATACAGCCAAAGACAAGTCTACCAGACTGATGTGTCTACTCAGAGTAAAACATTAAAAGGTAGAGGAAACTTCCGTAAGCCACAGTTCAACAGCAACGAATCTGACACAAGTGACAAGCAACTGAAACTTTTAGAGACGTTGATAGAGAGAGTGGAAAAGCTTGAAGGCAAACGAAGTGAGTACAGGACAAGAGGTAATCAAGGGAGAAGTCGCGAATGCTACAACTGCCATAAAGAAGGACATTTCGCACGAGATTGCCCAGAAAAGGCCACAATTGCCCGACAAGACAGGAACAAAGACCAAAGGCACAGTAGTACAGAAGAGGGAGAAAAATCTTTAAACGAGAAAGGACCAGCTCTTGCGGCCAAAGAGAGGTCCTGTTAAAAGTACGCGAAGAAGGCCAGGAAGATAACAAAGAACTTAATGTTAGTACCAGAGATCCTACACAGAGTGACTCCAGGGTAGAGGCGAGGGTAGATTGTGAAACTGCAGAGACTGGTGAGAGGCCAGTTTTGAACCAGGATTTTGACATTGGAACAAGTCCAATGAGTCATGAAAGGGGTTCAGGGGAAGCAGCACAGTCTACAGATGCCACGAAGCCGGAGTTGGTTGAACAGAAGACCACTGTGAAGAAGTGTAGAGGCATGAGCGATGGTATTTACATCAAAGGATCTGTAGAAGGTGTACAAATAATATTCACCGCAGACACAGGGGCATCAAGAACTGTAATTTCATCTAAAGTTTTCGACAGGATTGGACAAGACAAGAAACCAGTTTTAGGGGAGTCAGCCTGTTTGAAAGGAGCAGGTGGAGCGCCAATACAAGAATTTGGGAAGGCAAGATTCGCCGTGAAACTTGGTCAGTTGGAAATTACAACAGAAGCTATAATAGCAGATATTGAAGACGATGCACTACTAGGGTATGATGTTCTTTGTGGGCAAGGAAAAGGGCCAGCAGACATACTGCTAAGCAAAAATTTAATAATTCTTGAAGATGTGGAGATACCGTGCTTCCAAGTAGGAACAAATAATAAGGCAAAGCGGGTGACCACGGCAGAAGAGGTTGAGGTGCCAGGTCATGCCGAAATGCTGGTCGACGTATATGTGAATAGAGTGGAAGAAGATGACTTTGACAAGAAAGCAGAATATGTGATAGAACCCTCAGAGAGCTTCACCGATAAATACAAATTGATCATGGCCGCTACACTTGTTGACATCAACAGGGCAACAACTTGCAAGGTAAGAGTCATGAATCCTTTTACACACACGGTGACCCTACGGCAAGACGCTGAATTAGGAAAGGCAGAGATGATAGACAGAGTGGTAAACACAATAGCTGAAAAGGAAAATCCTAACGAAGCAGAAAACCTTAGTAAAATTCGAAGGGTATGTACATCATCGGACCAAGTGAGCCACAATGGTATGCCTTTCAACCCGGCAACAGAAGACAAAGTCCCAGACCATTTAAAGGACTTGTTTACGAAGTCTACACAAGGTAGATCTCAAACAGACAAACAAACTGTTGCAGGTTTGTTTGTAAAATATGGTGATACCTTTTCTAAAAATGAATGGGACATTGGACTTACACATTTGAATGAGCACACAATCGACACTGGTGACGCCAAACCAATACGGCAGAGACCCAGGCGAGTCCCCCTTGCTTTTGCAAAGGAAGAGAAGCAAGCTATAGAAGACCTAATGAAAAAGGGCGTCATTCAGAAAAGCACATCACCATGGTCTAGTCCAATTGTTTTAGTGCGAAAGAAGTCTGGCGCTGTACGACCTTGTGTTGATTATCGAAAAATAAATTGTCTCATCAAACAAGATGGATTTCCTTTGCCGCGAATACAAGATTGTTTGGATGCTGTCTCGGGTTCAAGCCTCTTTAGTAGTTTTGATTTGACTAGTGGATATTTTCAAATACCGCTGAAGAAGGAAGACATCCCAAAAAGTTCCTTTGTATGTAAATACGGGCAATTTGAAATGACCCGAATGCCTTTCGGCTTGTCCAACTCTGCCAGTACATTTCAGCGTACTATGGAGTTAGCTTTACAAGGGCTACAATGGATTACGTGTCTTGTGTATATTGATGATATAATTGTCTTTGCAGCAGACTTTAATCAACACTTACGCAATGTCGACGAAGTATTGAGTAGGATCAGAGATGCAGGTCTTAAGTTAAAGCCAGAAAAATGCCAGCTACTACAAGCCAAGGTAGTCTTCTTGGGACATGTCGTGTCAGGAGATGGCGTTAGCCCAGACCCTAACAACATTGCCAAAATAGTCCAATGGCCCAAGCCTAAAAATGCCAAGCAGGTGAAACAGTTTGTGGCAACTGGTTCGTATTATCGCCGCTTTGTCAAGGACTATGCCAAAATAGCTCGACCATTAATAGAGCTCACCAAAAAGGATAGTGTGTTTTTGTGGGATTCCGCCTGTGAAGCAGCATTTGGAAAAATTAAGGAGGTACTAATTAGTCCCCAGATAATGGGGTATCCTTTAAATGATGGTGGTGTTTTCTACCTTGATGTGGATGCCTCCGGACATGGGATCGGGGCAGTACTTCAACAGGAACAAGGGTGCCGAGAGCGGGTTATCGCATATGCAAGTAGGGCCATGAACAAAGCCGAATGCAACTACTGCGTCACAGAACAGGAGTTATTGGCCGTTGTATTCTTTGTTCAATACTTTAGGCAATATCTCCTTGGCAGAAGGTTCATTGTGCGCAGTGATCACCAGGCGTTAACCTGGCTTTTCAGCTTACAAGAACCCAGTGGAAAGATCGCTAGGTGGATCGAGATATTGGCCCCATTTGATTTCGCCATACAGTATAGATCAGGAAAACAACAAGGCCATTGTGATGCCCTGTCAAGGTGTGAATACCCTAAAGACTGCACGTGCAATGAGGTTGATACCAGCGAGCCTTTGAAGTGTGGTCCATGTAGTAAGTGTAGAAAACGAGCGGAAAACATGCTTTCAAAGAACAGACTATTTACTTCAGAACAAGATGATGAGGTCAAAGATGTAGTTGCCGATACGCAAGTTAGGACAGTTACCCCAAGTACCAGCACCTCACCCGAACAGATAGGACATAAAAGGGGAAGCAACCTGTTTGGGCTTTGTTTGCCAGATTCAATGCAAGTGTCACAAAGGAAGGACCCAAATTTGTCACTTATAGTTAAAGCATTAGAGGAAGGTCAAAAACCTACAAGTGACATCATTATAAAGCAGAGCCCTGCCGCACGCCATTACTGGATCCTTTGGGACGCATTAACCTTGAAAGATGGTACAATGTACAAGATTTTCAGTAAGCAAGACGGGACAGATGAATACACTCAATTGATTGTACCAGTAGAACACATTAAAACAGTGATGCATTTAGGACACGATTCACCTACTGGGGGACACCTTGGTATACACAAAACTAAAGCCAAGATCCAGACGCATTACTATTGGTTCAATATGAGAGAAGATATTCGCTTATATATACAGCAATGCGACATCTGTGCAGCTGACCGTAAACCACAGAAACCACCTAGAGCTCCACTTGGTAGACTGGCAGCAGGCGCACCTTGGGACCTTTTGGCTGTTGATTATGTTGGACCTTTCCCAATAACCTCACGTAACAACAGATATGTGATGGTATTAACTGACCATTTCACCAAGTACGTTGAGGTCATAGCAGTGCCAAACCAGGGTGCTGAGGAATGCGCATTAAGGATCCTGAACGACGTCATCGCCAGATGGGGTACTCCATTAGCTATCCACAGTGACCAAGGACCTGCATTTGAGAGTCAAGTGTTCAAATCCCTGTGCTCCATGCTCCAAATTAGAAAGTCCAGATGCAGTGCAAGAAACCCCAGAGGTAACGGACAGGTAGAACGGTTCATGAAAACTTTGGTGAGGATGATAAAAGCCTATCTGGTTGGCGAACAAGACCAGTGGGACCTATATCTCGGATGTTTAGCGGGAGCATATAGGTCAACACCCAATGAGACCACCAGGATGTCACCCAACCTCCTCACAATTGGCCGAGAAATCCGCCTACCTGCTGATCTTGTTTTTGGTCACGTTGATGAAACAGCATGTGATGAAGGAAAACTAGGGCAGTATGTGCTGAGCCTTAAGGATAAGATGATACACGCACATGATGTAGCTAGAAGACATCTTGAATCAAACACGAAACGATACAAGGAGATATATGATGCAAAAATGTCGTTCACTGTTTATGATACAGGCGATTTAGTGTGGTGTCTCCATGAAGTCAGAAAAGTAGGTGTGACACCGAAACTTGAAAAGGCATATGACGGACCCTTTGTAGTGAAAGTAAAAATGACAAAAATAAATTTTGTACTTCAACTCGATGAGAAAGGATCCGAAAGGGTGGTTCATCACAACAAGTTAAAGATGTATGAAGGATCCAGACCTCCAAGATGGGCATTTCAACTGTCCGAGCACTTAAAAAAGCAAAAGAAGCAATAACGTTTTATGTGTAATATGTACATGTACATTTAAAATAAACTGAAGTTTTTGATACATTTTCAATGTTAATATCTTATTTTTAACTCTTCTGAGAAGTGCAAAAGTGTATAAACATAATTATGTAAACATGCTTTTGGAAGTTAAAGAAACTTACAGCTATATTTTGTTTGTATCTAACAAAATGCTAGTGTACAATTTTAAACATTAATTGAAAACAGTTAACACAGGAAAAATTAAGGTGCATAGTGTTTAAGCAAGGTACAAGTAATACCTAATAAAACAACAGATTCTACTGCTGTAGGTAAAATATAAGAAAGCCGAGGCGAGAGTGAATACAGTTCTGAGCGTTTGCGAAAAAAACAACAGAGACACCGTGCGTGAATCACTTCATGAATAAAGGGCCAGCGTCAAACTCTGTAATATTCGCGAGAAAGACTTCGCTGTCAGCTGATGACCAGTAACCGTGCAAGTAGATACATGTCATGGCCCAATCCTTATAGATTTTCTTACTTGTATTTTCAGGCTACAATGTCACTCTCACAGTTTCGCAGTAGAGGGCGCGCATACCAATGTAAGAGGTGTGGAAAGATCGACAGAAAGGGGCGAATGGTGTCACACATCTTAAAACACCATGTACCATTTGACAGAGTACCGTTTTCATGCTCTCTTTGTTCATTCCGTTGTACAGAGAAACAGTCCCTTATCCAGCATATTAGGCAATATTCAAGACACCAGGAGGAGGAGGCCAAATCTGGAACCCCAGACTACACGAAAATCTTAAGAATGGCAGCAAAACCTTACAGCATCGGGGATGAAGACATGTGCCAATTAAGCAGAGAGAACTCTCTTAAATGGCACGCAAGAAACTACAATGTGCAGACGGAGAACCCGCTAGATGACAGTGAAGGTCTATTTGAAGAAGACGATGACGAGGTGGTGATGTCCGGAGGAATTCCCCTTCCCAAATGGTTAGTCACAGGCTTTGGGAATGCTCCATCAAAAGCACAGACCAATATGCAGCCAGTTGAAGCAGCCCCCAGAGACTCACTACAGCAGATACCACAGCTCTTCTTTGCATCAAAAGTACACAAGGAGGTCCCAGTCAGCACTGTTACACAGCAGAAGATTCTACAGGTGCCATGTGTCCAGACAGTAAAACCAAAAGTCTATTCCGCTTTACAACCTGGACTACAAGCAGTAAACACCCAGACAATCCATGAAGCCTCAGATTTGTGCGCTGGCCTGAGTACCATAAATTCAACCGATTTAGGTGCATTGCAAGCGGTTGGAAGCCTATTTCCAAGTGCATTTAACACACCCCTGCTGTATAGCCACACACCCTCCCAGACGCCCTTGCTGGATGAACAACAGGACTCAATACTGCCCCAACTGCAGATACAGGAGACCGATCTTATCGACCCACTATACAGAGAGGCAGCGAACGAGGAGCCAAACCAGAAGAAACCACGACTACATGAGAAGGCGGACACGGCAGAGACTACATCCACTAAACCAGATGTTACCTCCGTTATTATGGATGCCGCTAAGTTAATTGCCACTGCGATTGACTTTAACACCAGGGCAATACGCAATAATGAAAAGGCATTAGATAAGGTGACTGCTGAATTGAGCCGTATTGAGCGCAAGGTCCATTTCATTGAAAGAGCGTTTTCCCAGAAAGAGGCCAATACTGTGTCTCCATGTAATAGTCACAACAAGGAAAACAAGGACAATTCAAAAGGAAGCCTAAGCAAACCAAGACAACCACTGAAGAGTGTTGTAACAAAACCAAGGGAGAAATGAACTTGCTAATGAACAAACATGTATGAAATAAACAAAAGGAAAAGTAAAGAACACAACAAACATTTTAGAATCACACATATGGAACTTCGGAAGTACTTGAACTTTTAGGTTAAATACTACGGGTCAAAAGATGGAAGAACTTTAACTTTAAAATAAAACAAAGTGAATAGTGTAACTGAACTGTGAACATAGTAATTAGTTGAATAACGTGAAGGAGTAGAAACTTTTCTCGTGAGATCAAAACATTATATAAAATGTTTGAGGAACAGTAAAAAACTGTTATTTGTAATAATAACAAAGGCAGACAGTGGAACAAGAGCTACCTATTTTAAAATGTTACACCTTACATGAACTGTGAAAAGTTAAGGAAAAAACAGAGCAATTGATGATGTACACTTTAGTATAGACAGTTGGAACTTTAGAAGTTACAAAGGCAAGTTTGTCTTAAACTTGGTGCATGCATAACATGCAATACACAAAGACATTCTTAGTTATTTAAGATTGAACTTTACTTTATCTAGTTAGAACAGTTTAACTATTGCTAGTGATTTGAAGTGTTCAAAATTTAATGTTTTAAATTCTTTTTTTAATTCTAGTCAGTATTCACTACTTTAATTGTTGTCGTAAAATGTTGTTATATTGTTAATATGAGTGATAAGTAACGCGAGAAGACATTTAAACTATTTTTGTGTTAAATTAAAGATATAGCGCATTAAATATTAAATGACAAGTCTTAACTGTAAAGACGTTGTATTTTTCTAAAACAATATAAACAGTAATTTAGATGGCAACAGGAGTTTAGCCATAGAAACAAGGGGGTAATGTTATGTTCCGGGAAATGAACAAAACTGTTAACAACAGAACAGAACAGAACTTTAACTGAACTTACTTACTTATGAACTTGTATAAACTGTACTTGAACTGATCTGAGCTATTCTTGAATTCATTCCCATTTTAGATGGATTCTGCTGATGTTAACCAGCCATAAAATGTACAATGAGCTGAGTTTCATTTAAAAATCAAAACCACAGACTCATTTATACAGGTTATAAGCTAGTTTAAATCTGTAGTACTTGTAAGTCACTTTTGAACTGTTGAATTCCTATCACAGTTTGTTCAGTTTTCGCTATACATGTATATTTCCAACTTACATGCATTATTTTTGCACTTTAATCCATTGCCATGTTAAGAAATCTTATTGCAACTTGTAGCATACGCATTTCTGCACTATTCTGCCAAGTAACTTTATTTAATTCCATGTATTTCTGCAGATATAGTCATTTATTGAGTTAAACATGTGTTTACTTTTTCTCTGTGGCAGCCATTTATCGCAATGCATTATGGACCGTTTTAGTCGGTTGTTACGGACAACTACCTGTCAAACTTGTAAACAAAACATGAGTCTGCAGAACCTTGCATCTTTTAGCTTGCCAAAGGTATAGAACTGGTTTAAATAGCCTTTGAATATGATACATAATGTGTACAACTTCAGATTTTTCTTGTTTTTACTGTTAAAGTCAAGTATCAGTTTTTTAACCATTTCTGGTCGAATCAACCAAAGTTGTTGGGAGAAACGATCACTTGCAGAAGCAGCCACGACCGAATTTGGTTGATCAACCTCTTCAACCACTATTTTGGGTTGATTTTAGCGTATGGGTATAAAAAGGCCCAGATTTTCGGTTGAGAAAGGTTTTACACCAGAATTTCCAACAGACAACTACGCTCATTTGGTTCTTAGAGATTATTAAGTAAATTTTACAAAGTACGTTGTCGGCTGTTAAAATTTGTTGGAAAGACATTAAATTAATTCTTTAAAGATAAAGAGACACTTTTTGAAGTAATTTTGATGAACTTTTACATTAAACATATACTGTTGCTCTTGTGAAGCACTGTTTATTGGATTATTTGGTTTTGTCAATAGTCAGTCACGGTCTACTGGTTCGCCATTTTCGTTGCGCGTAAAAACTATGGAAAGCCATTTTCGTCTTACATAGATAGCTACAGTTTTCATGAAGTCATTATCTGTGTCACTCTAAGTTATCTAGAATTTACAAGTACTGTTGTTATTGTTAATATAACAAGTTGACTTTATAGATTTGCACAGACTATATAACACTTTGAAGTTATTCTGAATTGGTTGTAAACTGCAATATTTTCAAGGGTGTATCTCACCCTATATTAAAGTCATTAATTTCAACGGATTTCGTGTTATTCATTTCGCAGTGTATTTACACTAGAACAAGTTTAGTCCTGGTATAACCAATACTAAGTAACAAAGCTATAGGTAATAGGTATAAACTGGTTTGTCCACTGAATGAAGCTGCCATTGCTGAACCTAGCACGCTACCAAACTATTATCAAAAGGGGCATATCCAGATACCTGTACAGGACACAACTTAAACACGCTACCCATTCTTAATCAAATGTCTAGCACGTGACAGTATAGCCTAGTAGACTTCTTCAAAATTTGTTCAAATCATTTCCCTGGCGTCAATATTGGCCCCGCCGAGGTCACTTGTTTTACAAGGATGTATATAGGAAAACATATTTTGGTATGTAACATTGTCTTGTGGTCTTCCATCTACTTTGTTTAGATAATGCCTCTTGTGTCAAAACTGACCACACCGATTAGGCAAGTGGACTTGTATTCAGATGAGCGATATACGGCCATCATGGCCCTCTTGTTTTGAAATATATCGCTAACGTCCTTACCATGCATTATTTCTGGAACATGAAATTGTTTTTGTATGTTGTTCCTGTATGTATCGTAGGGAGCCTTGGGGACGCATAGTATCCATTCTCATTTTTGTTGGCAACATGCCAAACCGATTCATGAAAACAACAAACTGACTTGATCGCACCCAATTGATATTAAAATCGACAACGCTTATCTAGTAACTTTGCATGCAGTACACAAGTTTAATAGATTTAATAAATTCGCAAGCAGTGAATGATGTGATTTATTAGTTTAAACGTTCACATTTCTCAATATGACTTTACAGGAAATGCGTTTCGTTGAATCAAACAGAGATACGGTCTGGTGGATGCATATGAATGGCATGAATAACACTTAAACAGTGAAGCAGTGACACGGAAACATTCGAGTGCATATTTGATTTAATCTTACACTATCTTTGCAGGACTTCTAAATCTTTATTATATTTTATGGTTTGCTGTATATCTCCAATGCTAGAATAATGGGACTCTATATCTTTTTGATTGTCATTTTTATGCAATTTGTATTGAATTGGTTTAATATATTTTTCGGTTTCAGACGTAAATTATATATTCCGTCTGAATACGCAATTTTATTATATACCCTTACAGATTCTGTCAGAAATACAGCCTTGTTTCAATCATTAGATACAGCTTGATATAGATATTAGTTTTGTCATGAGCACGAGATTCATATCGAAATATCCGTCACCGTGGGTAACGATGCTCTGCCGAGTTCCCGTAAAACAGTATCTAGGGTAGGTGACGAATATTTCCATCTGAACCAAACGTCTCTTGATAGAAACTTCTTCTTGCATACTATCTTGCACTTTATAGTAGATCTTTTATGTGCTGATTCATTATCGTATAGCAACACACGTTATTCAGATCCTGTGTTTTCGAAAATGACGTCATAATTTTATAACGTAACGTCACAAGTAACTCACGAGTAGTTGTCTTACACAGGGTGTTCCAGACCGATTTATCCGACATTGGTAAAATCATCGGAAAGGCATATCCGATTTACAAGAATAAAATTCCATAGTGAACAGTACTATTATTTGTAAGAGTTCATCCAATTGGGCCATTCATATACATCCCGTTGCTAACGTCGCTTGTAATTTGGACGTTATTACTATGTTTACAATTAAGTCAATAAAATACGTCACATACAGCGTCAGTTTTGCTAGAAAAACAGGTTGCTTTCAATTTTAAGCTTAGAATATCACTTTAATTCAGATTATTCGCGCAGACAAAGGTACTATTTAAAGCTGCTCGCTCTCGGAGTTTGGTAAAAAACTAAAGTTCTTTAAACTGTATGTAAATAACGTATTTTAGAACATATGGTCATATAAAAAGGCTCCAGTATAAATTCCTGTCACGTATATCTCCAAATTTAAAAAAATACGCAACCAAATTCAAGAGCGTTGCAAATTTCAATATAAAAATATAGTGTAGCGGTGCCGTGTAACCGACATTTTAAATCGATTTCTGCAAATTCCTACCTAGATTTTTGCTTATATTTTGATTCTAGCCTTTAGTTTTGTATTTATGTATAATTATGTCAATTTAAAAAAAATAATTTTTCAACGGTAACTGAGAGCAAGGAAATGTGATCCAGAAGAAGCCGGACTGGATATTGTAACGACGCCCGACTAGAGCAAATCAGGCATTCTTAATCATATTACTATACTAACCACATTATCATATCATGAAAATTGTATGTTTTATTTATTTTGTTTTTGAAATTGACCGCCCATTGACTGCCAACTTTTTTTCAAAATAGTAGCACTACGACCCAGAGTATTAAGTTTGTAACAAATGTCTCTAATAGTGTGTCTGGCTAAACAGGCGCTTTCGTCTGGTTATCATTAGACTTACATTTTTTTTCTTAAAATAAAACCGTGATGCATTCGTGAATTTCTGTTCTGTTGTGCTTTAAAGCTGCTCGCTCTAAGATTTTATATTTATTAATAAGAATGTCAATTTGTTTTTAAATATTTTTCTCAACGGTAACTGAGAGCGAGCAGCTTTAATGCACATCGATATCAAAGGCACTTTTTTGTTTAAGTAATACAAAACAGACTGGTTTGATAAACTGTACGTAAATGTTTAATACTGGTGTAATGGTTTAGCAACCTGTATCAATTTGACATTTTCAGGCGTATTTCGAACTTTTGTCGTGTCCCTCAGGGTACCTGGTCACATTCAACCTTATAATAGTCGGAACAGGTCAAATTATATAACATTGATTTAGTATGTTGTTCAAAACATATACATGCATACAATTATACAATTACTGTTTTTTCCCGCAATAGTTGCATATTCCGTCAAATGGTTTTCGGTATGAGAACGTTTTCACAAATCAGTTTGTTGCAATGGTATCTTTCGAAGAATAGTGCTGTAGTGTTGCTTTTTTCAAAAAGGATGCTTAAGTGTACATAATAGTATGTACCTGTATCACTCTTTTACCAGATGACTGTTACTCACATTAAAATGTTTTCAAGGTCATTTGTAAACTTTTTATTTAACGAAAATTTTGAGACCAACACACTTTATAATTCATTTTTTTTTTTCGTTAGGATTTTTATTTTCGCTCTTTTCTGCGAATGCACCTCTTCGCGAATTCATCAAAATTGATAAAATAACAGACAATAATTATATGAAAATACTGTTGACTTCCGAATTAAAAACTCGCGTATAAATATAAAACTTGGAGCATTGCGAAATAATTATAACACTTTGTGAGTATAATGACTGTCACATTATTTAAAATAGTATAATATCTCTGGAAAAAATATGTCAAAGGTGTAAAAGAAACAGAAAATAAGTATCCTCAAGATTTGTAAGCATATCGTCTTGGATATTGAAAAGTGGCCACACTGTGTACTTAAAGTAATATAAAATGTACGAAATACGACGTTTTGCTGCCCACAAAATTAAGAATTTACATGTTTAAACATTTGCATGAACAACTGCAATGCGATGAAAGTGCATATATTCCTTTTTTTATGCAAACTGCTGCAATATTACATACACACATATTTTCGTACTGTTTGGAATTATTATATTAGACATTAGTGCTTTGCCTGGCTTCGGCTTTACAGAACTTACATAATTAGAATGTGTAAATTATGGAAATGAATTGATATGGAATCTTGAATTACGCCAAGGCAGACACAATATCGTATACAAATGGAGAAATTATAATCTGAAAGTACTGTAACAAAATAATCTGGAGAATAAAAGCAAGCACTTAAAGGGACAAACCTTATAACTGAACTAAATAAGCTCCAAAAAACAAAAAATAGAATCTTTGGAAATATTATAACTTAAAGCTGCTAGCTTTCAGTTGCCGTTGAAAAAAAGAATAAAATTGTTTATATTAAATTTTGAATTTCAAAAGCGTTTGCAACGCTTTATTATTTGGAAGCGTATTATTTCAAATCTACAGACATGCGTGACAGAAAATCATACTGGAATCTTTTTCTATGACTATATGGTCTGAACCTTGTTATTTTCATAGAGTTTGAGCGGTTTAAAATATGTTGCACTACCGTAAGCCATTCAATAATCTATGTAGAGTTGTTGTTGTTCAATTAACGCTGGAGGCGATTTGTTACAGAAAGCCGCTATATTGATTAATTGTAGGAAATTGAGGCATTTTTTCGACGTAGTCGTATACTTTTGATTTGAACTTCCGTTGGTATGGACGCGTTGCTAACCAACTTCGTTATAATGTGACCAATCAGAATCTGCAAATTATTGGCTAGCGTTTCGGTACCGGAATAAGCAGTGTACTGCCCGGGAGCCTTCTGAAACACAAAATGTGTATATTTTTTATATTAGAGTTATTTATAATAAATCATGTTGCAAAAAAAGAAAAAACAGAACACGTTATGTCAAGGTTTCTGGACAGTACGAAGATCAACTTTTGTATTCAACGAGGTGTTGTCCGGGGCCGGACATCTAGCGTCATTGATTATTGGCTAGCGTTTCGGTACCGGAATAAGCAGTGTACTGCCCGGGAGCCTTCTGAAACACAAAATGTGTTTTTACGTCACCTACGTCGACCATCTTTTCTTTTAAAGATATTACTTGTTTACCATAGGTTCTTCTTTGGAATTGTATTCATTTATCCTTTTACGTTCATTGAAAATATCTTATATGTTACGAGAATAAAATCGGCTAGATGTAGAGTATGTGCCTTTACAGGTACACTAATCCGAATGCCTCATTCAAACGCTACCGGTCAGAGTGCACATGTTTTACAAGAGACAAACGAAACAGATCTGCTACAGGGTAAAGATTCGTTATTATTATTTTACATATTTCCTTATGAAGGGGAGAATTATCTGTAAGCAAAAAATATAGAAAAAAATATGCATATGCATTGTGAATATTCTTCAAAAGGTTATGTGCTGCACATATACATGAACCGTTAAAAGTGATTTTACTGTCCTTTGTTTCGGTTAATTGATTTACTTTTTCTTGATGAAGGGGGTATTTGAAATTTCAAATCTGAAATATTCTCCTTCCTAAAATGTTGCAGCTTTCCTGTAATTTGTTCAAGCTCGTTGCATCGAATGTTGAAGGCTTTTCATTTCCATTAAGCAATTAAAGTCCTGATTCATCCTCGTTTATCTTAATCACACCGCTTCACACCACACATTTGTCCTGTCTTTCTGCTTAACAGGTTTGAATAGGATGATACATTAGCAAGTATTCAATTTAAATCTCTCAGAAAATAACAGCAGCGATGTTTTTGTTCTGTTTCACAAGCTTTAGTTAAAGAACATGTTTTAATCAAATCAAGTATATGTTATTCGAGGAAAGTAAAAAGAACGTTTCTCATGAAACATGTTTTAAACAAATCAAGCTTATATTTTTCAAGTAAACTGAAATGAAATATTAAATCTCCATGAAGGTTGTTATACGGTTATTCTTGATCATAATAAAAATTGATTTATTGTTATAGCTCTTTTGAGACACATAAATCATTACAAACTTCATATCTGACTGCTGAAATTTTGATATAATGTCGACCGTTACCAATTATAAAAGATCCGTTGCATTTTTAAAAAGAACTTATGTGCAGAACAGATCAAAATATTTATACGTTATATTAAGGGTCATTTCCTACGCCATGCAGACCATATCGCCAAAACATAAATAATGTGTTCAATGAACGTAAATGATCAATAAATACATTTGAAAAACAACTTGAATTAGACAAAGAACATACAACTGAACAATTTTGCAATGAACCAAGGAAATTATGTAAATTTCCAGTACAGAATTATGACTGTTGCTGTTGTACATTATTGACGGAAATCAATCGTCTATTTGAACAACATAGTACTCAAATAAACAGTATTCAAATACAAACAGCATAATCATGCGTTTTTGGAAGTGTCCGGATTTATGATTGTCCGTGTTAGGTGGTCTCGAAACAGAATAGCTATTACGTCATTTTTCAGTATCCTAAATTAACTGTAGATGAATTTCTACTCAGTATATTTTTGCAAGAAACACGCGGTGTTGTAACTAACGGAATACTACATTATTGTTTGATAGTCATAACCGAACTTTCTCCGTTTTTAGCTCACCTGGCACAAAGTGCCAGAGTGAGCTATTGGGATCGCTTTCCGTCCGGGGTCCGTCGTACGTCGTCCGTCCGTCCACAATTTCCTTCGAACGACATCTCCTCTGAAACCACTTAGCCAATGTTGATGAAACTTTGCAGGGATGTTCCTTGCATAAAGCTCTATCAAAGTTGTTCAAAGAATTCCATTCCATGCAGAACTCTGGTTGCTATGGCAACAAGTAGGAAAAACTTTAAAAATCTTCTTCTCTGAAACCACAAGGCCTAGAGCTTAGATATTTAGCATGTAGCATTGTATAGTGGACCTCTGCCAAGATTGTTCAAATTATGAGCCCTGAGTCAAAATTGACCCCGCCCGGGGGTCACTTGGTTTTGCACAGGCTCATATCGGAAAAAATTTCAAAAATCTTCTTCTCTGAAACCACAAGGCCTAGAGCTTAGATATTTAGCATGTAGCATTGTCTAGTAGACCTCTACCAAGATTGTTCAAATTATGTCCCTGAGGTCCAAATTACCCCTTCCCGGGAGGGAGGAGGGGAGGGGAAAGGTGAAAGCCCTTGATTTCACATTAGGCTGATATAGGGATAACATTTAAAAAAACACAAGGCCGACAGGCAGATAATAGATATTTGAAATGTTACTTAGCATTGTGTAGTGGACCTCTACGAATTATGTTAGAATCATGACCCCTTTTATTATAGCAAATGGTAGTCAGGTGAGCGATAAAGGGCCATTATGGCCCTCTTGTTCATCATATTATTCATATGTGAAAGCTCTAACCAAATCCTTCTAATAGCTCATAAGAAATTGCATAAGTGCTTTTCATTCTTTCCACCTAATGCAAGGCGTCTTGTGGAAACAGACGCAGCTACAATCTCTTTTACAATCATTGTTACAACATGCAGTTAATCTATGTAGGTTTGAATCGTTACTTAGCTTCATTTTCACGAAATGAACGGTTGCAACAGTCTATCGGTTCTACAGTTATCAGCCTAAACGAAAATATATGTACAGTAATTGAAATCTAAACGATTCTAACATTGCTACGCATCCTCACTTAAAATTTTTGAGTGTGTATGCTTTGATTTTGGGCCTGGGGACTGAAACCGTGCTATAACAACTGTAAATATGCGCTTTGGGAAAGTAGTACAAGACAGACCAGATCAATCTTTTCTTTGAATGTCGCATACGATAAGAACATATTACAAATAAAAACAGTAGATACAACTTCAAACGATTGCAAAAAGGGTATATCTTACGGGCTGCATTACACCTTTTTTCTGTTTTAGAAATTACTGCGCTGTTAGCTGATTACGGAAGATAATCATATGCATATCACGGAAAAGTACGGATATTTACGGAAATTTACGGAAACGTACGGAATTCGATATAAGAGTTTGTAGTTTGATTTTCAAATTTCTGATGTTATTTCATTGACAACTTTCTTATTTACGAACGATTACATATATGTTTACTTAAATAAAAAAAATCTTTAAAAAAAAAGATACAATTTACATACATTCCCGAGAAGGAACTCACGTGATCAAAATCACCCGCCATTTATCGAGGACGCTGCATGTCAAGGCCCAGTGAACGGTTTCACCGATTACAACTACAAGGTAACCAAGAATCATTTTTGGTTTTCCCTGTTATACACATTGTACAGTACTGCATTTGTATTTCATTGTTGGAATTGCTTTGATTATTTCTGTTTTAAGGTCTTGTCCTTGGTACACAATAATTTTCGATCCACATCATCAGATATCGCTTGAAGTTGAAAAAAGCGCAGATTGAATTATTTTTATTCTTCTCTCAAACAATTGATATTGTAGACCATGTAGATATTTTTCATTTAACGTACGTTTTATAATAAAACAAACTTCCCTGCCACCCATATATTTGTGAATAATTAATTCTGTGTCATATACTAAATTTCGCCCTATGTTCATTTCGACCGCGCTTTAGGTAAGGTTCAGCGTAAATTACGAAGGTCAAAAGTTAATTTTAGGGGAGTAAATCTATAGCCCCCAGGCCTTCAGCGCTGACAGCGCTTTGATTAAAAAAAATCTTCAACATATGACTTTCCTTCGCCTTATTTAATGTGTCTGACGGGCAGCATAAAAGTGAAGGTTTATGACTATAGGCAAATATACAATCTATCTTGCAGTAAGTATTTATGTTAATGTTGTATCACCATGGATTCGCGGAGGCATTCTCGCAAAACAAAGCCGAGATTTTTGTTTTACGATAGAATGGTAATAACCAATTTTCAAAACGTTTTGTAACATATCCTTTTCGGCTCTGTCTGCCATAAAATGTCCTTTCCTATTCCGAGATTGGCATTAAACTCAAACTTTTATATTTAAGGTACATTTGTGTTTCTACTTGTGCAAATTATAAAACAGTATAGTAACTGAATAGTCCATATGAATTATGACGCTCGACAGGAGTTTTGTTTTTTATCTTTGATCAATTGACTTATATAAAGGTTGAAAAGCACATGGGAAGTCATATTTCGCATTTTATTATTATCACAATACATTTGAAATTCAAGCTGTTTTAAAGCCACACTCAATAATGAATGGAAACACGTATTGTAATATAATGATTAATATTACTGACTACGTAATTGATATCAATATTACCAGGGAGTTGTCAAAAAGAACAGTCTTTGTCAGACACAAAATCTGTCATAATTATGATTTTCACATCTGATTCAAGTGATCGAATTAGCATTGCCTAGGGACAATATTCATCAAAGCTCAAAAGAAAAAGGATTTAGTCTTTTAATATGCAATATCAAAGAAAAATGAGTGCCAAACATTCAAAAGGCCAAAACGTGTACATATGATAAAATATGTTCTAAAAACATGATGATTGACAAGCAATGCTTTCTTAAATTCATGGCAACCATAGAGTAACAATTTACAAAGTTATTTAACACTTAAAAAAATGGTAGCCTTTTTTGTGAATTTGCTGAAAACAATCACTTCACAGTAGTTTAAAGCTGCTCGCTCTGTTACCGTTGAATTTTTTTTTTAGAAATTGACAAACTCATACATGAGTATGAAATTAAATGCTTGAATCAAAATATTAGCAAAAATCTAGGTAGGAATTTTTAGAAATCGATTGAAAATGTCGGTTACACGGCACCGCTACACTATCTGTTTATATTAGAGTTTCAAAAGTGTTTGCAACGCTTTTGAATTTGATAGCGTATTATTTGAAATTTAGAGATACAAGTGACAGGAATTTATACTTGAGCCGTTTTATATGACTATATGTTCTAAAATATGTTATTTACACGCAGTTTGAAGAGCTTTCTTTTTTACCAAAATCTGAGAGCGAGCAGCTTTAAAACATACATACATATAAATGTGGCACACAATTTTGTCAAAGTCTAAATCATATAACATGCTTTAGCCACTTAAAATATTTAAATATCAAACGAAATAAATAAGTTTTTCTTAGTATTTTAACGTACGCCCTGTCCGCGATCTTCTGTCACTCCATCACTCGTAGTCAAGTATAATTGTTGTTCAACGTTAAATAAAACAATACATTTAGATAGCAATACATCAAAATAGAATTGGAGACGTCATCACTTGTACCACAATGCTGCTTGCTCTCAGATTTTGGTGAGGAAAAAAAAAAGGTTCTACGAACTGTTTGAAATTAACGTATTTCAGAATGAATCATCAAATACATTGTACTTAAGTTCCAGTATAAACTCCGTGTATAGTACTTTTTAAATTTTGAAATCATACGACACCAGACGATAAAGACCTCAAACTAAGATTTTCTAAAATTGCTATACAAATTATTACTTGTGTTGTTGAATCGAGCCTTACTTTTACATCTTATGTTTTAGTATGTAATTTTAGAGAGCTTAATTGTTTCACCTAGAACTGTGAACGAGCAGCCTAAATAAAAGTTCGTTTTGACGACGTCTACTAAATGAACTGCGATATAACAGTTTAATTTTTTTCTCGTTTTGTTCAGATATTAAGGTTATTGACCATACACGCTAGCACATTCGCAATATCCTATACTCCCATAAACTTGTCATGGTTGTTCTCCAATCTACAGAAATGCCTCAGAAGCGTAGGAGTATCAGTCAGTCTACAAAACATTGCCTCACCACTCCATTATAAACTATTTCATTGAGTGACTCTACACTCTATGACGTCTTTTAGATCTCGACGGAACGCTTTGTTCATAAAAGCATATATAATAGGATTAGCGACATTATAGAAAAAATACATATAGAATATCAGCATATTGTATGGCAGCACCTCGTGAGCCATTAACCATGCTGGTAGAAAGACTATTATGAATACAGCGGTAACAACGAACAACATAGCAGCAGTACGTATATTAGCAACAAGACCTTTCTCCCGGATTGTCATTCGACGGAGAAATGCAGTCTTTTCAGTTTTAGGACGTTGTTCGTCCGCTACACTATCCATATCTACTTCTGTTTTCACACTGCCGTTATTTAAAGACGCTCTGGTGTTATAAGTGGTGACTGTTTCTTTGTACGAAGAGTACATGGATTGCTGACTGCGCATGCGCCGTCGTTTTGCTCTTCTAACGGACACAAATTTGTATATGAGTATGTATAAAACCATAACAACTACTATCACTATAACGAAAAAGCTCGAATATATCTTTTGATAGAAGTTAAGAAACTTGTGACTTAATATGAGTCCATTTGGTTTACAAAATCCGTCATACTGAATAACCAATTCCTCTCCTTTATTCGAGCTATTCGGTATGTTGTTTGTTTCTGTCATATTCAGTATCTCATAAACATACGGCGTTCCAGTTTCTCGAGATTGTAATAAACCATAATAGCTCATATTATCGTTATACATCGGAGTGACATTCACACTGTGTTCCTGGGTTGCATTCCGTAATATTTTCGAGTAAACCCCATAATTCAATGCTGTTATTATTCCAAGTAGAAAGGCAATCATAGCTAAAACTGATATCACCATCTTTGCCATCCGTTTGTTTAATATATGTGTGAATGGATGGCAAATACATAAGTACCTATCAACAGCTATAGCCATCATTATAAATGCTGAAAATGGCACATTTGATGTTATCAAAAACATATAAAACTTACACAGAAAGTCGTACTGTATATAATACAGCATATATTCCAGTACAATTGTATACGGTATTATAAGTATACAAGTGATAAAGTCCGTACATGCTAACGTTATTATAAACACAGTCGAGGCTAGTTTGTTACGCTTTTTAACATAAACATAAAGAACAAGGGCGTTACCAACTGTTCCTATTACACTGAAGAAAGATAAAATCCCAATTACAGCCATCAAAAGATCATGTTTCTCCGAGGACTGCAGGAGCAAGGCATTTGGTGTATTCGTGACATTCAGTGTCCCTTCCGTCGACATTGTTCTGGACTAAATATATGTATGTTAAAACGAAGAAAGGTTTTCCGGTTTTATCCAAGTGTTATAATTATCACAGTTTCAAATAATTATCCGAATATGACGTGGTAAATAACTGACGCAAAATACATGTTATGTCTTTTCATAATGGATCCTCAATATTGCTGTATTCCATTTATTAGTGAAAGACGCGGTAAAATAAAATATATATTTACTCGATTTTTTAAAAGTTGTCTTGTTGTCAGTTTACTGTTTTTAGTGATGAATAAGAACTGATAGTCAGTATTTGTTAGTATTTCCATTGCAATAGTTTATTAACAGAACGCTCACATATTACTATGTGGCTTGCCTCTTTTTTGCACAAATATCAGTTGCTAATCCGATGTCCGTTACTGTTACGGCGTCATGGCGAGCCGATATCTAGCACAGCTCACTAACAGACATTTCCCAATATAACACTTCTTTGTCAGTCGCTGATGTGACCCGCGTGATTATGTAAGTCTTTTTATACTTATTTACTCCACAGGAAATTATCCGTCTATACATCTTTGTTTTGCGTTATTTGCTGCCTGCACTTAAGAAGGCGACAAAAGTATACCATTATTTTTCCACCAAATACATTTCCTCCGAGACATATTTTGTATTCATTTCCGTAATTTCCGTTAGAAAAAACATTCCTCTTCAATCCTCTTTCTTATAACAATAATCCAAGAATAGACTTTTTTGAAAGTTACTTTGTGTGTGCACTTCTGTCATACGCAATCTGAGCCTGAAAACTTAATCCAATACTCGTGTAATGTCTGCAGGAGTGCGTTTTTCACTTGATTAAATCATGTTGCCAGATATCAACCAGTCTTTGCACCTCTTATCACTGTTGCTGAAACAGACAAACCCATGTTAGCTTTATTATCACTTAAAAAGTAAATCAAAAGTTCCTGTTTTAAAGAGGCTATACCTGAAACTGGTGTCAAATAATTTCAAAAGCTTAAACAAATAGAATATTTGCAAGGTTTATTACTTAACCTTTACGTTTAAGCTATACATCCAAGTCATTATTGCCAAAATCAGGGTTTTTAAAATATGTAACAGTACCGTACACATTCAGAACTCTAAATGGAATTTCTCGGAATAAACGTAATATCCTTAACGATCATTGTTACATTTTGATTTGTTAACAATTTATTACATCATCATAGTTAATGATACGAAATCTAGTATTTTATTTACCTAAATTATAGAGACATATTTATAATAGTTTGATTTGCAAATTCTTTAAAAGGCCCCTCTCTACATCTGGCGGATCGTATTCTTCAACTATAAATAATGTGTTCATATAACGTGAAAGGGGCACTCCCTACATCTAGCAGATTATATTCTCGAAACATAAATGAACGTTAAATGATCAATAAATACAATTATAACGGACAACATATGTGTAAAAATGCCTCACTTTATCACAAGTGATCAACACAACGACTTTCTGTAATAAATCAATATCCACCCATTAATTTGACAACAACAACTTTACACAGACTATTGAATGTTTTATGGTACTGAAACATATTTTTTTTAACGCTTAATTTTATCGATAATGAATGAAATGTATAGCTTATTTTTTAATAATTTTTGCAAATATTCTATTATTTCTATCTTTGAGGCGATTCAATTTGACACCAGTTTTAGGGAGTGCCTCTTTAATCACGAAAAGATAAAGCATGCACCCGCCAAAAACATACTTTTCATCTTCCTAATCATGTGAAAGAACAGAGAATTTCACTTTCAAATAGTTTTCATTAACTTCAAAGAAAGAAAAACTAGCTAGCCAGATCCTTTTTTATATGAGTTACAGGCTCTTACACTATTTTGTGACTGAAAATAATTATTTGCAATCAAGCAAGTGAAATAAGATATTTATTCTTCGGCTATTTAATTGCATTGGTGTTTCTGCTGAAACGACATACAATGTACTACTTATCCAATCCCATACAATGTACTATTTAATCCAATCCCAATATTTCTGCCCTGCAACAGTTTAAATCAAGTGTCTTCGGCGTAGTGAAAATGTGTTTGAAGTAAAAATTTAAAAAAAAGTATTGTTCACACCGAAATTAATGTAGGATGTACTTCTGTTAAGTGATTTCCGAGAAAACAAATTGTTGGTATATGTCCTTATTCAAGAGAAAAACGATTTGCATACTAGCCTGGTTATTAGATATGTGTTAATACATTCAGTCTGAATGAATGAATGATTGAAATAAATTACATCTTAAATATACTGTGCATGGCATTTTAGGCTTATAGTACATGGTGTTAAAGATTTTTTTTATTTATATATATATATCGAGATGTATAGATCTAGTCTATGTTAGAAATTTAAAATTGCTTAGATGGGATAAGATGCGGATACAGCTCATACAGGACTGATTGACCGTTGATCGTCGAGTCCACTTATGTAAACTATTCTCAGACAATTTGATTCCGCAATAAAGAATAAAGAAACAAGCACCATAACCCTTTTACTGCCTGCTACAAGAAACATGCAAATAATACAATCGTATTGCTGCTATTTAATTAGGTAATCACGCAAACTCGCAATGATAAAGTACTTTGTACAATTCCTTCATTACAATAAATTCATCATCTATCGAGAATTATTTTCAACGTTAAAAAGCCGCGTTGCCATGGCAACCTGTCAAGAAAGATAGATAACCAGTCTAAATGAGGTTGATAGAATTTTGTAATAATGAATTGTAGTTCAACAGAAAACGTCTTTTGATTTTAAAGCTGCTTGATCTCAGATTTTTGTAACAAAAAACAATGTTCTTCGAACTGCAGACATTAACGTATTTAAAACGAATCTTCAAAAATGGTTTCATTATAAATTCCTGTTAACTATGCGTGTGTTTTTTTTTCAAATTACACGCTACCAAATTATAGAGCGTTGCAAATGCTTTTGAAGTTATATATATAAAAAAACGATAGTGTAACGACGACGTCAAACTAAGCTCAACAATATTTTCAACCGATTTTCTCAGAACAGAACAGAACAGAGCAGCTTCTTTACTTTTAGACACAGATTACAAATGACATTTGCAATAACATGTGCACTAGAATATTACATATTCTAAAATACATGGGTATTAGTATAACATATGTACAGCAAATTTTATAATTATTCCCTATACATTGGTATTTTTCCCTATTTAGTTATAATTATTAATATTCTCAAATTGCTATGTAGATTTTTGCATGTGGTGTTGCTTCCATCCGTTACTTTTACGTTTAAGTTTGAGTATATCACTTTTGACAAAAATAAATTCCGGGAACTGTGAACGAGCAGCTTTAAGTGAAATCTGTTCGCTCTCAGATTTTAAGGAATTAACTAAACTTCTTCAAACTTTCTTAAAACGACAAACATGTAATATAGAATGATCAATCAAATACAAAGGTTCCAGAATACATTCCCGTAAAGAATATCTGTAAATTTGAAATTATACGCTACCACATTATAAATCGTTACAAACGCTTTTGAATATTACTAGCCATTACCTTAACAATATCATTTTAGAGAACTTAATGTATTTCACCGAAAACTGTGAGCTAGCAGCTTTAAGATTCAGGTCATTTAGAACAAATTATTATGAGAAATATGTACATGTAGATCCTTAATAAGTGTTCTTTAAGATTTTCATTTGCAAATCTTACTTATAAACAAGTACATTTTTCTAAATGTACAAGACAATGAATGCTAAATGTAGACTGAAACAGTATATTTAGTTCACTGTAACAATGAACTTCTACACAAAATGCGAATACTACAAGCATGCAGTACCTCAATGTGAAATAAAAAAATGTTCCGTTGTTTGCATGACTGGTTTTAATAACCGTATATATCAAGAAGCAAATGAAATGCAGATATATATCTAAACCTCACGCCACATATACATGTGCTTGCGACGCCACATACTGACAAAAGTGCAACTGTCTGAAAAATGATATCAAAGGTTATACGTTTGTAGGTATTTTGTTTCTTATCTCTCTATCTAGCGTACCGTATAACCAACCATTACTGGAGATTGATCGGTATAATTGAAACTATATTAAACTGAAGCAATACAATATCGGTTCAACGAAGAAGAACACTTCAAGAAATGCGTTCATAACCTTTCCGTGGCTTCACTTGTCACTTATCTACGAAACGTAACATTAAATTTGTCACCAACATCGGCATTCTAAGTTACCGTTGAATAAATACAATGGTCAGCAATGATATACTTATACATAGAATATAAAACTAAAGACTAAAAATAAAAATATTAGTAAAAATCTAGGTAGGACTTGCCAAAGATCGATTGAAAATGTTGATTTATACGGTCCCGCTACACTATATGTTTATGTTGGAATTTCAGTTGATTTCGTAGCGTATAATTTTGAATTTACAAATAAACTTTACAGGAATTTATACTGGATCCTTTTTTTATATAACTATAACTTCTAAAATATGTTAGTTTCATACAGTTTGAATATCTTTATTTTTTAACTAAAATCTGAGAGCGAGCAACCTCAAATGAAACAGCAATATGTTTGTAAGCAGGTAATGAAAACTGAAACTGATAATGAAAATATAGTACTTAAAGCACACTTAAGAAAAATCTGATAAAACAAGTTGGAAACTCCTCTTGAACGTACATGCATTTACAACATCACTTGTTTCGTTATTTCTAGATTGAAAGCCCTCACTACTTGAATCTCCCTGTGGTAATTATGTCATTGAAGGGTACATTAATTCAATCAGATTCATTTTTTTCCGCGCTGCAGCAATTGTGTAAATAACATACAAATAGAACGATAATGAAATCTGTCGCTTTCTTTATGTGGTAATTTATTAGTTTAGTTCATGCCAGTTTATTTCAGACTGCGTAACGAAGACATTTGATCGAGAAGTGATCGATTCGGGTCAATCATGAGTCTGCTATGATAAAGGAGGACAGTAAACCGTATAACCACAGGGACTTTTTCTTATGCTTTATTAACGTCTACAAATCCGCGGAAAGTTATCATTATCGATAATATTGATGGAATTGAGTTTTATTTAGTACACATGTCATTATAAATGTTTTTGTATTATAGTTCCAATTCGATAACGCTACTATTATCGGAAAATCCCATTTCAACGTTTCAGGTAAGAAAAAAGTATTATGATTAAGACCTTTATAGATATATATTTGATGAAGAAGGTGCACATTCGTAAAGCCGCCATGGCGTAGAGGATAAGGTGTCTGAATTCGAACCAATTTATGAATTGTCACCGGAAGACAACGTATAGCCAGAATGCATTTTTTTTAAGTTTCGTAATGTTCTTTTTGAATTCCCATTCAATTTGTCGGACTGTTTTCATTAGCAGTCTACTTTTTATTTATCTTAAACTATAACTTAAATATAATTTGTCATAATCATGATCTACACGATTTTCCTTTTTCGAACTTCTCCTTTCTACCCTCATGTACATGTATGTAGATATAATTCAGAGATCATTTTACATTTACTTCTTGTAAAAACCCATGCATTTCGCGAACCGTTAAAAGACTAACATGGATGAAAATTTTGAAAAAAATCGTCCGCAGCCAGGACTCGAACTCGTGATACCAAGTTTCAACGGCCGCCGATTATCCACTGCGCTACACGTCTGTGATGAAACATGATGGCTATAATTGCGTACATATACCTTTTCAAACAAAGTATAAAGGAATAATTTACACCTGACTACCCTTTTTACCTTGTTTAATATGTAAACATGATAATAGTAGAAATATCGAATTTTGCCTGTAGTACACGTAGTATCATCAATATGGAAACACTATTATTATTAGTTTTGACGTGTTTCGGAAAGGCATTCAAATGATTATTGACGGCGTATTAAAGACAGGTGATGCTTGCAGTTTTATTTTCTAATGTCAGTCAAGGTTTGGCGGCTGAAGAACAAGTTGCAAATGGCACAAATTGTAAAAGCGTTTCAGAAAGTTTACTGGAATAATAGACATTTTATTTGATATTCATATTACATTTAAACTGTTAATGCAAATATATGATATGACTGACTATTCAAAGCTGCTGGCTTTCAGTTGCCGTTGAAAACACTGTAATTTTATATTAGAATTTCAATTATGTAGCGTATCATTTCAAATCTACAGATATACGTTACAGGAAGTTATACTGGAACCCTTTTCTATTACTTTATCTTCTAAAATACGTTATTTCATACAGTTTGAAGAATTCAATTTTTCTACCAAAATCTTAGAGCGAGCAGCTTTAAGAAATGAAGGTATGTAACGGATCTACCAACAATAAAAATGATACGCTCTTTCAGATTGCTATGAAAATATATTGTTCTTCAAACTTTCTAAAAGAAACATTTGAGAATGAATCTAGTCAAATAGAATACTCTGTATAAATTTCTGTAAAATATTAAATTCCTAAAAAGTATATCAGTAAATTTAAAATAATGCGCTTTCAAATAAGATAGCGCCAAATCCGTAAATGAATGATTATATGACCAATCAGTGGCACACAACGATCACATACGCTTCACACGAAACCAATCGCAGTCTGTGTGTAATTACTACGTGTAATAAGGACCTAATATTTGCCGGGATGAAAGGGGAATATTCCAGATGATGTTCGCCTTAGCTGGACAGAAACTAGAGAGCTTGATAATAGCATATCATACTAGAAAATGACCTACAACATGCTATACAGTGATATATCAATATTAGGCTGATAGTGTAAGACATATATTCGGAGATTTGAAAGTATAAATATTGTCCGTGTATTGTTTATGGAGTCAGCACGAAAATACCGCATACTTCTAATTACTTTTACATACATGTACAAACTTAAAGCTGCTAGCTCATCGTTTCCGGTGAAAATATAAAGTTATCAAAATTGACATTCCAAAACATAAAATGTAGTAATGGCTAGAATCAAAAATATATTTAGTAAGACTTTTCTAAAACTTGCTTCTAAAACTTTACAATAGCCATGGAGTATTTCCCTGCAGAAAAACGGGTGAATGTTATTTTGTAATTCTTTAGATTGACCTGGGTGGTCTTTTTGTCCTAATGTAGTTGTCACGCAGTGCATGATACACGCACGATGTACGCACGATACACTTACGGTAAATGCACGGTACACGATTAAGAACGTTACACGATATGAACGATATACGAAGCGCGCACGCTACACGATAAACGGAGTACACGTTATACGGTTATTTTGGACTTTTAACATTTTTCTTAAATTTTGATAATTTTTCTATTTCACCAACAATGTTTAACAAACTTTGTTTTCTTTCTCCATAACAATTTGTTGTCCGTTTAATGAGACCAAATTAATTAGATCAAATATTGGCAATTAATTACACAATAGAAAAAAGACTTCTGTAAGTTTCAAATGTCCACAGTTTACCTAGGTGCGAAATCATTTAAATCAGTGTCAAATTTGAACACATGTGAGTGACTTCGGCAGGGTATTGATCCTTAGGTGCGAGAAATTAGGCGTAAAAGTGAAGTTAATTGCTGTCGACACATTTGTTTAAAGCAACCACTACACACAATACACTGTCCATTTGCTTTTTTTTTGACAGCCAACATATTTATCTTTTCAATAAATCATTTATAGTTTTTAAATAAATTCGTGTGACGATTACTAGCTCACCTAGCATAGAGGGCCAGAGTGAGCTATTTGCATCACTCACCGTCCGGGGTCCGTCATACGTCCGTCCGTCCACCATTTCCTTCAAACGACATCTCTGAAACCACTGGGTCAATATTGATGAAACGTTGCAGGGATGTTCCCTGCATGAAGCTCTATCAATGTTCAAGGAATGTCATTAAATGCAGAATTCTGGTTGCTATGGCAACGAATTGGAAAAACTTTAAAACATCTTCTCTGAAACCACAAGGCCTAGAGCTTAGCTATTTAGCATGTGGCATTGTCTAGTTGACCCTTTTAGCATGTGGCATTGTCTAGTTGACTTTTTGTCTACCATGATTGTTCAAATTGTGATCCCCGAGTCAACATTGACCCCCATGCGGGGGTCACTTCTTTTTACATAGACATATAGGAAAAACTTTTTAAAAAAATCTCTGATACCACAAGGCCTAATGATAAGATATTGGCCATGTAGAAATGCCTAGTGGCCTTTTACCACAATTGCGCAAATCCTGACCCCCCTGGTTAAAATTAACCGATCTCGGGAGGGCGGAAGATCACTTGATTTCACATCGGCTTATATAGGGAAAACAAAAAAACACAAGGCCGACAGGCAGAAAATAATTATTTGGAATGTTTCTTAACATTTTTTAGTGGACCTCTACGAATTATGTTAAAACAATGAGCCCTTGTATTATAGCCAATGGTAGTCAAGTGAGCGATATATGGCCATCATGGCCCTCTTGTAACTTATTTTATTATTTTTTCACTTTAACTGATTTTGTAGAACTATCGTTGATTCGTCATATTACTTAACATGTATCTACCCAGTAAATAACTATCATATCATATCATATCATATCATATCATGGTGTTTAATTTGTTTTAGCAGGCATGGCTTACAGTTCAGTGTACTGTTGCAATAATATGAGATTGCAATTTTCATTGTGTGCAGTTTATTTTGCTATCTGTCATGTAAAAACGAACGGCATTAAAATTTAAAAAAGAAATATGAGAAAATACTCCAGCCTGTTCATTTCTAAAGTAGTTGATGTTCCAAGTCCTCTTATAATTCCTAATGAATTTCCTTATACCTTGTCCGACTGCACTAAGGACAATGCCGTGACAAAAGTTTAGAAATTGAGGAGAAACTACTAAGGACAATGCCGTGACAAAAGTTTAGAAATTGAGGAGAAACTATGTTCTTTCCGTAGATAGAATATAATTAAATTTCGTTTTTCATGTGTAAACTGTCTTAGACCAGTACCGGAAGTCATTATTGACCGTCTTGCATTGACGAATGAAACATATTACAATGTGAAGTTGCACTTTGTTTCTTTTTCAAAAAAAATTGCGGAGATATACACCCATAGTATAACAATTCACGACTCAATAAAACATCGAATCGTATACCGTATAGGCATATATTGCACGTTAGACGCACAACATACGCAAATTTGACAATTGAAAACTTGAAAACCTACTTTCGTTTTTGAAAATGCAAAATAGAATTTATTCATTATTTTGTTAAAGTTAAATACAACACTATATGGTCACATTCAATGTAGTTTGTCATATTTTCCTTCTGAGAAGACATCCGTTACACTTCCAAATTTAAAAGAAAATTCGATTTGGTCCTAGTGATGGACTACTTTTAATTGAAGAAAGAGTGTTCGTAATTTTAAGACATTTGTTAAGATTACAGAATTGCTGTCACCTTTAGGTTACTCAGGTCTTAACATCAAATCAGAATTCTTTGAATTTGGGAATAAAATCCGTTGCTTAGCAGTAAAAGAATAAATCTGCAATTAACCGTGCATGTCTGATCTCATCGGAATATCAATATTATCCTGTCTGAAAGTTTTATTGCCATATTGTCTAACAAATATAACGAGATTCACAATTCTCCTGGTCAGACGGTATAATTGTCAAAATTACCGTTTGTGAAAATGGCTCTTTCAATGCAAAAACAAAAGCCGAACTTTAAAGGGACATACCCTATAACTGGCGTCAACTAAATGACTTTCAAAACATAACTTATAGAATCTTTGGAGGTATTAAAACTTACCCTAAAAGTTTCACCTATGCATTCCCAGCCATTATCGATAAATCAGCGGTTTAAATTATGCTACAGTACCGTAAACCAAGTTCTTCTTTGAAATTATATTTATTTATCATTTTACTTTCATTGTACACATAATCTTTGTTTCGGGAATATAATCTGCTAGATGTAGGGAGTGCCTCTTTGAAAAAGATTAAGAGTATAAAGATGAAATATCCTTTAAAATTCGTTAATTTTTTTTCGTGAGGTTTAGATTTTCGCTACTTTTTGGTAAATGAAGCAATTTGCTTATCCATCAAACTCGGTAAAATAACAAAGTTAACACTGCTTATACTATATAAACAACTGCTCGCTCGCGAAGTAAAAAAACTCGCGAATAAATACACAAAAGGGTCAGTAATGTTTTACTAGACTGTTCCGAGTAAGTTTAATCAAAATCTTTTGCAATCAGATATCAAAGTGACTTTGACCCATTGACCCTAAAACAATGGTACTTTAATCATCTACTCAGCAGTAAAGCCAATCAATTTGAAATTTGACGGATGTTTGATTTGACAGTGGTTATGTAGATCCAAAGGGTTGTTGCACTAACCCCAAAAACAATAGCGATCATCTACTGATTCCAAGGCAACCTTCTTAGAAGTGAAAAGAGTTGAAAATTGTGACCTATAGAGCGTTTTCAACGAACATTTAACAAAGATCACTGTGATTTTGACCTTTGACCCATTGGCCTTAAAATAATACGGATCGTTTACATTTTACAGGCAACCATCTGATCAAGTTTAATGAAAGTTTAAAAAGAATTATGGTCTGTAGAGTGTTACATGTATCAATGAAACGCATTCTGAGGTAACTGTGACCTTGTACTTTGATCCCTACACAAAAGGGATCAATACAGGCAACCGCACGTGCAAGTTTTTTGAAAACAATGAAATTGTTACATGTAGTGTTATTCATTTAGGACAGACGGACGACGAACAAACCACCATCAAATTATCTCTAATGGACTTAGTCCAGAAGTGAAATCGTGAAATAAATGAATTGCGAATACATGTATTAAGCGTTTACAGTATTTTCATCGCAAAAAAGTTACTAACGTTAATAATATCAAACAAATAGCTGCTTTTATGATTTTACTTTAGATTTGAAGTATTGAACTATCATGTTTAACCTGTATAATGGTATGATTATACAAATAAACTGTATTCGCTTATAATCTAAGGGATGATTTCGTACATTTTATTGTGTATTCAGCAATGTGTTGCGAAATGTGTCTGCAAAAGTTTGGTATTTTCCCATTACGGTAGACGATGATCCAAAATATAATACAAATAAGACGCTAGTAAAGCGAGTTTCTGTATTTAAGTATCCAGTGATAATACCGTTCAAAGTGACGATCAAAATTTGAAATAAAACATAAATCAGTGATATATACTCGTAAAATAATAAACTTTGCCATAGTCAAAACCTTGAAATAGCGACCTGTACAACAGTTACATTCATATTGAATTAAGACGAACTCTCTCAAAGTCTTTTTTTACTGTCCTAGTTAACAGGAGGGATATTATGGTCCCATATCGCTAACATGACTACCATTGGCTTTAATACAAGGGGTCATGATTCTAACATAATTCGTACAGGTCCACTTCACAATGCTATGTAACATTCAAAATAATTATTCTCTTCCTGTCGGCCTTGTGGCTTTTTAAAAGCCTACGTGAGATCAAGTGACTCCCCTCTCGAAAAGATTTAATTTTGACCAGGTGGTCATGATTTGAATCTTGCTAGACAGAGCCACTTGCTAAATATTCAATCTCTATGGTTTCAGAGAAGATTTTTAAAACGTTTACTATTCGTTGCCATAGCAACCACAGTTCTGCATGGAATGGAATTGTGTGAACAACTTTGATAGAACTTTATGCAAGGAACATCCCTGCAAAGTTTCATCAACATTGGCCCAGCGGTTTTAGTGATGTCGTTTAAAGGAAATGGTGGACGGACGGACGACGGTGGCTCTGTCTAACGGACCTGCTCTCATTTACCGTTGAATTTTCTTTTTTAAATTAACAGGCTTATTCATAAACATAAAACTAAAGGCTAGAATCAAAATATAAGCAACAATCTATGTAGGAATTTGCAAAAGTCAATGGAAAATGTCGGTTACAAGGCACCGCTATTCCATATGTTTATATTGGAATTTCGAAAGCGTTTTCAAACCTTTTGAATTTGGTAGCGTATTATTTGAAATTTAGAGATATACGTAACAGGAATTTTTACCGGAGCCTTTTTAAATGACTATATGTTCTAAAATACGTTATTTACAAACAGTTTCAAGAACTTTGGTTTTTTTTTACCAAAATCTGAGAGCGAGCAGCTTTAACACGATATATTTAATTTTAACCTAAATTACAAACAGAAACTGCATTAACTCAAACAATGCTTATCTGCCAGTTTATGTCTGCTGAACCATTAAAATCATTTCATGGATTTAAAGTCAATGAGTCGTATTCAATATAAATGAATACATGACGATTGTGTATATTTATCGGTTTTGTTACATTTAGTTAGATATCCAAGACACCTCAACTCGAACGATAAATTTTTTTAGATCCATTCATTGCAAAAACAAACAAATATAATCATATTTATATCGAAAATAAAAGATCAGTTTCTATGGTGAAATGTCAGGAAAGATAGACAATTTGTAAAAAAGAATTTGATTAAATCTGAAGTAATGACGTATGGGTTAATAATATTTCATGTCTCAGACGTTAATTAAATGAAAATACATTATCAGTGAAAGGTCTCCATCAATAATAAGGTATTATAACATATACATTGTATAACGATGATTAATGAGCAATTTAGTTTGCAAGTAACAGATGTTCATTCAAAATCATTATAAAGGTATCTATACAAATGTATTTAAAGCTGCTCGCTCTCAGATTTTGATAAAAATAAAGTTCTTAAAACTGTCTGAAATAAACAGTTAGAACAAATAACCAAAAACAGTTAAAACAGGTAAAAGTTTCCTGTACAAATTTCGTAAAGTTCGCCTTTGTTTTAAAATTATATGCTACCAAATCACAAAATAAACATAGAGCGTAGCGTTGCTGTGAGACTAAACCTTTTAACATTTTCAATGGGTTTTTGCAAATTGATACCTCGATTTTAACTTGTATCCTTCCCTTTTTTGTTTTAGTATATTATTTTTGAATTTATTTTAACCGGATTCAGTGAGCGAGCAGCTTTAACGATACATGGTTGTCAATAGAAAGCGATCTTCGAAATGTTTCTTAATAAGCTACAGTGAAATCAAACTTTAAATAATTTCAGTATTTCTGAATTTTCAGATATATGGTATACTGCTTCAGTTTGTATATCTAAAAATGACTACTTCAATTTTTATGCTCTTTCTGTCCAACCATACAAATACAAATAAAACGGAACATTACAGAAATTGTCCCTGTACAATCGACTCTACTTTGGGCTGAAGCAATATAATACACGCACTCACATTATTTAAAATGGCTTCATCGGCCATCTGGAAACGACACGTTTTATATAAGCTTTGATGTTTCATCTGTAACTTCCAGGATTATTGATATCGTTGCCAAATGAGAAATAAATAACGTTCGTCGATATCAAAGTTCAAACGTTAATTTATGCTTCTTACAAAACGCAAATTTATATTGCTACAGGCAAATAAAACACAACTAAATGGTAAAGATAACGCGTTGTCTTTTCTGCAAGCTAAATGACTATCTGATTGCTAATTAAAACAACCGATAATTAGCTGCTTGTCCTGGTGTTTTAATAATCTTGAACTGTGCAATATTTCATGGACACGTATGGATGCTCTCCCTCAGCTTCTAGTGAGAGGATTAAACTCTTCCAAAATAAAGTATGAAAGGGGCACTCTCTACATTAAGCAGATTATATTCTCGAAACACAGAGTTTGTTTAATGAACGTAAAATGAAAACGTAACTGCTACAATCAACAACAGAAGATAATCAACACAGTAAGTTGAGAAAATCCTTTTAAAATTGTAATTTCGTTTGTGTAAACGGACAATACACATCTTAGATTTAGCGGGTTGTATTTGCCACACAATATATGTTCACTTAACGTCAACTGATTAATAAATACAATTTAAAGAACAACGTATATCTAAATATGCAGCATGAAGACTCGTATAAAATATAAAATCGTTATTCACCCATTTTTTTATTAAAAACGACTTTACATAGGTTGATACTACAATTTTAAAGCTGCTCGCTTCCGGATCTTGATAAGAAAATCAAGTTCTTAAAACTGTATGTAAAAAACGTATTTTAGAACATATGGTCATATAAAAAAACTAGTTACTTAAATTTTCAATATAAACATATAGTTTAGCGGTGCCGTGTAACAGACATTTTCAATCGATTTCTGCAAATTCCGACCTAGATTTTTGCTAATATTTTGATTCTAGACTTTTATAATCATGAATAAGTATGTCATTTTTTTTTTCAATGGTAAATGAGAGCCAGCAGCTTTAAAACGACGCTGATTTTAGAGATAATAACTCTATAGCAAGTCGTACTTACGGAAGTTCACGGATCAAGATACTGTGAAATCAAGATACTAGTGAAAAAACAACAGTGAAAATCACCAAGTGAAAAAACATACTAAGTTGAAACAAGATACAGTACGAAGTGAAAAAATTCTAAGTTGAAATTCAAGATACTGTGAAATCAACTACGTGAATATTCAAGAAGTGAAAATTCAACTTCGTGACAAAAGATACTAAGGAATATTCAAGATACTAGTGAAAACAACTTACTAGTGAAAAAACTAAGTGAAAATCAACTACAGACTAAGTGAAAAAAGATACTAAGTTGAATACAAGATAATAAAGTGAAAATCAACTACTAGTGAAATTAAGATACTATAGTTGAATATTCACCTATGAATCAAAAACTAGGAAACAAGATCTAGTGAAAACAACTTGTGAAATCAAGATCTAAGTGATCAAGGATGTGAAAATGACTCTAAGTTGAAAATTAGTGGAATAACTTACTAGTGAAATCAAGATACTAGTGAAAAAACTCTAAGTTGAAAAAAGATACTAGTGAAATTCACTCTAGTAAAATTGACTTCTATTGTCGACTGTGAAATCCTATGACGAAAAAACCTGTGAAAACTCGTGAAAACAAGATACTAAGCTAAACAGCGTTTTCCGAAGAATTTTCAACATAGTTCTAATTTTCAACTTAGTAAGTAATTTAACAAACTGAATATTCAACTAGATCTTGAATATCAACTAGACTGAATATTCAACTAGTAGTAATTTTCAACTTACAATACAACTTACTATCTTAATTTTCAACTTATTTGTGAAAAAACAATAAAAAACAAACAAAGGGCATTGGGCTTCGACGTACTACTAGCAATAATTATATTATATTATATTACTAATACTTTTGAAGTTTTAAAATCTGACAGTAGTTTTATTGATTGCCCACTCGATATCTATTTTGGGATTTTCAGAAGTGCAACGCTTTATATAAAAATGTGGTACATGTAGCAAATAATCAAAACACAGAACAATTTACATTGGTTAATACTGGAACCTTTATACTTGATGATTCGTTCTAAAAATGTCAATTTCAGATAGTTCGAAGGGTTATGAGTTGCCAAATTCTAACAATGTACAGCTTTAAAGCTGCTCGCTCTCAGTTGCCGTGGAAAATAAATATTCAAAAATGACATACGTATACATGAATATAAACTTATAGGCTAAAATCAACAACAGAAGTAAAATCTAGGTAGGAACATGCAAAATTCGATTGAAAATGCTGATTTAACGGCATCGCTACACTAAATGTTTATATTAGAATTTCAAATTTAAAGCGTCTGCAACGCCTTATTTTTTGGTAGCGTACTATTTCTAATCTGCAGATATACGTGACAAGAATTTATACTGGAACCTTGTTATATAACTATCTGTTCTACAATACGTTATTTTCATGCAATTGAAAGAACTTTTTTACCAAAACCCGAGAGCGAGCAGCATTAATAAAACGAAGTGTCCTGAAGCATTCGTCAGAATGATATTTGTCCATCCTGATGTGTTTTGTTTTACTTTTGTTTATACTCGGTCAATGACAAATATTTGCAATGATCAATGATACCTGTTGATAGGAATAAAACATCCGGTTCACAATGAACATCTTTTGTATTATCAGTATTGAATATTGGTGCCTGCTTAGACCGTGTAATGTAACATTGTTAAAATGTAATTGCTACCAATTAATTTTTAATTTGATTTTGTAATTTGTGCATTCTAACTTGGACAGACATCAAACTGTTACCGTAACATTTATAAAATCGAACATATTGACTGTCGGTCGTCTGTCGACTGTCAGATGAAAAAGTATGGGATATTCGAACATGTTAGTCAGAGTGGTCCTGAATCCATACATCGTAAATGCTTTCTTTTGTAGGAATAATTGAGCTTCAAATAACGGGTGATGCTGATGAAGTATATCCTATTATGTTCAAACAGCGAATGTTTTCCTTGATGTAGGATATGTGTGTGGACTTACTAATCGACATGGATAACATGACAAAATAGAAATCATTTTAAATAAAAGCAACAAATTGATATTTAGTTTGGATCACGCATAATTGTTGTCGATATTCTTGATTAATGTTTTATTTAATTTCATTATCTAATGTTTATGTTTTGTATTTTCCAGCTTTTTAACGAAATTCGATAATGTAAGTATCCAAGATCTTTTACACTATATACAAAGTGTTAAAGTGCCGTTGATACTATTTATATATTTTATTGTCATGCCCGGAAATACATACTAATGTATTACCGACTGTCATGACACACATTAAATTATATTTCCTGACATAACCAAAAGAGAAAAAGAATAAACACAATTTATAGATTTGGACGTCAACATGCTAATGGATTAACATCTACGCCAATTCACATAATAACAGTAAGGGGTATTGACCATAACAAGCTACTGCTTTTGGCCTGGGGACTGAAAGTCCCCTATGCCTAAGTTAGCATACCACATTCCAAACACTACAAGAAATTTAACTGTGCTATGTGCGAATAACAACTGTAAACATGCGCTATGCGAAAGTAGTGCAAGACAGACCAGATCAATCTTCTGTTTGAATGTCGCATATGATAAGAACATATTACAAATAAAAAGAGTAAATACAACTTCAAACGATTGCAGGAAGGTATATAGCTTACGGGCTGCATTACACATTTTTTTCTGTTTTAGAAATTAATGCGCTGTTAGCTGATTACGGAAGATAATCATATGCATATCACGGAAAAGTACGGATATTTACGGAAATTGACGGAAACGTACGGAGGTCGATATAAGAGTTTGTAGTTTGATTTTCAAATTTCCGATGTTATTTCATTGACAACTTTGTTATTTACGAACGATTACATATATATTTACCTAAAAATAAATTTCTAAAAAAAAGATTTAATTTACGTACATTCCCGAGATGGAACCCACGTGATCAAAATCACCCACCATTTATCGAGGACTCTGCATGTCAAGGCCCAGTGAACGGTTTCACCGATTACAACTACAAGGTAACCCAGAATCATTTTTGGTTTTCTCTGTTATACACATTGTACAGTACTGTATTTATATTTCATTGCTGGTATTGCTTTGTTTATTTCTGTTTCAAGGTGTTGTCCTTGGTACACAATAATTTTCGATCCACATCATCAGATCATATCGCTTGAAGCTGTACAAAGCGCAGATCGAATTATTTTTTTATTGGCTTTAACAATTTATAATGTTGACTATGTGATTATTTTTCATTTAACGTACGTTTTATAATAAAACAAACTTCCCTGCCACCCATATATTTGTGAATCATTCATTCTGTGTCATATATTGAATTTCGTCCTCTGCACATTTCGACCCGCGCTTTAGGTAAGGTTCAGCGCAAAACAAGTAGGTTAAAAGTTGTTTTTCGGGAAGTTAATCTATAGCCCCCAGGCCTTCAGCGCTAACAGCGCTTTGATTATATTAAGCTGCTCGCACTCAGATTTTGGAAAAATAAAGTTCTTCAAACTGTATGTAAATAACAAATAGTCATATAAAAAGGCTCCAGTAAAATTTCCTGTCACATATATCTCTAAATTAAAAAAAAAATACGCTACCACAAACGCTTTTGAAATGAAATTTTAATATAAACATATAGTGTAGCGGTGCCGTGTAACCGACATTTTGAATTGATTTCTGCAAATTCCCACCTAGATTTTTGCTTATATTTTGATTCTAGCCTTTAGTTTTATATTTATGAATAATTTTGTCAATTAAAAAAAAAGCAGCTTTACGCTTTATAATTTCATAAATTTAGTAGCGTATACTTTCAAATTTAATACTTTACGGGAATTTATACTGGTACCTTTTTAGCTCACCTGGCTTTGCCATGGTAAGCTTTTTTTCTAATGGATGATTATTTTAATGAATGTATTATTTACACAAAATATTTGAAGAGCTGATGTAAAAGAAACCGACAGCCTAAAGAAATCCAGTGTTTTCCTGTTCTTTAGTGGTTTCATTTCGTTTTCGTAAAAACTTGAAATTTTGGATACACTGTTACATAAAATTAATTTTGATCATTTCCATAATTGCAAGGTTATGTCATATCAGTAATATATCCTCTGTTTATTATATATGTCATTTGTATATATTTTCTCAACAGCTGTGTTTAATTTTGCAATTGTAATTCATGTTTCTGTATAGTATTGCTTATGTGCTTGTTTGTTTATATGTCACTCTCCAGAAATTGGAGGAAATAAAGTTATTTACATGTATAACAATATATAGGAATTTTCAAAATTCCATTAAAAGTGATGGTTAATAGTGTTTTACGCCACCGCTACACTATATTTGTTATTAAAATTTCAAAAGCGTGAGTTACGCTTAACAATTTAGTATAATTTCAAATTTACTTATATTCTTCGCAGGAAGCCATTCTTGAATCTTTTTATTTGACGATTGAGTAATGAACACGTTTGAAATAGGACAGAGCTAATTGGGTGACATTTCGGCAATTTCACTATCATTAGTGCCAGTGCGAGTTGGTAATCGAACGTAACGTTCACTGTAGATTAGATTGATACACATTGTGACAGGCTTTGTTCATGATACGCTTATTACGAGTAAGAGTACGAACGCGGACAACGAATCAATTAGAGAGCGGACAACAAATTAGATGGACGCATCCTTCCTTCTACCCACCCTCCTTATATCTAAATAAAAAAAAGTCCCCAAATGGAGTTGTCAAGATGTATACTGAGACAGGATATTAAAATAAAATAATGTGGAGAAGAAGTGAAGATAAATAATTAAATCCATTGTGAGTGGGAAGTGCTGTTACATCTCATCACAGTTGCTGAACACTTCGTTCAGACACGAAATACAGTCACATGACTTTTGATCTCTAATTGGACCTTGACCTTGAACAAAGGTGGTGTACACGTAGCGCTCTGCACATCGTCTCAATATGGTGAACATTGTGGTGAGTTATTCTAAAATCCTTCAAGGGGTACAAGAGATATGGAGGGACACAAAATATAGTCACATCACCTTTGATACAGTACACGCAATCTAATTGTCATTATCATCTTAGAACAAATAAAGCTACCACTTTCTTGTAATAACTCATTAAAATATATACACAACTTTAACCTGTACTTATATCTAGTGAGTAATTGCTATATTTAATGTTTTTCCAGATGATAAAGGGTAAAGCCTTCTAAAGCTTCCAATAAAATATGTTACAAACGAGAAATGACCAACGGTCACTGGACCTTGACCTTTGAACTACGACCCCAAAAACAATAGGGATCATCGCTCAATAAGACCATTCATCCTATGAAGTTTGAGAGCTGTAGGTCAAAAGGAACTCTAGTTATCGTCCGGAAACGAAGAATGGACGGACGGACTGACGGACTCCCCAGTTTGAGGGTTGTAGGTCAAAAGGAACTCTAGTTATCATCCGGAAATGAGAAATGACCAACGGTCACTGTGACCTTGACCTTTGACCTACTGACCCCAAAAACAATAGGGATCATCTGCTCTATAAGACCAATCATCCTATGAAGTTTGAGGTCTGTAGGTCTAAAGGAACTCTAGTTATCATCCGGAAACGAGAAATTGACCAACGGTCAGTGTGACCTTGACCTTCTGACCTACTGGCCCCAAAAACAATAGGGATCATCAGCTCTATAAGACCAACACCTATGAAGTTTGAGGGCGTAGGTCAAAAGGAACTCTAGTATCATCCGGAAACGAGAAATGACCAACGGTCACGTGACCTTGACCTGAACTACTGACCCCAAAAACAATAGGGATCATCTGCTCAATAAGACCATTCATCCAGAGTTTGAGAGCTGTAGGTCAAAAGGAACTCTAGTTATCGTCCGGAAACGAAGAAGGACGGACGGCTGACGGACTGACGGACGGACGGACTGACGGACAGGGCAAAAACAATATGTCTCCCCCCGAGGTGGGGGAGACATAATAAGCATATTATAAATTGTTTCTTATGTGAGCTTTTACAGCGGTGTTGTTATGTTCATGCGCATAACCCATTTTAACATTTTATAAAGCAGCCGAATTGTTTGTGTCTGTTTAGTTTTGTTTAACACGTTGTGATGTTTTAACTAGTAATTTATCCTAAATTGCTAAAATTGAAAGTAATTTGTTGTAATTATTCACCAAAGAGAAATTATTTCAAGTGTTATACTCAGCAATTACCATGCGTTGTATTGTTAGATATAAACATTGTTTTTATCTGTTATTTGAAAAATGTGATAGAACGTTTTCACAAACAGGAACTCCCATGCCATTCCTATCGCCATAAACAGAAATGTAATGAACAAGTACGGTGTCGTATTACCAATTATGTAGTTTGTCCTGTATCTCAAATTGTTGTTACTGCTGTACATTTAACGATTTCTTTCTTTGGTTTTTCCGTTACAGCTGCTCGCTCTCAGATTTTGGTAAAAAATAAAATTCTTGAAACTGTATGTAAGTAACGTATTTTAGAATATATGGTCATATGAAAAGGATCCAGTATAAATTCATGTCACGTATATCTGTAAATTAAAAAAATACGCTTCCAAATTCAAAGCGTTGCAAAAGCGCGCTTTTGAAATTTTAATATGAACATATAGCGTAGCAGTGCCATGAAAGCGACCTTTTTAATCGATCGATTTCTAATTTTACCTAGATATCTGCTTATTTTTTCATTCTAGCCTTTAGTTTTATATTTATGGTTAAGAAAGTCATTTTTCAACGGTAACAGAGAGCGAGCAGCTTTAATGCGTTTGTTGCTCTGTGCTGAAGTTATCACGTACCTCAACGCTGCTCGAAAATTGGAACATATGTTTGAAGAAATGAAGTCCCTTTTAAATTTGATTCTAAATGTACTACGGCGAAGAATAAATTAAATTACTAACATACAAAACTAACACCAAATTGATTGTTAGATTGTTCACTCGATCGATATTTATATTATTCGGAACTAAGTAGAAATATAAATGAAGGGAAAATTAAACACAGAGCACGTGTCAACGTTAAAGGTCCATTACTAAGACAACACCGAATTTTCTTTAAAAAATCTGGAAGCGTAACAGGCGTCTTCTCAGAAGGAAATATATGACATACTGCATCAAATAAGACCATATTATGTTGAAAATGTGAGTTTAACAAAAGAATTAATAAATTATATTTTGCCTTTTCAAAAACGTAAGTAGGTTTTCCAGTTTTCAAATATATTTGTAATGTTGTAGAGATCTCCCAGAAAGAGGCTGTAAATAGGTTGTACACAAATAAGCATGCCTATTTTGAATTATAATTAAAAAACTTTACTTCGAATGGTGTGTAAAGTATTTCTGACTGTTAACAATATTCAATAAAGCGAAAGTAGGACAAAAAGACCACCCAGGCCAATCTAAGGAAATACACAAACATTCACTCGTTTTTCTACAGCAGTATATCAAACAGGAAATTACTCCACGGTTATTGTAACGTTTTAAAAGCCAGTTACAAACTGTATTCCCCTGTTACAATTCCTGATATAAACTAAATTCGATTTGGTGTTAGTAATGGACCTTTAATTATTTCTTATATGTTTACGTTAGTAGCAGAAAGAATAAACCGAGAAATCGTATTTAGTTTATACGAATTCATTTTAGCTCGATTGCGAAGAAAGCACACAACAATATGTCTTGTATATTTCATTTCCAAAATGATAATATAAAAACATAAAATGTAAAAGAAATTGCTAGAACCTATTACAGAAGTAAAAATCTAGGTAGCAATTTGAGAAAATCTGTTGAAAATGTTGGGGAGGTTGGTTTTACGGTCATGCTAAAGTATATGTTTATATTGGATTTTTGAAATCATTTGTTATGCTTTATAATTTTGTAGCGTATAATTTCAAATCTACAAACTTACTTTACATGAATTTATACTGGAACCTTTTGATTTGACTATTTGTTCTTTAAAAAATGTTAATTGCAGAGAGCTTGGGGAACTTTTTATTCAACACAACCCGAGAGCGAGCAGCTTGAAGAATACCTCTGGTACGCATATGTTTTCAATTTAGCTAAACCTTATTATTGTTTCTGAATAAACTACAATTAAAATGATTCCAACATCCTCGATTGTATTGTACTTGCAAATGTATTTCTTTTTCACTCGATTCTCCATTAAATACAAAGCAAGAGAAACTAGCACAGAACAATTGACCTCACATTAGGCGGAAGCCAAGTTTCACCGGTCGATATTATATAAAAGCAGCTCGCTGTCAAACTTGATGGTAATATAATTCTTCAAACTCTCTGAAAATACTTTTTTTTAAATAAAGGATCAACTCAAAAAGTTCAATATTAAAATGTTCATTCTGACTGATTGCTTTTTTCATATTGTCTGACCCTACAGACGTTTCACAAGTGTAAAAGAGATATCCTTACTGATAGAACTTTAATATATTCCGTATTTGACAAGTCTTGACACATAAGTGAAATAGTGTAAAATATTTCATTTATACAATTTTACAAGATCTATAAAAACAAATTCCTAAAAAGTTCATCTGTAAATTTTGAATTATACGCAATTAAATTATACAGCGTAGAAACAAACGCTTTTAAAAATCCCAATATACCATTGAGCATAGCGATGTCGTTAAACAAAACCTACTAATATTATTAATGGATTTTTGCAACTTGCTACCTAGATTGTTTCTTTTGTTGTTGATTTTAGCCACTACTTTTATCAGTTTTGAAAATAAAGATTTTATTCACCGGAAACTGTAAATGAGCATCTTTTAAGCTTTAATACTTGATGTTTAACAACCAACATTATTGATATCGTTGCAAAACTGAAAAATGTGTCTGCCGATAACGAGATGTGGATGCTATATCGCACTTATTACAAAACGCTAATTAATAGTGCTACTTTACCGATGAAAATCGAATAACAATCTGTAACACTTAGTCTCTGCCGCAGTAAGCATTTATCTCAGTAATAACTGAAACGCTCTATTCTGATGTTACGGTAATTTTTAAAGAGGCGCTCTCTACATCTAGCAGTACACTTTTCCAAACATTAAAGGGGCATTCCTTACATCTATCAGATTATAGTCTCGAAACAACTTTACAGAGTATTGAATGATTAACGGTACAACACATATCAAAACGCTGATTTTACCGTTTATGATTGGAATGTATAGCTTCGAATGTTACGTTGATTAGTAAAAAAAAACAAAAATAATATCAAACAGGGAATTAGTAAAACTTGTTACTATTCGTTTAGTTATACTTTAGAAGCTATTAAGTTCGACCCCAAATAAAGGGAGTGTCTCTTTAACAGGTCAAATATGACAGATGCAGTCGTTTTGATAATATATACAAAGACCGGAATGTAATGTGTCGCTGTCTTTTTGTGATTTTTTACTAATATACTGTATAATATGAAAAAAATAAATTGACATGGCCGATTAGAATGGTAGGATTCCCGTAGACCACAATCAACAAAGTATATAAAACAATTAATTTTCTTTTATTATTACTCGATTTCCTAAAGCATTGTGTTTATGGTATTCTGTTGCACTTTATTGAAGTTCCATGCTACACATTCTATTCAAACCATGTATAAATATGCATATATTATATTGTCATGTCCGGAAACGAAAATCGCCTCACATGACGGTATCCGTAATTTATTTCCCAATCGAACGACATAAAATGATTATTCTTGCTGCTGAATTTACATCTGCAGACAAGCCCCCAAAAAACAATATTTATTAATTTTTTAGATATATTATCGTATGTCACAATACGGTAATTCAATTTCTCTTTGATAACCTCCATTATTTCTCAAAAATCTAAATATCAACCCCTTGAAATATGTCTTGTTTAGTTCATTCACAGAGTGTTCTAAATATTTCTATGGTTTTATTGAGCATTTGTGTAGTTTGAGCAAATAAAACGAGTATTACACAATTATAACGGAAAACACAAACACCGTCTCAGGCAATTTTAGTGTCTTATCAATAAAATGGTTTATGCTTTGAGCATGAAATGAAAAATTGTGTTAGAAAGGATATTTTCTAGCCAATCTTCTCTATTCGTCGCGGAATTGGTATTAAAGTCTAGTCGAAACGGGAGTGCATTTTCCAGATCGGTAGCTATCAAAATAGACCTTGTCATCAGATCTTCAAGTTTTGCATCCGTTTTACTACCACTTAAAGCTGTTCACTCTCAGATTGTGATGAACATATAAAGTTCTCCCCCTTCTATGTATTAAATAACTAATTTAAAGCTGTTCGATCTCAGTTGCCGTTGAAAATTATTTTTCAAAAATGACATGCTGATACATAAATATAAAACTAAAAGCTAGAATCAACAATAGAAGTGAAAATCTAGGCAGGAATTTGCAAAAATCGATTGAAAATGCTGGTTTCACGGCACTACTACACTATTTGTTAATATTGAAACTTTGCAACGCTTTATTATTTGCTAGTCTACAAATATACTTAACAAGAATTTATACTGGAAGCTTTTTATATGACTATATGTTCTAAAATATGTTATTTTCCTACAGTTTGAAGAACTTTTTTTTTTACCCAAATCTTAGAGCGGGCAGCTTTAAGCGTCAAAGAAAGATTTTCAAATGCATATCTGTTTATTTGAAATTATACGCTACAAAATTATACGGCGTTACAAATGCCTAGTATAACTCACTAAAGCGTAGCGGTACCACTTAACCAAGCAACATTTTCAATGGATTTTACAAATTGCATTAAAAATGTACATGATTGTGATTAATTTTACATTTTATGATATTTTTGAAAATTGTATTTTTTTTCAACGGCAACTTTGAGCGAGCAGCTTTAGAGCAATTGGGAAAAACATTAAATGAAAAGAAAAACAAAGAAATAAATCGTTTTACGTACAGAAGTAATAAAGTTTGAATTACAGGACGAACTGCCTAATTGGTAAGATGATAGCTGATGCGATAGAAATAAAACAGATTTCCTGTCTATGAAAACATATCAGGTGCCACATTTGTTCCTTTACTATATTGTAGGAACACTTAATGAAGTACACATGAAACACGAAAAGATCCATATGTGAAATAGGAATGTCTAATACGATATTTATAGTTCATGATGGTTATTTCTATATACTACATGACACAAAAGGTGTATTAAGTATTTTTTAGCCAAGAAAGTCAAAACAGTTTCGCACACTTTTTCTATGTTCAACTGGGCTAAAACTATATTATTTCGGTTCATATATTTTGGTTATAACTATGACAATGTTTATTTGATTTAATATTAGAGTAAATTAGCTCAAATATGTTTTAGTGGATATAAATTGATATGATTTTCACACTGTCACTCGCGCTCCTATATATCTCACTCAATTTAATACTTTAATATATTCAATTACTTTATATAATGCGCTACATTTTGTTCATTTAGATAGAACAAAGTTTTCAATCGATGAAATAAAAATACAAGTAAACATCAGTGAGGATTATCTGAAACCTGTCTCACAATTCTGTTAAGTAACGAAACTGGAATGTTCAACATAACAGTCTGCTTTTCAGTAACTGGCTTTTGTCGTTTCGTCTTGAATAAAATTTCATTTCCTGTTTATTGGACTGCAGTATGTTAAATCAGAATAAATTTGTTATCTTATCAACAGCGAAAATGCAAATTACTGAATTAATTCTAGTTAATGTGATAGATCAGCCATTTGCATATTTACCACAACACGCAACATGCTTTCCCAAAACATTTTTATTTCTCCTGTGGGACAAATTGTAGTATAAAATGATCAGTCTTCATACAAGACGAAATACCGAAACCGTCTAACAGTTTCAAGGTTGTAACATAGCATCTGAATATTGAATTACGTCATTCAATTTGCGCTTTCATTTTATGATCATAAATGTACCCGTTTCGATGTGATTCCCGGCAGGCACTAAGACTATCAAATTACCGGACATGTTAAGCTGCTCACTCTCAGTTACCGTTGAAAAACATATTTTTTAAAACTTGATATACTTATACAGAGGCTAGAATCAAAATATAAGCAAATATCTAGCCTCAACGGTAGGAATTTGCAGAAATCGCTGGAAAATGTTTGTTACACGCACCGCTACACTATATGTTTCTATGGAATGATATTGAGGTAAAAATTACACAATGCCTGCTTACTGTTACAATTTACTCATTGACACTGCTATTGTGCTTATTAGTACAGTCATCATGCATGCTTGCACTTCATCACGCTTGTTGACAATGATACCATGCTTGCTGGAAGTTACAACTTGTATGTTGTTTAGGCCATGAGCCTTTTTCATATTTTCATTTGACTGAAGACAGTGCAATCTAGCGTAATGGTTTATTTCATCATGCGGTGGTTATCGTGCATCCAAAAACAAAATGCACGAGGTGATCAACCAGTATGGAAAATGTTATCAGGCACTAGGCAAAATAGAACTAAGCATAATGTCATTTCAAAATTATAAGTCACATTTTGATAACAGGGGGCGCTATGTTCTAGTCGTGTTTTTCCGTAATTTGAATAATTATTTGCCGGAAAGATTATCGTGGATAAACTGATATTTTGTAACATAATTGCGTAAGGTAAATTAGCTTGTAGCAATAAATTACCATGGACATTACACGTTACAACATATCATATCATTCTGAAATCTTTCATAAAAATTACTTTCATAACTAAATGTTCAATATTTGGTAACATACTGAGTGCCTTGGAGGTTACAGGAATTTTAAATCCTTGATTTTCTAGGAAATGAATTATAAAAGGAAGGTAATATAACGATTTGCCCCATTTACGATTCACCCCAAATTAGTGATGATTCGCCCCACATTAGTGACAATTCGCCCCACTTTAACAACATCATATTAAGCATGTTATAAATCATTTTACTGTGAAAAATGTTTAGTTTAAATGTACGTTTTTGTATATCTGGTGTTATGTTTTTATATTTTTACATGTAATCATTTTGTTTGAAAATAATACTTATTAATGCAATCAATTAAAATCATATCCTTTGTCAGTTAGATTTTTATTTTATTTCTAATTCTGCTAGACCAATAGGTCACATTTTGTACATGTAATTATGATAAAATCTTTGAATAATATGCAGTGGCGTAGGTACCGGTACGCAACAATGCAGTTGCGTACACATTAATTGGTGTGTTCAAAATGAACGGTTTTAAAATTAATTTTAAATGCATCATTGGGCGTCCTCATTTTTATTTTTTCAAGAAGGATAGCCCACAAACAATCCTAGTATGTTCGCATCTTTGGAGCTGGAACCGCTTTGGGTACACATTGTTTTAACCTAGCTACACCACTGATATGAATATAATGCTTTACTTCAATAAATGCATACAGATAATGTTAAAAAACAAACAGATTTCCACTTTCATTTTCACTATATTTATAAAATGTCAAATCCTTCTTTAACACTCCTGCCCCTCAGTTACAACACATAACATAACTCCTGCATGGGAAAGCTGGATGCTAAACACACGGCAATTTCCCCTCCCATTCCGAGTTCCCCTACGGTGTGAAGGCAATGGTTGCAATTGACTAGTGTAGAATGGCTCAATAGCACTTCCGACGGTATACTACTCTACTATGCCCAAAACACCTGTAATAATTGAAGTAAATCCTGGGTAAGAAAATACCAAGGTCCCTCCTGGGGCTCAAACCCCGGACCTCGTGATCTGAAGGCGGACACTCAACCACGTCGCTAAAGGGTAAACCCAACAGCAAGGCTGTTGGAAGTGGCCTATAAACCTACAATCACTACACTTCTCCCTCTTTTACTTTTCAGAGCTAGACAGCTCTCCAGATTGACCCTCCATGCTCCCCGAATGAGTCCGTCAAACACTTCTGACACCATTAAAGTAAATCCTGGGTGAGAAAATACCAAGGTCCCACCTGGACGCTCGAACCCCGGACCTTGTGACCTGAAGGCGAACACTCAACCACGTCGCTAAAGGGTTATAACCCAACAGCAAGGCTGTTGGAAGTGGCCTATAAACCTACAATCACTAAACTATTTACAACAGAGACAAAACATAACTTGTATTGGTCTTGTAGAATCTTCTCCAGTTCTAGTACTCGTCTTCTACGTCAATTTTTTACACTAGCGGATCCAAGGGGGGGAGGGGGGGCTAAAATTCCCCAACCTTACATAAATATCTGAGTATAAATTTATATTTTCTGTTTCCGAAATTGGTATCTTAAAACTATCAAAAACACGTTTGAAATGAAGGAAAATGCACGAAATGGCACCCTCGGAAATTTTTTTTAGGGGGAGCATGCCCCAGACCCCCTAGAAAAGCCTTCCTATTTTTAACCTCTGGCTACGGCCCTGACATTGTCAATTGCCATTCAATTATACATGTTAATTATACACTCGCTCGCTCCACCGCTGTTTAGTGTTCGATTACTTAAAAACAAAAGAATAAATCACAGTCATAACTGCCGTCTTATAAAGGCTTGAGCAGAACCAACAAATGGCAAAAAGTTACGCCCCACCTAAGACTAAATCCTGGATCCGCCCCTGTTTTATTCCACTTATAATAACGATGCCGATTAAAGTTTGTCAGTAGTATAGAGGAGACATCGAGAAAATTCTTAAAAGGCGATGTATTTCTTCCAATAATAAAAATATTGTCTGTAAATAAAGCTTGAAAGCTACATAAAAAATAAGGCGGCGATGTGCTTATTAATGGAGTAATTGAAACAAAAGGACACAACTGATGGGAAACGGTTTAGGCAACAGCTAATTTAAGTCCGTCATAGGCCGGAGATTTCCGCTATCTTTCGCGAAAACTACGAACGTGCGCCCCCTGGTATCAAAATGTGATGTGCAAATTACCTCAATATCATTCCATACGTTTATATTGGAAATTCAAAAGCGTTTGCAACGCTTTTGAATTTGGTAGTGTATTATTTGAAATTTAGAGATATATGCGACAGTAATTTGTACTGAAGCCTTTTTATATTACTATATGTTCTAGAATACGTTATTTACTAATAGTTTGAAGAACTTTATTTTTACCAAATTCTGAGAGCGTTGTCTAAAGTATACAGATTAAGATGAAGTGAACATAGGGAATTCCCACCCTCGGGTTGAGATACGTCCAACAAAACCTGACAGAGCCTCTTTTTTGGGACGTATCTCAGCCCTCAAGTGAGATTTCCTTATCCACAACTCATGAACATGGTAGATTTATTTTCCCACCGCTTTAATCGCATTTTTACAGAAATAGAAAGAAATAAATTTCAATACAGGATGGAGATGAAAAAATGAAAATCAATTTTCTTTCGAATTTTAAATTAAAACTGCTACACTGTATAGATGGATAAAAAATTATCTAACGAAGAAAACTAATACCCACAACTCTATGTTTATTTCGAAAATAAAAGATCTACAGTCGTTTTTCGATTTTTATGTGATGTGCTGGCTGCTTATAGTTATGACATGAAATCAGTCCGGCAGACGATGAGAGATAAGCGGTGCTGGATAAGGTTATCTTTCAACGGTAAAAGCGCGGAAATATTTATCTCATAGGTGAGAATATTAGCTTCTCCCATGAGCACGAGGTAAGGATGAAATATCCGTCACTAAGAATAACTGTTTTCGATGGGAACGAGGCTCTACCGAGTTCCTGCCGAACAATTACCCGAAGTGACGGAAATTTCCATCTAAACCAAATATCTCATGGTAGAAACGTTTTCTTGTATACCGTCTTGCACTTTAAAGCTACTCGCTTTCAGATTTTGGTAGAAAAATAAACTTCTTCAAACTGTATAAAAATAACATATTTTAGAACATAAAGTAATATAAAAAGGTTCCAGTATAAATTCCTGTAACATATATCTGTAGATTTGTAAAACCAGCATTACAATCGATTTTTGCAAAGTCCTACATATATTTTTATTTCTGTTGTTGATATAGCCTTACATTTTATATTTATGTATTAGTTTGTCATTTTTTTATTTGTTACATTTTTTAACGGCAACTGAGAGCGAGCAGCTTAAAATAGGTATTTATTACCAACTACAAATTATGCATTTTAATATGAAAACAAACGTTATTTAGATGCTATGTTTGAGAAAGTGACATCACATTGTTTTAAAACGTTTCGTCACAAGTAATTCAGGACTGTCGTCTTACATGGGGGGGGGGGGGTGTAAGATGATATTTTCGAGCACTGGCAAAAACTGCAGATATCCCGATCTGGTATGCAAGCAATTTAATTCTAGAATATACGAAACATCTCTGATAATACCACTTAAGGGTTTACGTTCTTTGTATATTTCAGATCATGGACAGCATGTAAATACGTCATCTAAACATTACTGTTTTTTATTCAGCTACATTAAAATATCATACCGCTATAGTGTTTGATTTTCATTTGTATTGTTTACAAATGTCAGTATCAATCACGATTTCATTCCCTACAGACCATAATAATTTCACGCTTTGAATCTGTAAAAATGAAAATTTACTACTCGCGTCTCATACTTATCATCTCAAGTACAGATCATAGGAGTTCGAGGTCAGGATTATGTCCGTGCGTTCGTCAAACTTTTGTCCTGAGCATAACTCAAAAAGTGCTTTAAGGGAATTTATTTAAACTTACCATACAGACAAAGGACATGTGCCCAAGAACCATCAATATACCTTGCCTAATTTTTTAATTATTCCCCTTTTTTATTACATTGTCTTGTCTGTAGCATAACTTCAGAAGTACTGAAGGGAATAACTTTTAAACTTAAAACGGCGAAAGACCACAATGAGGGAAAGTGCATTTCTAATATCCATAAATCTACCTTGTCTAATTTTGTAATTATCCCCCTTTGTAACATTTTCTTGATATTTTTGTCCGAAGAATAAATTCAAACGCATTCAACGTAATTACTTGAAATGTACTACAATGATAAAGCACAATTATAGAAAGTGCAGTGCCGAAGCACCATAACTTTGTCTTGCCTACTTTTTGAATTATCTCCCTTTGTTTAGTGTTCTTGATTTTTCGTGTCTGGAGCATAACTCCAAAAGCTCTGAAAGGTATTACTTTACACTTTATACCGCTATAGAGCACGATAAGCTGAAGTGCAGTTCCCAAAACCTTATCTGTATTTGGCTAAGTTTATTTAATTATCCCCCTGTATACTATTTTCTTGTCCAGCATAACTCGATAAGTACTGGAAATTGCTTCAAATTGCAAATAATGTGATTACACTTAAGGGGAGAGCAGTGTGAAAGAACAACATCTCTGTCACTGTGTTGGTATTTTTAAATTGTCTTCCTCTATTGATTTATCTTGTACAGCGCACAATTTCACAGAAGAGCCTATGGCGAAAAATGCCTTATTTTACCATTATTAAAGCTGCACACTCTCAGATTTTGATAAACAAATACAATTCTTGAAACTGTATGTAAATGACGATTACGATGTTAAAACGTATAGTCATATAAACAGACGATTCATGCGATTTACACAATTCGTCAGATTTACTTTTTCAAGAAACCAAGTCATTTCTGACAGGTTAATAGAAAAATATGTTGATTTCTAAAACAGAAATGATTGTGATGAGTAGAGTAGATTATTATCGGCTGAGACGTCGTCAATCATCTTTTAGAACGTGTTTATATGACTACACGTTCTAAAATACGTATTTTCATACACTTTGAAGAACTTTATTTTTCACCAAAATCTGAGAGCAAGCAGCTTTAAAAGTTGCTTGTGTATAGTTGATTGTATGCTATAAGTTATATGTATGTCAAAAGAATAAACGATAAAATTAAATTTATAATTGCAATGGTGGTATCATTCAAATATCATAAACAAAGGCAGAACGAGGTTATTACTAACGTACTTGAAACATTATTTGGAACTAATGTGAGAGCTCGTTTTAGGATTAATACCATTTGATAGTATTTTAGAAAACTTTTACATTCAAAGCATTTTGTTTACATATATCAAGTAAATTAGTATAAAACACATCAAAATACGATTCGGCTGTTGTTGTTTCTCAAATGCTTATTGACCTAGCATTCGTTTAATCAAATGCAATCTTTAGTGCAAAGTAGCAATATCTAATAGTTGATGTTTGATGCAGTTTATAGCTGGAAGCGTTCATGGTTTTTACATAACGGCTGTACAGCAAAGACAATATCTTGTAATTAATGCAATAATTTGTTAAGGGGAAACATTGCTGAATGTCGTATATTTATAAGAAGACTGAGCGTTGGTGTAGGGGTTAAGGTGTCTACCACTCATCTCGGAGGTTCTGGGTTCAGGCCCCACTGGGGTCACGGCTTTCACCAGTACGTTTTTTTTTCCAGGAGACGGACTAGAGAGTAGCTCGATCAGCTACAAGCTTTCTTCACAATCAAGCTAAAGTAAATTAGTATAAATTAAAAAGGCTGAAGTCTGCACAATATTAGAATCTTGGTCAAACAACAGTAAAGTTACTTTAACGAAGAAGACATTCAATTAATTTATTTTAACAAAATGTTATTGGTACGTGACAATTAAAAAAAAATAGTTCAAAGGTAACCGATAGCGAGCATCTTTAAAAGACAATAACTTTTTATCTTCAGCTTCAATATATCTATACATTGATTGCTTGTATAAAAGCTTTCAGATAAATGAGTGAGTGGATTACATTGATCTTTCCACCCACATTACGTGTTCAAATTCATCCAATTACTTTGTAGTTAGCGCTACATTGTATTTAGGTAAGTTTCCGTCGATAAAACAAAAAACAAGTAAAATTATTTAAAATTTTGAAACATTTCTTTCAAATTTGTGAATCTAGTAACCAATCATCATTAGCAAACACTATTACAATTTGACAATTCAACTTTTGATAAAATTTCATTTTCTTTCGTTTGGTATGCAGTATACAAACCCATATGCATGAATTTTGTTATATTCTCAACTGCAATAATGTAAATTACTGAATTAATTCTAGTTAATGTGATGGATCTATTATTTGCATATTTAACACAACATGCAACCTGTTAACCAATCATCATTAGCAAACACTATTACAATTTGACAATTCAACTTTTGATAAAATTATTTTCTTTCGTTTGGTATGCAGTATACAAACCCATATGCATGAATTTTGTTATATTCTCAACTGCAATAATGTAAATTACTGAATTAATTTGCATATTTAACACAACATGCAACCTGCTTTTTTCAAATATTTTATTTCTGCTGTGTGACAAATTGGTGTTAGCTGTAGTATAATATTACCATTATAAAAGCACGTTAAAGAATACTGAACTTGTACATCTTATAGTTTCACAAGTCGAAGCTGTAACATAGCAAGCAAAAATATAACTACATCGTTCAATACGTTCCCGTATTTTATGAGTTTAAATGCATCTGAGTCAGTGTGATTCCCCGACACTGTGACGATCTAATTACCATATATAATAACACTAAGGTTCCAGATGTCTAGAAAGACGTCTTCCAGAAAATATTTTAAAGTCCAAGGATCACGTTTACAAGTAGCTCTCATTTTATCAAGAAAGATTTCTGACAGAAATGATGACCTTTATTTGAAACAAAAACATACCTAACTTTGCTTTTTAAATCGATAAGTTCATATACGAAACATAGCGTAGTATTTTCGTCAATGATCTTGAGAAAAAAATGAAAGGCTTCCTGACAACTCTTTTATTTGAAGAAACGATTTTCCATACAAAAGAAAGGCATATTTCAAAAAAATTAATTAATGTTTGCAAACTCCTACCCAGGTTTGTACTTACGATGTTAATTCCAGCAATTTCAATTTCTACATGTACAATATATCTGTTTTGAAAATTTTAATATTTTTACCAGAATCCGTGAGCGGGCGGGCAACTTTAAATGCTTACGGGTTACGTTCTTTGTTTCAAAATATATCATTTAACTATTTCATCAAAGCATGAATAACAAAGTAATAGAAGTGAATGTTGCAAAATCAATAGGATTATACGAGAAAAGTATCATACGTAGTAGCCCGTATGTGATTTTCATCAATCTTGAAAAAGCGAGTACGATTTCATTCCCACTGGGCCACAATAATTTTACGCTTAAGACACTGTAAAAATGAAAACTACCTTAACGCGGTTAATTATTAACATTGTAAGAACACAATGTGAAAGTCACGATATTGCTCGGTATAGCTGAATACTACATTTTAAAGCTGCTCGCTCTCAGTTACCGTTGAAAAAAATATTTCTTTACAAATTGACATACTTATACATAAATATTAAATGAAAGGCTAGAATCAAAATATAAGCAAAAATCTGGGTAGGAATTTGCAGAAATCGATTGAAAATGTCGGTTAAACGGCAACGCTACACAAAATATTTATATTGGAATTTCAAAACCCTTTGCAACGCTTTTGAATTTAGTAGCGTGTTATTTGAAATTTAGAGGTATACATAACAGGAATTTATACTGGAGCCTTTTTATACGACTAAAAGTTCTAAAATACTTTATTTACATCCAGGACGAACTCTCTTGAAGCGAAATGAAATCACAAACAAGTGTAAAACTCAATTGCTTTCAGCTTTAAATGCAACACTAAGCACAACCTAGAATGAAAATAATCGTTTCCCTACCATTTGGTACTCCCACTGACAAAAAAATGATTTCATTTGACCATACCACCGACAAAATAATTACACACCGGTCTGAAAAAAATACTCAATTTCCCTGCACTTCCTTTGTCATTAACCCACTTGTTAGATTCTTTTTTGTCTATCGTGCTAGAAGAATGCCCTATCCAGATTCGTACACTTTACAGTATCAGACAAATGTAATTGAAGAGGACGTTTCTTATTCCTTGAAGCAACGCCATTCCTTACAAATTTATTGAAACGAAAATTAGAATCATGTTGACACAGAATCATGTTAACAGACATGGTTTCGGCGTTTCCTCCTAGTTGTTCAGTATCTGCTCAGATTTAAGTTGTTAAATATATGCTGGAAACTCAAAAAGCATTTAACCACAACAAAGAAGATATCTATAAATAACTTGCTGACTCAAGTGTCTAGAGACTGTAGGATGCGAAAGCTATTGTTTGACATTTACGGCAATCGCTTGCACACGCATTGCACAGAAATATACTAACTTTCAACCAAACACAATTAATTATAATAACGGTATTTTAAGATGTTTGTCATTATTTTTTTTTTAAATTGGAATCTTAAACGTGTTTGTAATATTTTATAATTTGGTGGCGTATGATTAAAAAAAATACAGAAATATTACAAATATTTTTATACTTGGAGCTTTTTATTTGATGATTCATTCTAAAACTTTTTAATTTTAGATAGTTCGAAGAATCTTATGTTCTCCCAAACTATGAGAGCGAGCAGCTTTAAAGCTTGTGTCAAAGTACAAAATACATGGAAGTACGATACATATGTTATTAATCTTGACAGGACATTGAACCTTTGTTCGACACATTAAGTGCAATCGTTTTGTTTTTAAGTGCAATACAAAGTAGAAAGATTTAATATCTGATGTTGCTACAAGCGTTCGTCGTCTAATTTGGCTGCACATCAAAACTAAAATCAAACACTTCAATTTTGTAACTATTATTTGGTAGTTCTTTACATATGTACAATTCTCCGTGCACATATTTGATTATTTTATAATAAAAACTGCGTTATGTCATATTAAAACGCTTTCAGGAAACTGATCAATGGTTTTATGTATTTGCTCTATGAGATGTAGAGCATTTTTCGCATACCTCGGCGTTGATGTTCATCATATTTATTCGTCTAAAAACGAAAACTTTTATATGTTACAACTGACGAAAAATTGACGTGCAATACAAATGCATATGAATGCATTTTTAAACATGTATTCAAATGTTTTTGATATTTTTTAAACGAAACCATTTTTGCTATAGTATTCATTGTGTTTAAGTGCAATGGAAATTAAAACGACCAACGATAATTCACATGTATCGATACGGGTGCCAAAAAAAAGTTACACTACTCATACCATTGGGATATAAACTACATTGTATGTTATGACTTCCTTAACGAAAAAGGGAACCAGACTATGTAAATACTAAAATACAAGAAATATGTGCAGATTCTTTACAGAAAATATTCTGGTACATTTAAACACAGCCTGAATTCTATACATACATTTTAAAGGGAGGTAACCTTTAACTGATGTCAAACTAAAAAAAAAAAACATTAATAATAGAATCCTTGGTATCATTACTACAATAACAAATATCAAACTAAACAAGCAGAATCAACTACAATGACGCGCATTAATTACCCAGTAATCTTTTCAGTGACTGGACTGGAAGAAAAACCCCTGAACCAAACGTTAGCGTTGGCTAAAAGATTTTTAAACGAATGATAGAGGTTTTGTACCTTCGGCCTTCGTGATTGTAACATGCTTAGCGGTATATAACTAAGCTGCCCGCTCACAGTTGCCGTAAAAATACATTTTGTTTTGTAACACGAAAAATGTAAAACTAATGACTAGAATGAACAATATAAGTAAAAATGTATAGGAATTTTCAAAAATTCCATTGAATAAGTTGGTTAATTTGGTTCTACGGCACCGCTACACTATAAGTTTGTCATTAGAATTTCAAAAGCGTTAGCAACGCTCAACAATTTGGTAACGAAAACATTCAAATTTACTGATGTACTTCGCAGGAAGTCATACTTGCACATTATTTATTTGACTATCAGTCCAAAAATATATCATTTTCCAGAGAGTTTGATTAACTGTATTTTTTCACAAAAATCTGAGAGCGAGCAGCTTTAAAGTAAAATAATGTTCAGCCATTTTACTACTGCAGCATATCTTATGCATTTGTTATACTGAAGCTTGCACACGTCTGTTAAGGCATTTGGACGAAGGCTTGGCCTTTTCACTTACTTAATATAATGTTACTGGTTTTTATTCACATATTTCATAAGATAATGCGTTTTATAATCAGCTTCAGTGGATAATATTTCAGTTCTTATTTAAATGTCATTCGATTGCTATATGTTATGCGCTACATTAAATTCATTTACAGTAAAATGAGTGTTCAAGCCATTAAACAGTAGACGTAGACGTCAATCAAGTTTGTTGGAAACATTTCTTTAATGATGTGCATTTAGTCACGAAACATCAAATACTAAACGAAAACAACCTGATTTGAAGATTAGTTTTTGTCATACCATTTGCGGTAAGATTTTATTTCCTTTATTTTAGAATGCAGTACATTTAACCAGATAAACGCTTTGAACAGAGTCCGTGTACATGTATTTACTCGTATAATTATTATATAACAGCTGTGCTTTAAAAACAGGTATTCCCGTTATGTAAGGTATCAACGAAATCGTGTACTTTATATATAATATATGTAGCATATCGCTGGCAGTCTTCCTACATTTAGTTCAAAACACAGCCTCCAAACCATGGATAGGTCAGACTTAAAACACGTTAAACTTATTAAACCGGCGACTATATTTGATACGCTTTAGGATTCTTCAGCCGGTAGGAGAAGTTATAATTAAAATGTATGAACTTGTTAAAATTTTGTTCTGACATCTTAACATTGTTGATTGTTTGAAACAAAAAAAAACTATTTTAAAAATCGCGAAGGAAGTTGAAGTTCGCGCTTAAATTTGCCCTTTTAATTAAAGGGGAATAACTGTTTAAAATGTGAAAAATAATGACACTCCCCAGACCGGTGTTTACAATATCTTATACCAAGAGAAAAGATCCGCCTAGACCAAACCAAGTCGACTTTTTAAAGGTTGGCGTAGCGTTGTAACATCGTCGCAGGAAAATAACAACAACGATGAACATGAACACTCTTTCAGAAACGAAGTAGGTATGCATAAGTTAATATTTCCATAGCCAAAATAAATATCGATTTCAGCTTGTTTTTGTTAGATTTAGCAGTAATCTCGGATTATCGTTTGTTCGGATACTTCACTCACGTGTCAATGCATTAGAAAAAATTAAATGGTACCTTTGAGTTTAATGTGTTTTCTATTGATTATAAGCGTAAAATAGTCAGTGTACCCCAAATTCAAGAGAGATAACTCTCAACTTTACTCAATACGCTTCGGATATCTAGGCTGTACAGTCTCAAATTATTAACTTGGAGCACTCTTCTGAAACTGTTACTCGAAAAGTCGTCTTACAACGGTCCGATCTGTGTATGTTTTCACAAAACTTTGATTCAGCTGGGTCATTTTCAAGAAAACAGAAACAGAAAATACAAACTAAACTATTAGCTGTCTGTGTAATACTTATGGATGTATATTTCTTTTAAATATTACGCAACTGTATTTTACAACAAGAGTGCCAAACTGTCAAGGAGGCATAACTCAGTATCTGGCAGTTCATTTGTTTTGTAAAACCTGCTAGAACTATAGAGCAGACAAGGCTAATTCACCTGTTTGAACTATGAGCTGAGAAGGCTAATTTCATAATTTTCGATAATTCAAGGGCAACAAGAGCACTGTAATCAAGAGCAAATGCAGAGCAATATCCACACAGTTATATGACGCTTGAACCCTAAGTGTGACCTTGACCTTGAAGTGAGCCATCCGGAACATGGCTTCTGCACATCGTCTCAATGTGGTAAACAATTGTGTCAGGTTTCTTCGAAATCCTTCACGGGGTTCAAGAGTTACAGAGCGGAAGGGAAAAAAAGTCATATGACCTTTGAACCCCTAAGTTTGACCTTGACCTTGAAGCGAGCCATCCGGAACATGGCTTCTGCACATCGTCTCAATGTGGTAAACATTTGTGTCAGGTTTCTTCAAAATCATTCACGGGGTTCAAGAGTTACAGAGTGGAAGGGAAAAAAAGTCATATGACCTTTGACCTCTGAGTATGACCTTGACCTTGAATCCAGCCATCCGGAACATTGCTTCTGCACGTCATCTCAGTCTGGTTAACATCTTCGAAATCCTTCACGGGGTTCAAGAGTTACAGAGCGGAAGGGAAACAAAATCATATGACCTTTGACCCCTAAGTATGACCTTGACCTTGAATCCAGCCATCCGGAACATTTGTCCTGCACGTCGTCTCAGTCTGGTTAACATTTGTGTCAGGTTTCTTCGAAATCCTTCAAGGGGTTCAAGAGTTACAGAGCGGAAGGGAAATTGCTAACGGACAGACGGACGGACAGACGGACACCGAGGCGATAACATAATACGTCCCCTTCGGGCGTATAAAAATTGAAATGAATCACGTCTTGACGTGGTCATATTTTGATAGGTGAACTTATTTATTATATATTCTTTATTACAATCTATGTAACATGTTAATGTTCAAACTCAATTAAACAGTATTATTATTTTTGTATTCCTATTACAAATAAAAAAAATCTACATTGCCTTTGCTCTTATTCAGTTCTTTACCGGCGACCTTTGATGCTTTGCATCAATGGTTTTCTTGGTATAGCTTAGTGCCATATAGGAAGCATAGTATCTGAAAAATGCGTTTTATTTATTTGCTCTTGCATTTTGTCTGCATCAATGTAACCGTATCGATGTGATGTCCCGCAACTATGGTGCATAAATTAGACATAATACAAGCGCAAACCCACACCTACGTGGATCATACGGAACATCTCTGATATCAAATTGAAATCAACACTTGTCACGGCTTTACGCACTGTTATGTGACTACAAATCATTTGAGGATGAATATCAAAACGTTTTGATTGGATATTGCAAAAGCAAATTTGATTATACGATGTTGAAATATCATACTGTCATTGCCCGTATGTGATATGTTTTGTTCCTGTTGGAGTCGGTATAAAATATGATTCATTTGGGGAGGGAAAAAAAAAAAAGAAAAAAGAAAACCAATTGTGTTGAATAGTGTTGTAATCCTAATCGTGAGAAAAAACAACGGAAATGGGTTATGATAACAATAAAAGAACCTTTCTATCTACAAACAGCAAAATGATTATTTTGAAATAGCATTTTACATTAAATAAAAACTGGAACATTTTCTCTGAGCATCACAAATAAAATACTATCAAAAATGTTCAAGATGTAACTGTACCGGCGCTCTCGGTCTGAAACTTTTAGCACAATGCTCGCTCTCAGTTACCGTTGAAACAAATATATTTTTAAAAAACTGACATACTTATTCATCAATATAAAACTTATAGCTAGAATCAAAATATAAGCAGAAATCGATTGAAAATGTCGGTTACACAGCACTGCTACATTATATGTGCAACGCTTTTGAATTTGGTAGTGTATTTATTTTTAATTTACAGATATGCGTGACAGGAATTAATACCGGAGCATTTTTATATGACCGTATGTTACATTTGTATAAAATACGTTATTTACATACAGTTTGAAGAACTCTGTTTTTTTTTTTTTTACTTAATTCTGAGAGCGAGCAGCTTTAACCTTAAAAATAAAAGTAAACCTTTTTCTATAACTGGGTATTCTCACTGACAAGAAAGTACTTGTCATCTGACCTATCCATAAGTAGAACAATTACGCCGTTCTGAAAAAGAAAACAATTTCCCTGTACTTCCTTCGTCATTAACCGAATTGTTATGATTATTTTTTGTGTCCGCCTTAAAGAGCAGAAATCGTGCTATTAACATGATCAGACGGATGCGATTGAACATGAAGTTTATTTTTCTTGAAGTTATGGCATTTCTTACAAGTTTATGGAAACCATGTGGATTTCTATATGAGAAATGATTCAGTTTTATCTACTGAGATTAAACTAATCAATATTCTGTATGAAATACAGGACACAGTAAATCACAACGAAGTAGATATCTATTAATGGCTTGCTGACAATATTTCCCAGAACATGTAAGATGCAAGAGTTACACTTTTATGTATTACATTACGTTAACACCAATCGCCTGTACACTGCTGGCACAGAACGAAATAATGGCACTATTAAAAATATCAGATACATTTGTACTAGGCTTCTAACTGCAGTGGCTATGGCGATTAAATTAAGACTCAGCCGATGTAGTTCTAACATTGCTCATTGAAATGGATTATTTATTGCGGTACATAAACCCGATTGATTGGCTTGGTTTAACACACATCGGCACAACAAAGGCCATATTGCGACGGATATTACGGTTAAAAAGCATTGCATATAGATTATTATGTGTCAAGATTTACAAATGAATTCAGCTGATTAATAGATAACATTATTTCAGGAAGTCATATTCTCGTCTGCTATATAAATTGCCACAGATTTGGAAACTTGTAATTTCTCACAAAGACTTGTTCCTGTAAACATATACTAAAATACTTGAAACTGGTTAGTTTCCATATGACTTTCATTTTGTGATCATTTGATATGGTATTGGAACTTGTTCCTTGCATCTATGTCATAGAAATTGTCAGCTGCTTGATCAACATTTCGATAATAAATGTCATTGTACATGCCTTTTTTTTTAAAATAAAGACTTCATTATGCAATTGCTTATAATTCCAGTTCGTACTTTTAAAATTACATTCATGACAGATCAGTTGTTAGCAATATATTGTAGAATTTCAATTTCTCATGCAACAGTGATTGTACAAAATTCACATTTAAAGATATACACTATCATTTTGCATTTACCAATAAACATGTAAAAAAATTTCAAATAAGCTCTTGGCAAAGTTGGTAACAGTTTACATGGCCTGTTACATATATTCAAGGTTTCTCCAGTGAAAATGTGTAAAGAGGGCACACTTCCAGTACAGATTTTAGGTGTGAAAGATACAAGTGCTACAGTGAAAGTGTGTCTCTTAAGTGAGAAGGCCACAACAGCTTTTTGTCGGGATGACCTCCTAGAAATATTGTCTGTGTATGCTAAAAGCCATGGAAATAGCACAACACGAATCCACTCTTCAGGTGTGCTCATTCGTTCTTTTCCTTTTTCTTTTTATTGCTTACAAGTACATGAGCAGAATGTAATATGACATTTAACAAATTTCCATTGTGAAACACAGTAATAGAACAATTACTATGTGACTTTAACAATTTTGCTCTTATTAGTATTTGACACAATTGTTCCTTCCAGTTTTGTTTTACACAATACTATGGGTTTCCAATACGCTAACACAAAATTTTTTGGCATTGTTGCTTTCAGATATTTCATGCATTTCAAAATTTGCATGATAACTTTCGCATAAATTTCTTGTGGACTTTACATAATTTTTTTATGTATGATCTGAATTTTAAAGTGTACAAAATACATTTTTAAAAAATGTGTTCTGGAATTGTATTCAGCGAATTATCCATAAAATTAGTTTACAAGCTCTCATGAGGAAAGCTTGAAGCTTATTAAGTTTATTTCAAGTTAGTTTCTTAACATCAGTACTGATGCATATGAGAGCCATTTAATGAGCAATACAACCCACTTAAGATTAACAAATTACCAGTTGTAATGTGAATGATAACTGTTTTGACTTGAAACAAAACCCAAATTGAATTAACTTTTCTTCTCTTTTATTGTATGTTTTTAAATAAGCCTTTATATGTTTTAACAGTTCTTACCAGAAGACAATGAGATAAGCATTGATCCAGAAGATGGCGCATCATTTGCCAATGATGGAGACTGAGAAAATGAGAAAGTGAAAATTACAATTCCTGAATTCTTCCGGGTTTGTGTTTACCCATGCTGGTTTGTGAATTTATTCAACTTTTTCATCATTTTGTTTCTTATCATATATAAATATTTAGGTAAATGTTATTTTGGCATAGAGATAACATTGCACTTTGAATGTACATTAATTTTGGTTGTAAATTGCCAGTTTACATAGGTGTTACTCTTGATATATATCTGTTTTTTATTCTGCACATTTGTATATTAAAATAACTGGTTGTTTTTTAGAATGTTCAAATGGGTTATGCAATTTGTAATAAACACTTATATATAGTTTTAACTGCTAAAACATGTGCTTCTTCATGTTGAGTGTATAAGTAAATCTCAATATTATAATTTGAATTTACAGCTTTTCAATTGTTTTACCATTCTCAAAAAGTGTAAAGTCTTGTTTCCTAAAAAATCTATACTTTGCAACACATTTTAAAAACTATACTAAAGAATAACTGTAACAATTTTTATAGGACCCCAAACATTGTTGTAGCATGCATTTAAGAACAACATTTGAATATAGTTACTTTTGTCTTCTTCAGGATGTAGAGCTAAAGGCTTCATTGAAGAAGTGTGTCCATTATGCAACAATGACCAGGGCATACTCACTTATCGAACAGAGGTCATATTCAAAACCAATGATGGACCATTAAAAAAAGCTGTCCTTTTTAAACAAGAACTGAAAAAGGTTATTGACCAAAAACTGCAGAGTATTGACGAGGATGATATTATCATGGTCCTTGTTTCATTGTTACCCATTTTATTTTATGCTAATGTGACTTCTGACAGTAAGTTCAGAAATGTCACACACAATTAGTAACAATACATGTAACATGGAAAGTTACTCTAACAATAGTCAGGGGTGAAAGTGACTAGAGTTTAAACTGAGAAATTGAGAAAGTTAAATAAAAGAAAAAATGTTTATAATTGTAACAAAATTGCAGAAGTGTCGATTAATGTAGATTGTGAAGCACTGATTAATGCAAACAACCATGCTTACCATTAGTATTAAAGATTAAAATGAAAACAAAATATCTTTAAAGATGTACATGAATTGTTTGTCAGTTCTATAATCTAGTCATAGATTTTATTTTTGAGCGTTGCACATGCATCATTTTTTGTACTTGCCATATTTTTTGCTGTCCAATTCTATCTTGATAACATTTGAAATATCTTTATATAACTATCATGATTGTTTTCTTGTGATACGCTAGTCGTACAAGAAACAATTTTTTAACAAAATCAAGATTATAAAATAAATGTGATGTTTAACTGATCAAGGACAGCCATTGTAACAATTTAGGTTAATGAAGTTTTGTCGCATGTTTTTGTTAACCCCAAACTTGATGTATAGTAAAAGCATGTCAAGAAGTTGCTGAATTACTTAAATCTCTCTTTTGTTTAAAGTGAAAGTCACCATAATTTGAAATTGATGTATATTTTTAGCAATCAAGTTCAAATTTCTTAACCACATTCACATTAAAGGTCCATTTCTAACACCAAATCAAATTTTCTTTTAAATCTGGAATTGTAACAGGGAAATACAGTTTGAAACTGGCTTTTTAAACTTTACTATAGCAGTGGAGTATTTCCCTATTTGAAATACTGCTGCAGGATAACGAGTGAATGTTTGTGTATTTCCTTAGATTGACCTGGGTGGTCTTATTGTCCTACTTTCGTATTACTGAATGTTGTAAACGGTCAGAGATATACTTTGCACAGTTCTTCAATTATAATTCAAAACAGACATGCTTATTTATGTACAACTTATTTACAGCCTCTCTCTGGGAGACTTCTTGTAAATTACAAAGATACTTGAAAACTGGAAAAACCTTCTTTTGTTTTTGAAAAGGCAAAATATCATTTATTAATACTTTTTAAACTCAAATTTTCAACACAATATGCTCACATTTGATGCAGTATGTCGTATTTTCCTTCTGAGAATACGCCGGTTACGGTTCAAGATTTAAAGGTCCAATACTAAAGAAAGCGAAAATTCAAAATATACTTTAAAAAGCACAGAAATAAGTTATTTTAATAAAAAATGAAAGTTGGTATGTAGAAATTCTAAATAAATCACAGTACATGTACAATTTTTTTTCTATGCATTATGAAGAAAGTTAAAAAGACCTGGGTAGTCATTTTGTGGATTCATGGAGATTTCAACATAATATACATACTTTTCTCCGTGTTCCAAACACTTTCTGTAAATTTTAACCTGCAAATCTTCATTATTTAGTGTCTTGCATAAGATAATGTACTTGCCATTGAAATAACTGTCACTTAATTTTCGCTTAGTAGTTGACCTTTACAAGAAAATTTGATTTGATGTTAGTAATGGACCTTTAAGCTTTGTGTATAGTAACATATATGAACATCTTCGTTCTACTTACTTTTTTGGGGGGAGAGGGGTTTCTGGTCAAGGTCAAGGTCACTTTTTAGTAAAAATAGCAAATGACCTATTAAAGTTAACTTTCTATTCATATTAAACTTCAAGTGAACATGTGAATAGCTTGCTTAAAGGTTTAGATAATTTATGTCTCGGGTCAAGGTCTCCAGTACATAACATTAACAAAAAAACAAAAATAATATCAAACAGGGAAACAAAACTATTTAATGGATGCAGACTTCTTCATTGGTTGGCTACTTTTTGTATTCAGAGATATAACTAAATGAAGTGATGTTGCTATTGTTGTACACTGTGCATGCATTTTCACTAGCCAGTTTTTTATGTAAGCAAACTGGTCTTATTTTTATATGTTGCAATTGTAAAAGAGAAGTCACATTTAGCATAATACTTTTAGAGTCTTGAAAAGTAACTGTTTGCTTCAGATGTTAGAGAATTTTTTATCCAGTCGGTTAAATAAGGTCTGCTGTCAGTTGTCAGTCAAATTTGTCTATCTGCCATACAAAATGTTAAGCATAATCTTCACATTTCTAGAAACTTATTTTCAGTGCTGAATTAGGTGCATTTTGTAAGATTGATCATGCTAATTAGTGCTGTTATCCTATCATGTAAATAGTTTAAGGTATTTTTCTTACTATGAAAGTTTTCAGTTATTGTTCAACATGTACTAGCTGTCTACAAGAAAACGTGTCTTGGTTATAATAGCCAATTTATGCCATTCCAATATTATATTACAAAACAAAACAGAATTCTTAAAAGATTATTAACAAAATTTTGAGCGTTAGTTCATGTTTAATTTTATTGTGGCTGAATATTTACAGGTCTTTGCAGTCGAGATAAGAAATTTATGACTATGTTTGCCCAAAAAGTGACTGGTTTACATAGTGAAAACATGTTTATCATACTTATACAAAATTGCAATATTAAAAACAATCAAGTGACATCAATATCTGAGTTGTTGTTTTTTTGCTTTCAATGGTTTATACAAATGAACTAGTTCGAATATATGGAAAGGAAATACTTTAAACCCATTGACAGCTGTGTTTGTGCAAGAACTTTTAATTTTGTTTGCCTTATTTAACAATGTCTTTCCTCGAGTAGGCAGGAGACATATTGATTTGGTGTTGTATGTCTGTCTGTCACAAAACTGTGTCGCCTGTAAAGGTAATAAGTTGTACTAAAACCTGGTAGAAGTGTTTAATACTAACTGTAGTTGTGCATATCCTAATGTTTTACCAAAATAGGTCTCTTTGAATTCCTTCACAGCCTTGATTTATCATCAGCCATCATCAACTTCAAAATATTTACATGTTACATGTGTTTGTGGGCCCGCTGTGATACTTTGTATCACAGTTTTTCTTGTTCAGTTTCACATCAGTTATAGGGTATGTCTATATATATTCAATAACATGCAATACAACGTCTTACAATAAGACGAACAGAGCAAAGCAATGTAAACATATTGCAAAGACACATAATTATGTTAACTAGTTTAATCTTATTGCAGTCATGGAACATTTAAAGGTTTTAGTTGTAGTAAAACAAAGTATTCAAAGCATTGAACATAAAAACATTGATCATAAGTTATCTTCAAATGACAATTCGGGCGAAGACTATCAGTTTTAGACACAATTAAGCAATGTTTTTTTTTTTTTAAATCTGCTCGCTCTCAGATTCTGATGAAAATATAAAGTTCTTCAAACTCTCAAAAAGAACGTTTGTTTTGTGAGGAATAGTCAAATCAACATGTTCGAGTATAAAATCCTGTGAAATATATCTGTTAATTTGAAATGGTACATTCCTAATTGTAAAGTGTTACAAACGCTTTTTAAAGCTGCTCGCTCTCAGATTTTGGTAACAGCATAAAGTTCTTCAAACTGTATGGAAATAACGTATGTTAGAACATTTAGTCATATAAAAAGGCTCCAGTATAAATTCCTGTCACGTATATCTCTAAATTTCAAATAATACTCTACCAAATCCAAAACGCTTCTGAAATTCCAATATAAACAGTGTAGCGGTGCCGTGTAACCGATCTGTACAATCGATTTCTGCAAATCCCTTCCTAGATTTTTGCTTATAATTTGATTCTAGCCTTAAGTTGTTTATTTCTGTAAAAGTATGTCAATATAAAAAAAAATATTTTCATTCAACGGTAACTGAGAGCGAGCAGCTTTAAATTCCAATATAAACATAGAGTGTAGCGGTGCCGTGTAACCGACATTTACAATCGATTTCTTTTAAATCTCTAGTTAATATGAACTCAGAGGGACAAACCCTATAACCGAAGTCAATCTTATAACCTCTGAACATAACTTAACCTAGAAGTTTCAGCTATGCATTCCTAGTCATTATCGATAAAATCTGCGGTTTAAAATATACTGCAGTACCGTCAACCATTCAATCAAAACAACAAAAAAACAAAAATAATATCAAACAGGGAATGCCACGTACCAAAAACGCAGCCTCCCCAAAACGAGCCCCACAGCACCCAGAAGTGCACACCACCAACACACACACACACGCACACACACACACACACACAACACACAATCATGTACACACACAAACATACACTACCAACACACACAAGCATACAAAGCAAACACACGAGGACAAAACGAACAATTAACGGAACACAGTGGGGCACCGCCTTGGAACGGTCAGTGTAACAATAACCTATGTAGAGATGTTGTTATACAGTTAATGGGTGGATGTGATTTATTACAGTAAGCCTCTTTATTAATTGTTTTAAAACGAAGCATTTTTTTCGCCATAGGTTCTTCTTTGAAATTATAAAAAATTATCATTCTACGTTCTTCGAACACAAACACAATTTATGTTTTGAGAATATAATTTGCTAGATGTAGGGAGTGCCCCTTTAATATGAACTGAAATTTAGATATAGCTGCATGGTGATTAATATGGATAAATACGTGTAACATATGTATTTCTTTTTTTTTTCACAAATATCCGATTGAAAGGTTATTTCCTGTTTTAAATTGCAACATATCGGCAACGGTTGCCATATGCCCGGGTAACAGTGCTTTTAACCGTTACCTCTCAGGTTTTGGTAAAAAAAATAAGTTCTTCAAACTGTTTGTAAATAACGCATTTTAGAATATATGGTGATATAAAAAGGCTCCAGTGTAAATTCCTGTCACGTATATCTCAAAATGTCAAAAAAATATGCTACGAAATTTCAATATGAACATATAGCGTAGCGTGCCGTGTAACCGACCTTTTCAGTCGATTTCTGCAAATTCCTACCAAGATTTTTGCTTATTTATTCATTCTAGCATTTAGCTTTATATTTATGAATAAGAATGTCAATTTTTTTTAAAACAATTTTTTCAACGGTAACCGAGAGCGAGCAGCTTTAAACCTAACGGACTATCAAACAACAATTTATTTGCAGTCATTCACGGTTGTACTCTGACAGATGTCACGTGTAAAAAAAATATCTAACAGAAGTTCGTACCTTTCAGTAATATCATTTACCTTATTTATTACATCATAATATTGTACATCAACAGTGCAATTAAATTTCATAACTATAATGGCGTGTTTTGCTACACAAAGCTATTGGGAGATTCATATAATTCTGCTTGCTGTCAAAACGTGGTTGCTGAAGACAATGAAACAATAGTTGTTTGAATAATTTAACATGCTGAACATTAGATTTGTGTGTATTGCATTGTATTTTTGTTTTAGTTTATGCACGGAAAAAAACACGTTGCATTTCTCAACGATGAGGGCTGGTATCTGTTTACAATTTTCAATAATAAGCTTGAGATTTCCGAAAAAAATGACACTGGTAATAACTTGATCTATACCATTTTTTGGATTATAGATTCTATTCCTGGACCGGATTTTCAGACGTTTTGCTTTTGTTAAAGGTACATACCAATAAAACCATAAGCCCCGTTTTGTAGAACAATTTTCTATCGGATACAGTACCGTTTCATATACTGAATGCTGGAATTGTTTGCTGGAAAATTACTCGCCCTTCAAGCTTTCTTCACAATCGGGCTTAACTGAATAAGGTTAAAGCTGCTTGCTCTCAGATTTTTGTTCTTCAAAGCTGCTTGCTCTCAGATTTTTGTTCTTCAAAGCTGCTTGCTCTCAGATTTTTGTTCTTCAAAGCTGCTTGCTCTCAGATTTTTGTTCTTCAAAGCTGCTTGCTCTCAGATTTTTTGTTCTTCAAACTGTATAAAAATAACATATTATAGAACATAAAGTCACTTAAAAAGTTCCAGTATAAATTGCTGTAGAGTACATCTGTAGCTCTGAAATAATACGCTATCAAATGGTTGAAAACACTTGAAGCGGTGCCATAAAACCAGCATTTCAATAGATTTTTATGAAATCCTACATAGATTCTTACTTCTATTGTTGATTATAGCCTGAAGTTTTATATGTAAGTATCGGTGTGTCATTTTTGAAAATTTCATTTATTTCAACGGCAACTGAGAGCGAGCAGCCTTAAACTAAAGTGAAATGATGAAACGTGCATTCCATTTATGAACTTACTTTTTTTTCTTCCGTAAATAACATGTATCGTATTTAACATTGTAACTTTGAAATTCTTTTCACCAGAAACTAAATTCTGAAAGCTAATAAAATAAGTTTGTGCATAAACTGAAAGAAGTCATTTTCTCGCAAATAGTTTTTTTGTGGTTTAAAGCTGCTCGCTTTCAAGATTTTGGTGAAAAATGAAGTTCTTCAAACTGTTTATAAACAACGTATTTTAGAACATATGGTCATATAAAAAGGCTCCAGTATAAATTCTTGTCACGGATATCACTAAATTAAAAAAAAATACGCTACCAAAAAAAAAAATTGATATAAACATTTAGTGTTAGCAATGCCGTGTTACCGACATTTTCAATCGATTTCTGCAAATTTTTACCTTGATTTTTGCATATATTTTAATTCTAGCCTTTAGTTTTATATTTATGAATAAGTATGTCAACTTTTGAAAAAAAAACATTTCAACGGTAACTGAGAGCAAGCAGCTTTAAAGTATTATAAATGTACAGTCAGGTGTTTCAACTACTTTCCATTTACCAAAAAGAGAGACTTCAACAAAGCATATGAATTATAAATTCTTACTTCTCTGTAATTGTTGGAAAATTCTCCTTTCCTTTTTATTTAGGTGCAAGATAAGTTTGTGTAATTGTATTGCATCGAAATAACTTGATTTAAACCTAGACACTAATTTAATTGATATTGTAGTTACTTTCATCGTGAAACACCATAGCTCACAAGAAATAAACAGCTATTTTTGAACGCCCTAAATTTAAAGACACTATGTACTTACAGAATTATAAACACTTTTACTTTACGCGCTAAACAAATAGAATTAAAAACACTAACTTTACGCACTAAACAAACATAGTCCTATGTGTTTACGTACCTAATTAAGGTCAAGAGATTTTGCCCTTCTCGGATTAAAATCTATTGTATATAATTTGTATGTAAATCTTAAAAGTATTTATAAAATGCATGTACAAACATCGACTTCTGATATCACATCACGAGTTATAATTGATACGATAGCAAACTGAAAATGATCTGTATTTTTTTAAACGTTAAAGTCCCTGTATCTTTTTGAAAGCACTGATATTGTAAAGTGAAATACTGATTTCATTATGATAGAATCATGCTCTATTTACTCTAAAACAACAATGGTTACATGTTCATTTCGTTTTTCCACGAGGAGCCTTTTTATTTTTTGCAATATCATCTTAAAAAAATACCGCTCTACTGTATGTCAGCGATTGAAAAGGTAAAGTTATTAAATGTTTTAGGTATGAAGTAAGGTCATTCTTGCCGATAAGACTTCTTTCGTGATAGAATAAGAGCTACCTGTCAATGTTATCCTATCACTAGCTCGCAACTACATGACCGCAAAAACGCGCTTTTATCAAAAGCATTGGCTCTCTTTCTATCATGTGTTCGTTAATTCCTGACATAAATAACGCATTTATGAATCAGTTATATATATATATCATCATGCGGTTGCCATGAAATGTCTCCATACGTCTTAGTTCATGGTAAATTATTTATTCGTCTGAACATTTTGTGTTTTTGTCTGTTTTTAGATCAGGTGCGCCTGTCATAATTGTGTAAGTTATGAGATTGAAAACATTTCACCTCCTTTCTTATTTGTCAATACTGGTGTAAATTAAATAATATGTCACTGCACCCGTGCAAATCTCAAAGCATGTTGATGACTACAAAATACAAGCTAAAACATGCTCGTGAGTTACGCTTATCAATAGAAAATGTCGCCATTGAAAACGTTGAGGTGTATAAATTACTATGTGTATTAATTGACAACACACTTTCAAGGACATTCCAAATATCTCAAGTGTGTAATAAATTAAACTCCAAAATAGCTCTGTTGAAACGTATTATCTATTACTTGTCAGATTAAATGAAAAATACATTTTATAATGCATATTTAGTACCATGCTTCGACTACTGTTGTACTGTCTGGGGCAATACAATGAGCCCAAATTCAGATCTAAATTAAATAAATAAAATACAAAAAAGGGCTGCCAGAATTATATTAAATAAACCATTAAAAACTGGTTCCTGAGATATGTTTAATAAACTTAAATGGTTAAAATTCGAAAATAGATGTGCCTACCATATAGGTTTACTTATATTTAAATGCAAACACCAGCTAGTACCGGAATATCTGACTGAGTTATTAACATTTTCGAAAAATACACGTTTATAGACTCCGTTCATCGGAAAGAAATGACTTAAGACATCACAAACCTAGAACAAATTATATGAAAAATTCATTCAGTTACACCAGTATTGATATTTGGAATAAAATACCTCTTGAAATCAGAAATATCTCTTCAATATCATCTTTCAAATACAAATACAAGAACTTCCTTTTTCAAAAACAGCAGCAATTATCTACCATTTCAAGAATATAAATTCAACATGTGCTACGTTTAGATAAATTTAGATAAATTATGTGTTCTGTATAATTGATAATTATAATTTCACTAATTGCGGTAATGACGGGTGTTTGTCGGGATCGAATGTATATTTGCATAAATGTATATTGTTATTTCATTTACCGTTTTCTTTTGTTTCTTTTCTAGAAGGCCACATTGTAAATAAGTTTCACGTTCTTTGTTCGTTTGTCCGTGTGTTGTTGTATCCTAGGTGTGGGTAGTGTAGTTTGTGTGTGTACATGATTGTGTGTGTGTTGGTGGTGTGCACTTCTGGGTGCTGTGGGGTTCGTTTTGGGGAGGCTGCGTTTTTGGTACGTGGCATTCCCTGTGTGATATTATTTTTGTTTGTATGTTTTGAGCATTATCATTATTATTAATACAAAATCTATAAAATGCCACCAATAACCACAACGATATAGCTGAATAAAAGGGCACTCCCTACATCACGCAGATGTTATTCTAGAAACATAGATTATGTATTCACTGAACGTAAAATGAAAAATAAATACAATTTCAAAGAACTAGGGCGAAAAATGCCTTATTTTACCACCCCTAATCAATATAGTATTTCTGTAACAAATCGCATCCACCGATTAATTGTACAACAACTCTTAGACAATTTTTTACAATAATTCCGAAGATTTTATTATTTATGTTTTAGAGGTTATTTAGTTTGGCATCAGTTATAGGGAATGTCCCTTTAATGTACCCGATGCTACAAATAAATTGTCTGCCGAGAAGCTGCAGCGATTTTGTGGATAACTGATCATCAGTGTGTACCAATTGCCTTAAAATAGATTGGACTGATTGTAGGTAATTGTAATGCTCAATTAACCAGGCTGCCTAACGTCTGCTTTAGTACAGACATGTTTGTAACTGTCTGTATATTTTATATGTGCATTTTAGTCTTTTAAGGAGTGTTAAATTGGCATTTCCGCCACATTTAGACAGTTGAATTATAGGAATGACAGCCGAATTTGCAGACAAAAGTAAAACATCGTTGCGTTCTTTGAACAATGACAACCATAATCAATAAACTTTAGTTCTGATTGGTTGACTTTAAGCAGCAGTGAGGGTACCAAATAGAAATAATAGCTAACATTTCCCAGTCGAATGAAAATACATGTATATCTTCATATCAGATTTTTGTTATACCCCCACAAAACGAAGTTGGGGGGGGGGGGGGGTATATTGGAGTGAGCTTGTCGGTCGGTCTGTTGGTTTTCATGGTTTCCGGATGATAACTCATGAACGACTTTACCCTTTTGAATAGTTTTTGGTACACACATGCAATTTCATAAAATACAGGTCAAGTTCAACTTTGGGTCAATGGTCAAGGTCACAGTGACTCTGAACTGTAAAACAGTTTCCGGATGATAACTCATGAAAGGCTTGACCGATTTAAATAATTTTCGGTACACAGCTGTAATATCATCAAAAACAGGTCAAGTTCGACTTTGGGATCAGTAGGTCAAAGGTCAAGGTCACAGTGACTCTGAACTGTAATGTAAAACAGTTTCCGGATGATAACTCAACTATAATAACTCAACTCTATGTCCTTGTGGCCATTCCTTTCTTATGGTTGCCATACTTCTGTGACAAAGCTGTATTGTGGGGGTAGAATTCGTCACTCTTGTGACAGTTCTAGTTTTTATTGTAGTTATATTACCCTTTATAATGCAAACATTGGTTTATCGTTAAGAATGATACTGAAAACAGAGTGGATGCCTAAAACATATAATAAATAATTCTACAAAGTCAGTTCTGTTATTGCCAAACACAGATGAAGATAAACATAACCGAAAGGGTGGATTTTTTCTTTCTGACTAGAAATAGTCAAAACAGATTTTTACAAATTTCCTCTATATTCAATGTGAATGAACTGTTATACAGATCGTTATATTTGGGTTACAACTATGGCAGTGTGTATTATTCTACGAGTATAAATCACCGATTAATATTTTATTTAAAATTTTGGTGGTCGCTTTGAATGGTAATATCACTTTAGTATTCAGAGATTGCTCTTCCGCTTTCGCCACTCACTACAACCTGCCCTGACACCACTTTTTATATCTCGCCGCGCTTTTAATTTGCCAGATAAATCCGACTGTATAAAATATTGTATGTATATAATACTGATTGATAAACACCAGATTTGACAATTGATATAGATTTTGTTGAACTGATAATTATCAGATATTGTGAAATATTAAGTGAATAAAACATTCAAATTATTGCACATATTTGAACATATTAAAGTACACGTATATACCAGGCGCTTTCTTAGCTTCGATTAAAGATATCGAAAAAAAAAAAAAAAATGAAAAAATTTTCTCTAGCTTCTGACAAGGTCCCAACACCCGTTGAAAACAAGCAGTCGCCTAAAAACCTTCGATTCTTTCAAATTTGAGACGTAAACAAATTGAACGAATTCTAGAGAAAATGATAGAGCTTTAAAAAAGTCACTCAATGGAAAATCCGCCATTTTCGTTCTACAAGCGAAAATGCCAAAGCTGTGAACTTTGCTCAAACCAGAAAAAGCACCTTTTCCAGACGGTATTTTCACTAAATTCCCAATAATATTGCGGTACTGCGACGGAAACTATCAAAACATGCAAAATTGTTAGACGTCAAATCATGGTAGCGTACTTTACTCAAAATGGGTTCGATGCTACGGCGGATTTTTCATTTTTTGTTGACAAATGCTTTACTTTCACTTTCAATCGCCTTCGGTATGTTTTGATAAGTCCTTGAATAGCGTACAAATCCTGCGCAACCTCTCGGACCTCTTGGCCGCTAATACATTTGACAATACAAAAACTGAAAAACCGCTGTAGTTCGAACACATTGGGTAAAGGTACGATCTACACCATGATTTGTAGTCAATAAATATATTTCTTGTTTTAATGGTTGTCTTTCGCAGTACCGCAGTATTAGTGGGAATTTAGCGAAAATCACTGTCGGAATATGTGGACATTTTTCTGGTTTTAGCGAAAACGCTATATCAGCGTTGGTATTTTCCTTTGTAGAATGAAAACGGCTTGGAATTTTCCATTGAAGTAAACTCTTTCTTAAAGCTCTATCATTTCTCTCTAGAATTCGTTCAAATTTGTTTAACGTAACTCACATTTGAAAATCGAGGAGTTTTTCAGAGCGACATGCTTGTTTTCATACAGAGTGTGTTGGGAACCTTGTCTATAGTAAAGAGCTATGAAGAAAAAAATATTTTTTTCAATTTTTTTATTTATTCTGATATCAATTTTAAAATGCATAGAAAAAAGCATTAGCTTAAGAAAAAAAAGTCAAAGGTATGTTCCTTCCACCTGTGGTATATACATATGACAGATGTATTTATATTAAAATGTAGTGATTAAGGTTTAAAATAAACTAGTGGTTACACTTGGTTCTTCAATATTTGAGTCAGGAAAATATTTCGAAATCGCTCGTTCTTTTGATAATGCACATTTGCTTGGCGTCAAGGAAGAATGTAAGAAGTTGAATTTAAAGCAGATTCATATTTTTTTAAGCAACACTCTTAGACTAACACACTGGTGCCAGTAGCTTGCATTCAACAAAATAAGAATGATTACAAGCGAATTTCAAAAAGCAGCCATGTCGGGTGCCCCGGTAACTTAATGACTAGATGATTTAACAGTTAAGCGAATAAATCCTGTAGATCATAGGGCGGGATAGCGCAATGTTTTTGTGATAATAATACTCTAGAAAAAGTATCAATTTACATCTCACGTTAAATCACAATTGCTTGTTCCAAAAAGTGTAAGAAGTTTAGATAGCTAAGAAAATATTTCTCAAGGATAATTGTTCTTGAATAATATTTCCCTGTAGATTAAACTGTCCACTAAGAATTGTTTAAGCATACTGATAGAATAAATTGTATACTTAAGATATGGGCATACCATGAAAACTTCACTGCTGCGAATCTAACGATACTAAATGCGAAGCACAAATAGAACTTAAAAGAACATACCCTACAATCTTGCGAACATATTATTTTCTCGAAACATAAATGATTTGTTCAATGAACGTAAAATTATTAATAATTACAGTATACGACAAAATATTCCTTATCTTACCACAATATTCAATATAGAGGAATAACTATCCACCCATTTATTGTACAACAACAACTCTACATAAATCATAAAATGGTTTGTACTGTACATGTATTTTAAAACGCTGATTTTATCGATAATGACTGAAATGCACAACTTGAACTTCTAGGTTCAGTTATGATATTTCCGAATAGTTTTAAGCGTATTTTAGTTTGACATCAGTTATAGGGTATGTCCCTATACATGTAAAAAACCCCCTTTTCAAATATAACGGCGAGAGAAAGGGTTCTGATAACAGGATTGTGTAAACAAATATCTTAAGTTTAATAATTTAGTTGACAATCTCGATTGCGATATCCATTTCACAATAATGATTATTGTATTCGGTCTGGTAAAGTATAATCAATAACATCCTATCAAGTCTCAATGTACTTCATGTTACCACATAAAACAGAATTCTGAATTCTTTCGAAATTAGTTCAAGCAGTGAAAATTATTCCACTTCTGTCCGTTTAAGGTTATTTCCTCTACAAGCAATAAAGTACTCAGAATAAAATACCTATCCCTCTAGAAATTCCGAGGACTCAAAACCTAATGTCCAGAAAATGGGTCTCACTAATCAATAAATCAACATATAATAGGATATTATTCTGAAAAAATTGCATTTCATTTCCAATTCTTAATTTGCCTTCTATGTACTTTTTATTCCATTTTAGCTCACCAGGCACAAAGTGTCATAGTGAGCTATTAGGACGGCATTCAGTCCGCCGTTCGTCAACCATTTCCTTTAAACGACATCTTCTCCGAAACCACTGGGCCAATGTTGATGAAACTTTGCAGGGATGTTTCTTGAAATCAAAGAATTCCATTCCATGTAAAACTGTGGTTTCTTTGGCAACAAATAGGAAAACTCTTCTTCTCTAGTACCGCAAGGCCTAGATATTTAGCATGTGACATTGTCTAGTAGATCTCTACCAAGATTGTTCAAATTAAGACCCCCGGGTCAAAACTGACCCCGCCCGGGGGTCATTTGGTTTTACATAGGCTTATAGGAAAATCTTCTTTGAAACCACAAGACCTTGAGATTAGATATTTGGCCTGAAGAAATGCCTCTTTGTGTCAAATTGACCACACCCATTAGGCAAGTGGACTTGTATTCAAGTGAGCAATATAGGGTCAGCATGACCCTCTTGTTTAAATAATGCATGGCATGCCATGTCTGATCTTTGCAACGCTTTTGAATTTGGTAGCGTATTTTTTAAATCTGGAGATACATGTATACGTGACAGGACTTTATACCGGAGCCTTTTTATATGACCATATGTTATAAAATACGTTATTTACATGCAGTCTGAAGAATATTTTTTGCTGAAATCTGAAAGCGAGCAGCTTTAAGATTAATAAGTATTGTTTTGTAAGGCCAGACAACTTCTTAATGGAGGTGAACAGGATTCAGCATGTTCAGCAGTATCCCTTTTTCTCATATTCTCGGGGTTTCTCATATTCACATTTTTTACATTAAAGGTGTCAAATTGGCAACTCTTTGTTATCAATTACAGAGATATGATACAAAACTGGCACAAAAAAAAATTTCAAGTGATTTGACTGAAAATTAATGAAAATATTGGCTTTTTACTGAAATTGCTGAAATTTCCTTATTTTTTGTGATGGGGTTAGTAAATAGCCCATATTGTTTTATTCTGCTGATTATCATTATTATTCTTGTGTTATTTGTAACATATTATGCCAAGCTATGCACCTTAGCATTTATATTTTTTTTTTATTCTACAATGTGGCAAAGCCAGAGACTCAAACATAAATCCCTGAGAATACGAGAAACTTTCTTCTCATTTCTGAGTATGAGGGTGACCTCAGATGCTGTAGTAAAATTTACATAAGGAGAGAAATCTTGCAATTTATGATGACACTAACTGAAAGATGAGTATTTTTTCTATCAAATATCATGTTTACAATGTTGCTAAAATGTGAACTGTTTTATAGGTAACAAATTTACATGCTTAGCCCCCTGAGAATACCAGAAAACAGGATATATTTCATTCTAAAAGAAGTGCGTATTTGCTGGAAAATATAAGTTTGAATAAATTAAAACTATCACCAACACCGCACTGACAAAGGAGATAATATTTTTGTAAGATTTAAAGCTTCAATTATAAAACCATGCATACCTAGGCAAAGTACTTATCACTTTTGTGAAGTATCATTAAATTCGGACCCAAGGTTTTCGAGATTTAACGCCTACAAGATTTAACTATCTCAAGCCCCTGTGATCGATCTTTAACCTAGTGATCCAAAACAATGGACAAGCACAACTAGGCATAGTCATTTATTACTTCTGTAAAGTATCATTCCACTCTAACCACGGGTTTTGAGATTGAGCATCTATAATTTCTTACTATCTTGAGCCCCTTTCACCTAGTGACACTACGCATAAACTGTGCACAGCTAGGCTTTGTACTAGTATTATTTAATTCTGACCAACGGTAATGGGTTTTTCGTGTCAACAAGATTCCGTCTACAGACGGACAGACAGACATGCTGAATCTAGAATACCCCCCTAACACTTTATGTTCGCAGGGTAAAATAAGTATAAAACGCGGGCTGAAATGAGTATGCATTTTAGTAAGCACAAAAGAAAACCGAAAGGCAGTTTTCCTGTGCGATTCTCCCGAAGGTATGATAGTCACTGATTTGTAAGAAATATTGAAGAAACTTGAAGTAATTCAAAATAAAAAACACATGCGCTCCGGGAGACTTCGTCTCACTTAAAAGGTTCTCTACTATTATCGTTGCAATCCTTGTTTCGGTTTATGCTAACGCTGTTTGCTTTTTCAAATCTGTTCGCTAAGTGAATATCAAACACAATGTTTTTGTATCGATATTTCCAATATTTTAATGGATTTTCCAGATATTTTAAAACTAAATAATAGGTTTTGCATCATATTGTTAATCATTCCGCCTCTAACACTCTAAAGAGTTTTTGTTCTAGCAAGTTTGAACGACTGGCGGAACACCCACGTAAGCAAGAATACAAACGATCGTTATGAATCATCTACTTAAGATCACTTCGATGTACTTTTCATGTTACGCGCTAATGACCATTGTCATATCACCGACTTACCATGTTACGCGCTAATGACCATTGTCATATCACCGACTTACCATGTTACGCGCTAATGACCATTGTCATATCACCAAACGGCAGACGATGAAATGTACATACTGAAACAATGTTTTGACTATTTCCAATGTTAATCATAGCAAGGGTTGTAGGCCTGTTACAAATGTATAACCAAGATCAAATTAAGACAAAACCAATGCAATGAAAAAATTGTTACTTTCGTTTTATGGTCAACATTTTTAATCATGTTGTTGCTGTGGCATATTTTGATAAAGTTTGAGCTTTTAATAGTCTTATAATAGCCACACGATGCTCTTAAGAATTTTGACATCGAACAAGTTTTTACCATGAAAAAGAAAAGGTTACCTTCTTAATCGGCACTCTTTTGACAATGTTAAAATGCACGGTCATATTAAAGCCATTCATGCTCGTACATGCATTTATGAAATTTGTCAACGTTTTGACCTTGGATGCCCATGGCATGTACACTTTTCGTAGCCTTATTTCCAGAGCCCCGTAAGTCGGTTTTTTGAGGTTTTGACATTTTGGTACCATTGTACTCGTCTCATCAAGCTCTTTATGATGACGTAGTCTGTTTTCTTATGGAACTAATATAACTTGGTTAAAAGCTAATTCCATAAACCCGTAAGTCACTGATCTTCACTGAAATTTCAAACTTCAAAATCGATTTTCTCAAAACTTAAAAAAACTGACTAACGGGTTTCTGGAAAAAAGGCGACGTTTTGCCTATGTAGTAACACTGTTCTGATCATGTACATATCAATGAATTTGGAAATTTAACCTGAAGAAGTGGAACACAAGACCAACACGGGTAGAGGTTTACTTTAATTTTCCTACGCTTCGTTATTTGCGAGGATTTATTTACAAGTATATCAGAATCAACGTTCTAAGGTATACACCACGATTGCAAAATAGTCACGTAATTTCTGTTCAAAAATGAAAATTTCTAAATACAACGTAGAGCGGAAATATTTAAAGTTACATTGTATAACCCTTCCAGGAAATGTCTAACCGTTTGATTAGCAAATGATCTGTAAATAGAAATTGATATTAACGAGCAGGCCAGTAATATACTATTGGCATACCCCGTCATTGTACGCTTAAATGGTTCGAGATTTATAGGGTACGCAATTATGGCTCTGAATATGAAAATTATTGGTACATAATAGCAAAGGAGCATTGAGCATGAGGTTTTGCATCGTCATAAGAAAGATAAAACATTTTTAGGCATGTATGAAACTGATTTATTCACATTTCAAACTACAATCCTGCATTCGTAGGGAAAACCTTTATGACGTTGTTTTGTGAATTCACGAAGCGATATTGAGGTACATGATATGATAACGGCATTTGAAGGTCTGCTTTATTATGTTCAGCCGTAACCGAATCATTCAAACTTTAAGAAAGGGAAGGGAAAAATGTCCTTTGTTTATGTGGTTTATGGGAATATATTACCCACCCAATATACGACTTAAAAACGAAATAAAATACAGTATTCTATGTCAAAGACTTTCTTTGTGTATACACTATTTTTATCAGCCTGGTTCACGCTAAGAGAGATCCCTAACCAAACTATTGAAACTACATACTGCAGGTAAACTACAGACGAAATACTTATACATCCTTCTAGAGTGAACCGTATTTATAACATTTTTACAAAATTCATTTGTGTATAACCATTAAGTTTTTTTCCACGCTCTTGTCTACGCATTATTCGCACTTATTCTGTGTTCGAGATTTGAAAATTAAATCATCTAGTGGTGTAATTTTAGCGTTAATCTTCTACCTAAACCACTGGGCCTCACTTCCACTAAATACAAAAAACAGAATCCAATGTTTACTCACTAGTTGACATGTTTCTATGCATCAACCAGTATGTCTATAGTTGAAGCATATTTTCTATTCTCCTATTTGAAATTTAGTCCAATAACGAGCAGAAAATACCCCACTTATATATTTATGATGAAGTAAAAGCAAAGTAGATTTCTATACATAAATATCAATTTCACTTATTATCTAAAACATTGAATATGACTGACATTTTAATGTAAAATCAATACAAAGACAATAATTTCAGCATTGTTTAGTAAAACTAATTGCCTCGATCAACCTTCGGTTTTCTAGCTTTAACTCTCATCAACAATGTTTCTTATAAAATACAGGAAACTTCGTATATAACGACGCCGGATATAGCGAAAATCCGAATATAAGTGGGGACAAATCATCTGCCCGAGATTTTTTCTTTATTTATTTTATAAGAAAAACTCCAAATGTAAGGAACAAGTTATAAGTGGAATTTTCATAAGTATTATTTAAACAGACCATTTTCTATGGCAACGCGGTGATCTTGCTGTCAGAAATGTGGCCATATAATTACACGGTCCTGAAATATAACTGTCGGTTTCTTCATTCGTCAATGAACACACTTGTTAGTATTAAAGATGCTCGCTCTCAGTTACTGTTGATTTTTTTTTTAAATTGGCATACTCTTACATAATATAACAAGAGCACCGCAAAGCGCAGCAATATACGCCCGAAGTGTTGTATCAGAGAATGGGAGCAAAATTTAGGCTGTTGAAGCCCAACGGACAGGAACAAGAATAAAAAATTGAAGTTATATAAAAAAATCTAAGTCCCCAACCAGAAAATCCTAACATGGTACAAAAATGTCAAAAACACCAAAAAATTGGAGGTACCATTCATGTTGTACCACAGAAAAGTGGTCTCGGTTTTTCCGTACTGCCAATAATAAAAAAGTTACAAAATATGCTATTGATAGTAACATAAAAGGGAAGTAATTCAATAAAAAAATTAAGCAAACAAAATAGAATCTCCCAAATAAAAACAAGAGCACTGTAATCAAGAGCAAATGCAGAGCAATATCCACACAGTTACAGAGTTACAGAGCGGAAGGGAAACAAAATCATATGACCTTTGACCGCTAAGTATGACCTTGACCTTGAATCCAGCCATCCGGAACATTGCTTCTGCACGTCATCTCAGTCTGGTTAACATTTGTGTCAGGTTTCTTCGAAATCCTTCAAAGGGTTCAAGTGTTACAGAGCGGAAGGGAAACAAAATCATATGACCTTTGACTGCTAAGTATGACCTTGACCTTGAATCCAGCCATCCGGAACATTGCTTCTGCACGTCGTCTCAGTCTGGTTAACATTTGTGTCAGGTTTCTTCGAAATCCTTCAAGTGGTTCAAGAGTTACAGAGCGGAAGGGAAACAAAATCATATGACCTTTGATCGCTAAGTATGACCTTGACCTTGAATCCAGCCATCCGGAACATTGCTTCTGCACGTCGTCTCAGTCTGGTTAACATTTGTGTCAGGTTTCTTCGAAATCCTTCAAGTGGTTCAAGAGTTACAGAGCGGAAGGGAAACAAAATCATATGACCTTTGATCGCTAAGTATGACCTTGACCTTGAATCCAGCCATCCGGAACATTGCTTCTGCACGTCGTCTCAGTCTGGTTAACATTTGTGTCAGGTTTCTTCGAAATCCTTCAAGGGGTTCAAGAGTTACAGAGCGGAAGGGAAACAAAATCATATGACCTTTGACCGCTAAGTATGACCTTGACCTTGAATCCAGCCATCCGGAACATTGCTTCTGCACGTCGTCTCAGTCTGGTTTACATTTGTGTCAGGTTTCTTCGAAATCCTTTAAGGGGTTCAACAGTTAGAGAGCGGAAGGGAAATTGCTAACGGACAGACGGACACCGAGGCGATAACATAATACGTCCCTTCGGGCGTATAAAAATATTAAAAGTTAAGAATCAAAATATAAGCACACATCTAGGTAGGAATTTGCAGAAATTGATTGAAAATGTCGGTTACACGGCACGGCTACACTATATGTTTATATCGTTGACCGTCTAGTTTCCGTTAGCGTCCGATTTTCGTGATAGTTTATATTTCTCACCTTGCCCGAGAACGTTAGTTTGTATGACGTAATCGTTTCGAGTGTAAATACGCACAAAATCCTGGTACCTGTCAAACTGCTTAAGTCTTTGAAAATGCTTTCAAAACAGGTAAAATCTTTGTTCTTGTATGTGCATATGGAATTAGCTATGAATTCCTTATGTTCCCTTTTTCTCTCACCTTAAATTCTTTTTATTTTGTTTGAATTACTTCAAAAGTTGTTGACTGCACCAGCGTCTGTTAGTCTAAGGTCACGTGACTTAAAACTTCCAGTTCCGTTAAATTTTGTAACCCGTATCAGTATTTACAGGCCATTTCAAAACCCTATAGCCTTTAGAGTCTGATGATCAATTTGAAGACTCAGAGAAGTAAAGTGTTTTGTCTGCCACAATGTTTGAACCAGAGCAATTGAAAAATTATCTTTCCCTTATTTTTGTGAAGTGGGTAAAATGTGACTTTGATTCATGTAACCATTTGGCACATTTGGTATACTGTTGTACACAGAGGGTTGCCAGGTGCAAGAAGATGTTTGAGTGTCCTTGTCACCAGTCTTTAACAGAGGAATAAATAAACAATGTAATGAACAGATACATTGTAAATATGTGTAAATATGTCCGTAGTTAATTGGAACTATTTTTATGTTAAGACCTTTCTGTGTTGGAACTTGATTTTTGAACTGTTCTGTAATTTAGAGGTGCTTGACCCAGTTTACGGAAATTGGACGTATTTTCAAAATGGCGGACGAGTGACTTCTTTTGTAAATAACATTTGATTTCTGTTAGAAATTTGCATATGAGGATAATTTGACTTGTGAATTTAAGGGAAGGAATAATAATTTTCAGGTCAGTAATTTCTTTTTATGGCATTCTTTGTTTCTTTAAAATAATTTGAAAACAAATGCTAACTATCACGATTTCCGGACGGTCAACGCTACTGGAATTTCAAAAGCGTTTGCAACGCTCTTGAATTTGGTAGCATATTATTTGAAATTTAGAGATATACGTGACAGGAATTATACTGGATACTTTTTATATGACTATATGTTCTAATTTACGTCATTTACATACAGTTTCAAGAACCTTTTTTTTACCAAAATCTGAGAGCGAGCAGCTTTAAGTGTGGCTGATAATGAACAACTTGCTGTGTCTGTGTTAATATTTGTAATGTTATGTCACATGTGGCTTATTTCCGATAAAAATTAAAGGTACAAAATGTCGACATTTTACGTTTTCACCCAGCGAACAGTAAAAAGCACTGACATGTCAACAGTGTTGCATTAAATGTCTTTGCGAGACCACCTGGACAGGGTTGTAAATCAGCTATGAAGTACTAAATGTTTTGCATATTGTGCTTGTCTTGCTGGTCTAAGTGAACAAGTCAGTGATTTCTCTAGCGGCCGTTATTCGTGTCAGCAATAGCTAGTATGACTACCTTCTGTCGGCTTTTATTTCATGTGATGTCTTCTTAAAATGCAGAAGGCCTTTAGCTATTCATTAAAGGGATATTCCCTAGCTATAACGGGCAGGTCTTTTTCCCAAAAGTTATAACATGAGCTATATTCCTGTAAAATTATGAATATACAAGTTTTTCAAGACGAATATACACCGATAAATGTCTCGTTAACGCGCGGTGTGCCAATATAGCGACGTCTTTTTATAAATCGCTATGCACCCGAACACTTTGAAACAAGTTTTTATGAAGGTTTAACGGAACTTAAAAGCTGCTCGCTTTCAGATTTTGGTAAAAAAAAATTCTCATTTTATATGTAAATAATGTTTTTTAAAACATACATGTATGGTCATATAAAAAAGCTCCAGTATAAATTCCTGTCACGGATATCTCTAAACTTTACAAATAACGTATACCTGTAACACATACTTATTCCTGATTGGCCGATAGCGCTCGCGTGCCGGGTCGGCAAAAGTAGGTGTAGACCTTGAAAATGATAAGTAGACGATTGGCCGATAGCGCTCGCGTGCCGGGTCGGCAAAAGTAGGTGTAGACCTTGAAAATGATAAGTAGACCTGCACAGATTTAAAGACGTCATTGCTGTTATATCTTCACATGATTGTCAGTACTCTTTATGGGGTATACATGTACGATATAATTATTTTAGACTAATGTGTATAATATACGCTACCAAATTCAAAGGCGTTGCAAACCCTTTTGAAATTTTAATGTAAACACATAGTGTAGCGATGCCCTATTACCCACATTTTCAATCGATTATTGCAAAATCCTACCTAGATTTTTGATAATATTTTGATTCTAGCCTTTAGTTTTGAATTTATAAATAAGTATGTCGATTTAAAATAAAAAAAATTTCAACGGTAACTGAGAGCGAGCAGCTTCAAGGACAATAAAAGAGATAATATGAAAGCGACCGCCTAGCTCAGTCGGGAGAGCATTTTCCATGTGAGCGAACGCCTCTAGGTCATGGTGTACTTTTGTCCCACTCTGTTACATTCAGCGCCTTCTTGAATTACTGTATTAAGATAAAACATGACAGGAAATGAAAATCGTGTCGACTACCTTTTTTAAAGGGACATACCCTTTAACTGATGTCAAATTAAATAGCATCAAAAACATAAATAATAGAACGCACGGACGTATTGTAACTTAATCTAGAAGTTTAAGCTATGCATTCCAGTCGTTATCGATAAAATCAGCGTTTAAAGCTGCTCGCTCTAAGATTTTGGTAAAAAATTAAAGTTCTTCAAACTGTATGTAAATAACGTATTTTAGAATATATGGTCATATAAAAAGGCTCCAGTATAAATTCATGTCACGTATATCTCTAAATTTCAATAAATACGCTACCAAATTCAAAAGGGTTTTAAACACTTTTGAAATTCCAAAATAAACAATTAGTGTAGCGGTGCCGTGTAACCGACATTTTCAATCGATTTCTGCAAATTCCTACCTAGAGTTTTGCTTATATTTTGATTCTTGCCTTGAGTTTATATTTATGTAGAAGTATGTAAATCAAAAAAAATTAAAAAAAAATTCAACGGTAACTGAGAGCGGGCAGCTTTAATGGAAGTTACCACTACCACAGGTTGAACAGTATGTAGAAAGAATTTTTCCAGCAGCTATATATTAGTAAATAAATCGATACACATTTGAATTAGCTACAAAAGAAAACGAAAAGCAATGCTCTCACACGATATTCCCGAATGAATTATTGTCAGTGATTTGCATGAAATATTGAAAAAGCGTGAAATAATCTCAAAAGACGCCCTAGGAGACATTGCCATACTAGCAGCTGCTCTCTTCACAATAATATTGAACTTTATTTCAATGTGTGTTTCTAGTATTTGCTTTTAAAGCATTTTCACTTAACCAGTATCAGTCAAACACTTTTCCGCAACGACGTGTCAATATTTTAATGGATTTTCAAGATATTTTAAGAGATTAAAATCTTTTAAAAATGTAATACATCACACGCGGTTAATTATTCGCGCAAAGAAACGCGTTCAAAGCTGCTGGCTCCAAAATGATATTCAAGCTTTAAATCTAAAAGTACACAAACACCGGTAGCACTTTAAGAAAACTCGTTGCAAATGATGGCGACTATTATTCCAAATAAACAGAAAAACTCGACAGGAATTTATACTGGAACTGTTTTATTTGTCTTATTTTAAAATAAGTTATTTCAGAGAGTTTGGAAAACTTCATTTTTCAATAAATTTTGCAATCAGGCAGTTTTTAAATCTTGTGGTACAACAGGTAAACCTAATCGGAAGCTAACCAATATAAGTGATCTTATAATTGTAGAAAATTTGATGCGAATCGCATCAAAGAAGATATAGTCTCCCAAGGAAATGATGAAGACTTCCTATCATAATTGAAAGAAACAGACCCGCAAAAGATCGTTGCTGCCTTTCAATGTGGTAAATTTAATTGCTAGGGGTTAAAGACTGCACCACAATGGCCGATTGTTGATTACGAATTAAAGCTGCTTGCTCTCAGCTCTCTTTGATTTTTTTTTTAAATTGACATACATTAATATAAAATTAAAGGCTAGAATCAAAATATAAGCAACAATCTAGGTAGGAATTTGCAGAAATCGATTGAAAATGTTGGTTACACGGCACCGCTACACTATATGTTTATATTGGAATTTGGTAGCGTTTTGTTTTACATTTAGAGATAAACGTGACAGGAATTTATACTGGGACCTTTTTATATGACTATATGTTTTAAAATGCATGTACGTTATTTACATACAATTTGAAGAAATCATTTTTTTTACTAAAATCTAAGAGCGAGCAGCTTCATGTACAATGTCAGTAATTTCACCGAAAAAAAAAAAACAAAACAAAAATAATATCAAACAGGGAATGGCACGTACCAAAAACGCAGCCTCCCCAAAACGAACCCCACAGCACCCAGAAGTGCACGCCACCAACACACACACACACACACACACATGCACACACACACGACACACACACACACAATCATGCACACACACACACATACACTACCAACACACACTAGCATACAAAGCAAACACACGAGGACAAAACGAACAATTAAGTCTGTTCAGTATCGTACACAAAGCTATTCCCTACTAATAACTTGATCATTTCCACCCCACCAGAAACTTCATGTCACGTGATCCAAATCATGCGTTACGCGGAGGTGCAACACAATAAAGCCAGTAATACAAAGCTTGAGTTATATTCACTATCAATCCTAAATGAAAACATATCTTCATATACTATTAGATGAAGCTGTTCGTTCACAGTCTCGATGAAAACAAAGTTTTCTGAAAGGATTTACTATAACATGAAATGTAAAAATTGTAGGCTAGAAACAAGACGAGTATCGTAAATTTATATTCGAAAATGGAACTTGAAAGCTTTTGGTAAAAGGTTTAAGGTCAAGGTAACAGTGATCCTAACTTTGAAAATCAACTTCCAATCAATTCCTTGAGATCTACATCAACCGCATTCTTAAAACTTCATTTTTATGGAGCCCGCTTGCGGTGAGCTCGATATAGTTGTCACTTTTGGCGGTTCGGTGTATGTGCGTGCGTCCGGGCGTGCGTCCGATTTTGTCCGGACCATATCTTTTTCATGCATGGAGGGATTTTGATGTTACTTGGCACAAATGTTCACCATCATGAGACGGAGTGTCATGCGCAAGAACCAGGTCCCTAGGTCTAAGGTCAAGGTCACACTTGGAGGTTAAAGGTCAAATTCAAGAGTGACTTTGTCTGGACCATATCTTTTTCATGCGCGGAGGGATTTTAATTTTACATGGCACAAATGTTCACCATCATAAGACGGAGTGTCATGCGCAAGAACCAGGTCCCTAGGTCTAAGGTCAAGGTCACACTTAGAGGTTAAAGTTCAAAGTCAAGAATATCTGTCTGGAGCATTTCTTCTTCATGCATGGAGGGATTTTGATGTTACTTTGTACAAATGTTCACCACCATGGGTTACCCTTGTTTTTAGAATTACTTCCCTTTGTTGTTACTATAAATAGCTTATATTGTAACTTTTTTATTACTGGCCGTAGAGAAAAATCGAGACCACTTTTCTGTGGTACAACATGCATGTTACATCCAATATTTTGGTGTATTTTGACCCATTTCTACTTGGTAAGGAGTTAGCCCTTTTGACATATGGCGGGTTCGACATATTGCACGTGGGCATCTCGTATGATAATAAGTCTTACTGAGTAGACGATCTCTACTACTTTTGGGGTTAGTTGGTCAAAGTTCAAGGTAACTATGAACCCCGTTAACTTCATACAGGTCAGAGTTTTAGTTTAACATTTATATAATCTGTTCAGAAAGTTGGAGGCAACATTTACATGTAGCTGTGATCAAGTTTGTCTCTGTGTCAGTAGGTAAAGGTCAAGGTCTCAATTTCCGCTCAGTATTTTGAGATCTAGATCAATAACAGTATCTGTTTTACTAAGTAGATGCTTACTATTTTTATTGAGGTCAGTGAGTCAATGTCTAGGTCACAGTAACCACTGTTAGATTTTTCCTTGATTACATTCAAAAATGTTTTCCAAATTTATTCAGGATGGATCAGTCAGTCCAGTAAAGTTATACTCGCCCATTTGGGCCTCTTTTTTTTCTTAATTCGTCGTCGTGCTCACAACTAGCCGTCTGAAAAATTACTTTAAATTATTGCACATGCAATGTAAATATACATAAAAGACTATAATTTTGGTACAATGTACTACAGACATTTCGAAACAATAATAAAACAGTTTGTGAATTTGTTTCACCGTTTCTCTCTTTTACTAGACATTTACCTGCACTGTCATAAGATTTAAACAATATAATCATTTAAGTCCTGCTCTATTAACATTTTACTAGTTTTTGCCATTGGAAATAGTGTAAACAGAAACCACTTCATTACAGTTTACTTTGTCTAGCTTTGTTTACATAAAGATATCAATTACATTAATTATTATCTCAAACCTATAAATAATTTGCTAATGTATAATCAATACAGTCCAAATAAAAGACATTATCTTGATTACCTCATTAGACAAAAACTTTAAACAAGAGTGCCAAGATGGACTTTTATCGCTCACCAAGCTACCATTGGCTATTATACAAGGTCTTCAATAGCAGAAAGGGTCAATTCTGACCGGGGACACAAATTTTACTTTATTCTTTCAAGATGTCAAATAGGTATTGATGCATGCCAAATATATTAAGTTATATGCCTTGTGGTTTTTTTTTTTTTTTTTTTTTGGGGGGGTTGTTGTTTTTTTTTTTTTTTTTTTTTTTTTTTTTTTTTTTTTTTTTTTTTTTTTTTTTTTTTTTTTTTTTTTTTTTTTTTTTTTTTTTTTTTTTTTTTTTTTTTTTTTTTTTTTTTTTTTTTTTTTTTTTTTTTTTTTTTGGGGGTTTTTTTTGGGGGGGGTTTTTTTTTTTTTGTGGTTTTTTTTTTTTTTTTTTTTTTTTGTTTCAGAAATAAAGCATTTTAAAGTTTTTCCTTTTTAGCCTTTGTAAAATCAAGAGACCCCGTACGGGGTTAATGTTGGCTTGGGGGATGGGGGCATACTTTGAAAAATGTTAATAGATGTCCACTTTACAATGCTACATGCTGAATATCTTAGCTCTAGAAAAAAATAATAATAATAATAATAAATCAAACAGGGCCTTGTTTATCTAGGCCTTGCTGTTTCAGAGAAAAAGATTTTTAAGTTTTTACCATATAAAAACAAGTGACACCCGGGCAGGGTCAATTTTTACTATTGGTCAACTATTTGGTAGAGGTCCACTAGGTTATGTCACATGCTAAATATCTAAGCTGTAGGCTTTGTGGTTTTAGAAATAAAGATTGTTTTAGTTTTTCCTACATAAGCCTATATAAAAACAAGTGACCATCGGGCGGGGTCAATTTTGACCTGGGGCTCATAATTTAAACGATCTTGGTGGAGGCTCATTAGGTAATGCCACAAGCAATATGTCTAAATTATTGGTCTTGTGGTTTCGGAGAAGAATATTTTTAAAGTTTTTCAATTCCGTCAACCAGAGTTCTACATCAAACGGAATTATTTGAACAAGTATTAAAGAGCTTCGTGCAAAGAACATCCCAGCAAGGTTTCATCCTAATTGGCTAATTGGTTTCAGAGGAGATGTCGTTTAAAGGAAAATGTTAACGGATGACGGACTGAGCTCACTCTGGCACATTGTGCTAGGTGAGCTAAATATCACGTCTAAATATATAACAGCGAACATTTTACAGCTCTGACAATCCTAAACAAGTTTCACAAAATGCTAACATCAGATAACATTATTTGAAAATACAATTTACCTCAAAAACTGGTTATCCAATTCACAGGAAAGTGCGTGCCGGCAAACCATATATCTGATAAAATAATTACACGTCGTCCTGAATATGGCTGTCGATTCCCAGCACTTCATTTGTCATTAACCTACTTGTTTATTATCAATTTTGTGTAATAATGAATAACGTGCTCCATTTGTCAAATGCCATGCAATTTATATCGTCGGACAAATTGGTCACTCTGGAAATTATTTATAAAAAGAGTAGACCGGCTCTAAACATTATCTATTTAAAGCTGCTCGCTCTAAGATTTTGGTAAAAAAAATAAAGTTCTTCAAAGTGTATGTAAATAACGTATTTTAGAACATAAAGTCATATAAAAAGGCCCCAGTATAAATTTCTGCCACGTATGTCTCTAAATGAAAAAAAAATACGCTAAAAAATTAACGCTTTTGAAATCTCAATATAAACATATAGTGTAGCGGTGCCGTGTAACCGACATATTCAATCGATTTCTGCAAATTCTTACCTAGATTTTTGCTTATAATTTGATTCTAGCCTTTAGTTTTATATTCATGTATGATTATGTCTATTTTTGAAAAAAATATTTTTTTCAACGGTGACTGAGAGCGAGCAGCTTTAAAAGAAAGTCATGTATATTTGATTGTGGCATTCGGTAACTGCGTTAATTGTAAAATGTAATAATGTACATTATCTTCAACTAAGACACAATTGATCTTAAATTAATGATGAAAACTCGAGAACGCTTACGCCTAGCATCTTGAAACTTAATGTGGATGCTGTCCATGACAAGTAAATGACCCCTTTTGATTTTGTTGACATTAGGTCAAACTTCAAAGTCACAGTGACCCGGAATTGTAGAACGGTTTCCGAACGATAACTCGAGAGTGTGTTTGCCTAGCATCTTGAAACTTAATGTGGAAATTGAGGACCCTTAATGATTTTGAGGGTAACCGTAGTAAGTTTAAGGTCAAGGTCACAGTGACTTTGAACAATGACACGGTTTTCGGACGATAAGTTGAGAACACTTGGGCTTAGGATCAGCTTGAAACTTGATATGGAGGTAGGCCATGACCAGCAGATGATCTCTATTGATTTTGCGATCAATAGAGGTCCAAGGTCAAGATGACCCGGTATTGTAGAATGGTTTCCGCTCAATAAATATAGTCAGGAGTGACCAATTGCAATTTAATTTGATGTGTTGTTACATGTAGTTTGGGGAGAGAAGCTTGAAATGGCATTTGAAATTTATAGAGTCAAGGTCAGTCTTACTATAATAGAAAAATGATTTCCGCTCAGTAACATTAGCTAGGAGTGACCAATTGTAATTTAACTTGGTGTGTAGGTAGCTTGCATAAAGAGGAAGCTTTTGCATTTGAGGTCACAAGGGTCAATGTCAAAGCATATTTATTTATTTTTATTTTTTTACTTTTAGATGTTTTTATTGTTTAAAGCAATTAAATAGAGGAAAATTGTTGGTTTTGGTGTAGTATCATGTTAAAATTTCACCGAGTGGGCACCAAAAGTGCTTTTTTTCACGAGTTGCGCAACCAAGAGTTAAAACAACTTCTTTTGGTTTTCATGAGTGAAATTAACGTGATATCACACCGATACCAACACTATTTTGTTTATTTTACTTTTGTTGAGTTTGTTTCTATGAAATATCGAAAATTGCGGGAAACGTCATCAGAAAACATAGCAAAAATGACGTTTTAACGACGTCAACGTTGCATGGTTTCCAGTATTGCTTACGCTCGGTATATTATAGGAATAACTGTTTTGTAAGTTTGATATTTGCGACTGTATATACAGTTTTTAATGGTCGCAAATATTTTTAACGGCGACGGCGACCATTAAAAGCGTATATACGGTCGCAAATATCAAAAGCACTAAATAGTTATCCCTTTTCTAACGTACAGAGTGTTTAAATGCGATAGTTAAAACGCCGTTCGGATTTTGTGACTATATATACGTTATTTAATAGTCGCAAATTTAAACGATGTTACCAATCAGAAACGACGTTACATCGGTAATGCGTTAGAATTTTCGTTAATCTGGGTTAAATAAAGATAGACTTAAAAAAAGAAAACGTGTTTTACAAAACAGCTCTTGTTATTTTGGTTGTCTTCTTAAAAACAAAAAGTGCACTGAAGCAATTAAAATTGATCAAGAATCTGTTCTACTATTCTCAGTGTTTTTTTGCTAATTTGTTAGTGTCGTGCTAAATTTAGGCAGGCAAGATTTAACATAGGCCTTTCTAAAAATGAAGTACTTTATGCACACATGACAAAGTCATTGATTTTGCAAGCTAATTAATTAACTTTAGCAATATGTCTAATGCAAATAAAGAATCAATTTACCTTCAATTAGTCTCAAGCTATTAAAAGACTATATCGTATAGCTAGCTCACCATTATCGCCAGATCCAAGAATAAATGATCACTGTATTCAACATGTGACTAAGATCAGCATGTCAGATCACAGTTAAATTAAAAAACATAATCCTTAAGTCTAATCAGCCCTATCGACCACTAAAAATACTGACACAGTAATGAGTCTCCCCCTAACGTAAAAAACAAGGCTCACGCAGCAACATTTTTATGATCCCCATAGAGACAACCACTTCATCAAGCGTAAAGTTAAAGGGACACTCCCTACATCTTGTGTCAAATTTAATCTCTTCAAATCATACAAAATAGAGTATTTGCAAGCAATGAAAGTTTAAAGCTGCATGCTCTCAGATTTTGGTATAAAAATTAAGTTGTTCAAATTGTATGAAAATAACTCAATTTAAAGCTGCTCGCTCTCAGTTACCGTTGAAAAAAAAATTAAAAAAAAGACAAATCGATTGAAAAAGGTCGGTTACACAGCACGGCAGCGCTACACTATATGTTCAAATTAGCTTGTTTTTTATTTAAAGATATACGTAACATGAATTTATACTGGAGCCTTTTTATATGACCATATATTCTTACATACGTCATTTACATACAGTTTGAAGAACTTTTATTGTTTTACTAAAGTCTGAGAGCGAGCAGCTTTAAAAAAAAAGTCATATAAAAAGGTTCCAGTATAAATTCATGACACGTTTATCTGTAGATTTGAAATAATACGCTACCAAATAATAAAACAATACAGACGCTTTTGAAATTCCAATGTGAACATATAGTGTAGCGATGACGTAAAACCAGCATCTTCAATCGATTTTTGCAAAATTCCTACCTAGATTTTTACTTTTCTTGTTGACTGTAGCTTTTAGTTTTATATTTATGTATTAGTATTTTATTTTTTGCAACAGAGAGCGAGCAGCCTTAGCCTTGACAAGACAAAAGTTCTGACCTAATTGCATAATGAATGGCATTTAAAATGCGACAGCTGGAGTACCAACAGGGTTTTCTTCGGAATTGCACCTGGTGACTGAGTTTTTAATTCATGATGATCAACAGCAACACTTTGATGATTGGGTTGTAGATGTTACCTGTATGGCATATTGTGATTAACATGATTAAATAAGGTGTGTACTTATAATTCTTCTTGATGACCTTAATATGTCACCTTATTGAAATAAAGAATTATCATTATTGTAACGAATTTTTCTTCCAGTGTGATATCAGAACGTCGACCGGTTACTACATTTTATCACAAATCACAACCTTGAACAACAACTGCTGACTGACTACTCCCCTAGTTTCAACACCCCTTATATAAATTGACATGGCTCGAGCCTCCAAGAGCGGAGTGACTGAAAGGAGCGAACTTGCAAGCACTCTTCTGACCTTGACCTATCAATTCTAGGATCCGTTAGACTGTCCGCTGCTTTTAAAGACAAGAACTTCCACTGTTCTTTAATAACAATGTGAAAAATATCATCATCAAAATAACACAATTGAACATTAAAACAAATGAGCAAGTTTAATAAATAACACATATTATGTATGAAATAAGTTATTGTCCTCTGACTTTAAGCATTTCCTATGCCTGAGTATATAAACAGTTACATGAAACAGTTTCCAATTATCTTCACTCTGTCACTGATCTGATCCGCAGTCTTAGAATCATGTTCTGTGTTCAAATTATTACCTCCTCCCACCTGCATGTTAAATAAATATTTGTCATGGTAAAAGTTGCACTTAAAATGTCTTATAAAGTCCTCACCTAATGAATATTAAGTTACATCACCAACAATAACAGGAAAATACACTTCAGTACCCCCCAAAATACATTAATATTGTTGTTTCACCTTCACAGTGCACAATAGTTTTTTGTTGCCTTTAAACCTGACCTAAATGCATAAGGGATAGCTTTAAAGGGGCACTCCCTACATCTAGCAGATTATATTCTCAAACCTAAATTATGTGTTCAATGAACGTAAAATGATAAAAAGATACAATTTCAAAGAAAAACTTATGGCGAAAAATGCCTCATTTTACTACAATTAATCAATAAAGAGGCTTTCTGTAATAAAAACAAAAATAATATCAAACAGGGAATGCCACATACCAAAAACGCAGCCTCCCCAAAACGAGCACCACATCCGCCCATTAATTGTACAAAAACAACTCTATAAGTTATACTACTTCCAAAGATTCTATAATTCACGTTTTGGAGGTTATTTAGTTTGGCATCAGTTATATGGTCCCTTTAAAGGTGTTTGAAGTTATAAATGTTGACTTTGCACCTGTATCAATTTTCCATATGACTGGTAGGCCACACACCTTCCCGGGAATTTTCATATCTGATTAAAGCTTTACTTGCGCATAATGTGTTATAGGCCGCAGTGTATTGTTGACCGTGTCGTGGGCTACCGAGTCGGTCATGTTTTGTTTAAATGCATTCGACCCCCCGCTTTAGTCGATTCCTGTCCGCGGCGCGGATAATAAAGTTTTCTTTCAATATAAGTCCTCTATTTTTTGTCCATATGCACGGTTACTTCCATCCTTATGTTTCCGTTGAAACCTTACATCAGCAATGTAGCTGTTTTTCATGTTAGTGGTACAAAAAAATTGTTCCATCTTGTCGAGTAAGAAACTGAAATTGTTTCGTATGTTTGAAGGTAAGCCGTATGCATAAGCTTCTGCTTAACCTCTCAAACAATACAAACGTGTTTTCCGCGAAAGTTCAGAAGACCAATTATTTAATTAAGAAGGTTCTCAAAATATCTCCTAAAATCATGCCAAACATCATTACCTTGGCCAATAAACGTCCGTTGACAAAGAAACTCGCGGTTTGTGAGCTTGTCGGGGACTGGATTTTTCGAATTCGCTTTATTAATGGGATCCATATGTGCATTTAATCCCTCAGAAGGTATTTGGGAAGTACCATTTCCTACAACACAATTTCGAATCACCATTTGGCCAAAACTGAAAAACCAATTGCAGATAAGCTGCATAAACCGGATAGAACAAGAGCTGTCCAAAACTGAACTCCACATCCTTTAATCTAATATGTCCTTTTTCTTTTTATTTCACTAAACAGATGACCTATTAAACAAATGAGAACAGTCATAAGTACACTCATAAACCAAACTGACAACAATCTGAACCAGTTTGCCCGCCTGACTATATCACATGTGTGCATGGAATATAGGGCAGGCTAGCTACAGCACATGTCGTGAAATCTGGAGGGAAAGCATCCGGCCTATACCAAAGTCGTAGGGAATTTGAATGTTCCGTTTATCATCCATTGAACTTTTAGCAATATGCGGTGTTCCAAGTGATAAGGGTATATCTCTATCAACTCTTGGTGTCTGTTCTAAAGTCATGAAACTTCCAAGCGGAGCTGAAGCTTCTGGTGCTTCAGATGACGGTTGCGTTTGTTTTAAAATAAAACTGTACTCGCACGTTTTGAAGACTGGAATCCAGTATCTCAGTAGATATAAATGATCCCACCGCTGCCACCAGTGTAACGAATTTCTCTTCCAGTGTGATATCAACAAAGCAAAACGTCGACCCGTTACCAAATTCTATTATACCTCTAGATAAATAACAACCTTAAACAACAACTGCTGACTGACTACTCACCTAGTTTCAACACCCCTTATATATATTGACATGACTCCAAGAGCGGAATGACTGTGAGGAGCGGACTTGCAAGCACTCCTCTGACCCTGACCTATGATTCTATTATTCTATTATTATTATTATAATAGTACTTTCGAGCATTACATCATTTATGCATTTGAAATTATTTACTTTGTTACCAGTTTTAGTGAGTATCTCTTAACAACTTGCATAAATTTATCTGAAATTTTGAACTGATATAAAATACTTAATATATAAAATACTTCAATTCCGTCCTCGACATGCAAAAATTTTTTTAACGATAACATTTGATCAATCCCACGTGTCATATTTAAAGAAAGTGTAAAAACAGAACCACTTGAAAATCTACACATGTATAGAGCAACTCTTTATTATTAATTATATACAAACAAATGCACATTTTTTTATAAAGGGAAGCACAATTCAGACACAATCAAGCACACCGCCCGCCCCTTCAACAGTATGACCAACACAAAACGAAACAAAAAACCTATTCATATTTGTTTTGTTCGTTTTGCGATAACCGTAATTTATTTCACTTGCTTAAAACGTGCCTATTAGACCTTTCTAACTTAACTTGAAACGTAAACGTAAATTTTATCAGTACTTGCAAGCTATGAATACAAAAATAGTACAATACCACAGGGGTTTGCGTCTCAAATACATGAGCTTTAAGCATTTTTAGTGTTTGATCAAACAAACACATGTCCGAATCACCTACAGAAGAAAATGGGACATATTGAGAGTATCGACTAATTCGTCTTTTTCTTTCTTATAGGCTTCTGTCATTGGCTTGAACTGTAGCGTATCTTTAAGACAGCCCGGAAATCCCGACTCGCCTTACATACAATACCATATTTATCTATACAAATTTGGTACATATGACATGGAAGTTCCTGTTACAAGAATGAAACTTATCATTGGCCCAGTCATAGGATTAAATATATAAATATATATTAAATATATAAAATAAAACATTACTGGTTCGGCACAAGTGTGCAGAATTCAGCGAGCAGTACGTCGTATCGATGTGGTGCTGTGCACAATCAAACTTGAAAAAACCGTGAATTTAGTGCAGATCAAGCTTACAATATGTACGTACATAGCTAAATCAGAAACGCTGTACATGACTGAAACACTTTAAATATGCGGTGCAAAAAGTTTTACCTGTTTTGAATATGTCGTAAACTTGCCGAAATGACAACAACCGCCAAAATACAATGTAAGGCATATCGCGGACGGAAACTTTTAGGAATATTAGATGCTAAAATCGACTACCACTCTTCTGGTAGCTGTAAAGCAAGCCATTTTACTATCTCTCAAAGTTACAGCTATGTTGCTCTTAGTTTAAGAAATATCTCTCTGTTTCAAACAGATATCTCTTTTCAGAGACATCTTCTGATTTAAGTGAGATATTTCTGTTTGGTACAGATATATCTCTTCATATTGGGAGATGTCTTTCAAAACATGAGATATCTGATTAAGATTAACAGAGATATCGCTAAATGTTAAAGATATCCCCCTATTCTAAGAAACATCTCAGTCTATGAAATCGGAGAGATATATCCTTTTTCATCAAATTGTAAAAGAGATATCTCTCTGATTTCTATAGACATACATGTATCACTTCTACGCTTAGATATATATTTGCATCACAGAAAGATATATTCTTAACTTTTAAAGATATTTCTTCTACTTACAGATATATTTGTTTAACATCATTTGAGAGATATCTTTCTACTTGAGAGATATATCTAAACAAGAGGGCAATGATGGCCCTATACCGCTCACCTGACAACTATAATAAAAGGGGTATTGATTCTATCATAATTCGTAGAGGTCCACTACACAATGTTAGTAACAATTCAAATACGGTATCTATTATCTGCCTGTCGGCTTTGTGTTTTTTTTTAAGTTTTACCTATATAAGCCCCCTCCCTTTCCCTCCCGGGAAGGGTTTATTTCGACTAGGGGATAGTGATTTGAAAAAAATTCCTGGTAGAGGTCAATAAGACAATGCTACATGCAAAATATCTAAGCTCTAGGCCTTATATTTCAGAGAAGAAGATTTTTAAAGTTTTTCCTATATAATGTAAAACCAAATGACCTTCGGGCGGGGTTACTTTTAACCCGGGGCTCATAATGTGAACACTCTTGGTAGAGGTTCACTGGACAATGCTAAATATCTAAGCTCTAGGCCTTGTGGTTTCAGTGGGAAGATTTTTAAAGTTTTTCCTATATAAGCCTATGTAAAACCCAGTGACCCCGGGCTGGGTCAGTTTTGACCCGGGGTTTATAATTTGAACAATCTTGTTTGTTAGAGGTCTACTATTCGATGCCACATGCTAAATATCTAAGCTCTAGGCCTTGTAGTTACAGAGGAAAAGATTTTTAAAGTTCTTTCCTATTTGTTGGCAGAACATTCAGAAGTCGCATTTAATGGAATTCTTTAAACAACTTTGATAGAGCTTTAAGCAAGGAACATCCCTGCAAAGTAACATCAACATTGGCCCAGTGGTTTCGGAGAGATGTAAGGAAATGGTGGACGGACGGACGACGTACATGTACGACGTATGTATGTTTTTTCTGTCCGAGTTTTTTGCCTCCTTTTTTATACGATGATGTCATATGGATATAGCAAACTCCGGATGTAATTAACACATTTAAATAATCCAACGGCGTTCATTTAAATGACCCCACGGAGTTTGTTATAAAAGAAGTTCTCATTAAAACATTTTATTGTTGGATATATGGATATAAGGAATCATAACAAACATTTTATTGTTGGATATATGGATATAAGGAATCATAACAGCTCGTCTGGAGCACCTACATACAATAAACTATCAAACTGTAACAAAATACGCCCGTCAAGGAGGCATAACTCAAAACTCAGTATCTGGTAGTTGAAAGATATTGTAACAGCTGTTAGATTAATCACACTTGGCCTAGACATTATGTCCACGAATATCTTCACGAAGTCTCGGATAAAAACTGTCCGTCTTAGCTAACAGCGATCACGGCTAATTTTGGCCAATTTTGCATTAATTCAAAAGTTACTAGGATGATTTGGCTGATTATCGAACTTGGCCGTGAAATTTTGCTCTCAAACAGATTAAAACTGTTCGACTTAGAGAGTGGACAAAGTGTGGCCAGTGTATTCCCATAATACGTCCCTTCGGGCGAATAAAAATGTTCAGACGTGTAATATCATTTTCTTCTCTAGGTGCCCTGAATGATGAGTGCATAAATATATCCAAAAACAATTATTTATAAAATTTTATTTATTTAATTACGCAACTTGAATTTCAAAGCAAAAAACCCATTATGTACTAGATACATGTAACATTTTTCACAGATAAAAAATACTATACAATTGGTGCTTAAAATCAAATGTAGAAAGTTAAAAATGATGTCACTTACATCTACGTATCCGTAAATTAATCACTTACACTCTCGTATGTTTTTTAGTATCTGTAAAGTTTATCAACACATACGCTGTCACAGAATACGCTGTTATAATACTTTCCGCTTTCCGTACCGTTATCTACTGCCGGTGCTTAAGTATCAGTTTTGGTTTCATTGCAGCGAAAAGAAATGGATTTCCGATAGTTTATAAAGGTAAGATATAACTGGACTATTGTGACCTTTCATTTCCTGCTTAGTAGACAAAACAGGATACATTATTTTACATAATAATTTTCTGCTTTATTGCCAAGTAAGTTGGTTTAAAGCTGCTCGCTCTAAAATGACATACTAATACAAGATATATAAAACTAAAGGCAAGAACCATCAATACAAAGTCAAAATCTAGGAATACGCAAACATCGCTTAAAAATGCTGTTTTTATGGCAGCACAAGACTATTTAGTTAATATTGAATTTCAAAAGCGTTGTTGCAATTATTATTTGGTAGCGCATTATTTCACTTTACAGGAATTTATACTTGCACCTTTTTATCATGACTAATTATGTTCTAAAATAATTTATTTTCATAGTTTGAAGAACTTTATTTATTTTCAAAATCTGAGAGCGAGCAGCTTTAAACAACCCCCCCCAAAAAAAAAAAAAAATGTAAAAACTAACAACTCGTATTGCGTTACTTCTCCTATTTATGAACACTATATGTATAAGATGAACATAAGGGTGATGCGTACGTTTGGCTAAAAAGGTCAAAAATATACATTTTTCAAATTTTAATATAATGAATTGAAATTGTTTGGTAATATTAATTTTGATATGGTTGTTTAGTTGTTTGTGAGGAAAATATGACGCCACTTGCTGGATGCGATTTATTACAGAAAGCCTCTATATTGTTTTATTGTGGTAAAATGGGGCATTTTTTGCCATAGGTACTGTATTCATTGATCAGTTTACGTTAATTAAAGCTGCTCGCTCTCGGTTACCGTTGAAAAAAATATTTTTTTCAAAAATTGACTTAATCATACATAAATATAAAACTAAAGGCTAGAATCAAATTATAAGCAAAAATCTACGTAAGAATTTGCAGAAATCGATTGAATTTGTCGGTTACATGGCAACCCTACACTATATGTTTATATTGACATTTCAAACGCTTTTGAATATTTTACCGTATTTTTTTATTTAGAGACATACATGGCAGAAATTTATACTTGAGCCTTTTTATATGACTATATATTCTAAAATACGTTATTTACATACACTTTGAAGAACTTTGTTTTACCAAAATCTGACAGCGAGCAGCTTTAAACACGTAATCTATGTTTCGAGAATATTATCTTCTAGATGTAGGGAGTGCCCCTTTATAGTGGTGCGTAACTATAGATGATTGTATACAGTATATTCATTGATTGTGTGGGCAATAGGGAATGAAGATTAACGCGTTATTAAAAGATATAAAAATGTGTTAATTTCTATTGTTATTATCATGATATTATTTACCCCAAATATAGCATCACATAATGTAACTTCCACTTTTGCTATGTTTCAGTTATTAACATTTTCAACCGCGTAGGCTATACTAATGTAGAGATGATGTAATTGTGCTGGAAACTTTATCAAGCCCTACTCCTTCTGAGAATCGAAGTGTTAATTAGAATTGAAACAAAAGCTTAAAGCTGCTCGCTTTCAGACTTGGTGAACAATTTTAGTGCTCCAAACTTTATTGAAATAACGTATTTTAGAACGAATGTCCAAATAAAAAAGTTTCCAGAATAAATTACTGTCGAATATATCTGTTTGATATTTGAAGTTATACGCTACCAAATAAAGCATTACAAACGCCTTTGAAAATCTCAGTCATAAAGCGTAGTTGTGCCGTTAAACTAGATCCCTCCTATGTCTCAATGGATTTTTGCAGATTGCTTCCTAAATATTTACTTTCGTCGTTGATTCTAGCATTTGCTTTGACATTTAATGTTTGAATGTATCAGTATGAAGAAAATTAATGTTTTTCTCACCTGAAACTGTGAGCGAGCAGCTTTAAAACGAATTGTAATTCGTGTATTGTAAAACGTGCATGTCAGTGATAATTTCGTTAAAAATCGCTTTCGTTCAATCGATAAAAATATATCTTTAACAATACTTATCTCTGACATTTTGAAGGATGTTTATCTAAATTTCAAAGGTAACAAGTTGCATGTGCTTGTCTTGCTTTAGACCATTTGTAGTCATTTTCGTTGCAGTAGTAAAGATTTTTATTAAAATTGCTTACAAGTCTTAACCCCGAACAGACTATTGTATTACTTACCTTTCTAAATTGCTCTGAATTCTAAACTTTTTAAATTAGCCCTCTTGGCAAACAGCTCCTTTTTCCCTCTAGCTTAAAGTAATATATATTCATTTCACCAAGTCAATATTACCAAGCACTTCGTAATGTGCCCCGATCGAAAGAAAATCTAATTGTTACATCAAATACACACAAAATGTAATTGGATCTGTCCAGAAAATTGCGGCCTTAGTATACATTGAAAGAACTCAATTGCGCTGCCTTTATATTTAGAAACTAAACGATTTGATTAGCGAGGAAAACTGTTTGATATATGTATTTAGTTTGGGATAAAGAATCAAACTGAAAAAAAAAAAAAAATTGAAGGCAACATTTGTAAGCTGTATACCGAAACATTCTTTATTCTTCATTCGGTGTTATTTTAACGTAATCTCCAACACATCACGACATCATTATTCCGGGGAATGAGCTGACAATGCTTTAAAGCTGCTCGCTCTCAGATTTTGGTAAAAAAATGAAGTTCTTGAAACTGTATGTAAATAACGTATTTTAGAACATATAGTCATATAAAAAGGCTTCAGTATAAATTCCTGTCACGTATATCTCTAAATTTTAAATAATACGCTACCAAATTCAAAAGCGTTATTCCAATTTAAACATATAGTGTAGCGGTGTCGTGTAACCGACATTTTCAATCGATTTCTGCAAATTCCTACCTTGATTTTTGCATATATTTTGATTCTTGCATTTAGTTTTATGTTTCTGTATAATTATGTCAATTTTTGAAGAAAAAAAAAATTTCAACGGTAACTGAGAGCGAGCAGCTTTAAAATTCGTGTTTTGATATCGTTTTATATCGTCGTCGGCACTGTCCTTCGATCGGCGCCATATTTGTTTTCAATATAATCTCGCCAGATTTCGCGCATGCGCGTGACTGGCCATAAGGTTCTTTTTACTACGACAGCAAAACGTTAGTTTCTGGTTCGATGTGATCTGATTTTGATTCAGGCAAAAACGCAGTATTCAATTAAATCACTTGCAAATGCAGACACACAATTCAAGGAACATGGCATGCTTGTCCAGAAAGCTGCATTAAGTTACGAATTTTTACAGTTTTAATATATTTTATCATTTCAAACACTAGTCACATGAGCCCATATTTTTTACAAGCGCCTAATATAATATCGGACTTGTTCACGTGACGTAACGTCATCAGTTAGTGTATTGTAACGGTTCAAGGAACGCGTACAAAATGGCTGACATTTGATTTGCTACATGTGGTGGAGTTATACAGTACTCTTTGCCACTATGAATTGACAGAATGAAGCAATACAAGATTTAGATTTAAAGCATGTGTATAGTTTGTTCTGATAGACAGTAGTTAGAAGTGATATAAATGCTTAGCGTAACGACCTATGGACCGACGAGGATACCTATTAAAGGGGCACTCCCTACATCTAGCAGATTATCTTCCCGAAACATAGATTATGTGTTCAATGAATATAAAATGATAAATAAATACAAAAAAATTGTACAATTTCAAAGTTCTACGGCGAAAAAAATGCCTCATTTTACCACAATTAATTAATATAGAGGCTTTCTGTAATAAATTGCATCCACCCATTAATTGTACAACAACAACTCTACATAGATTATTGAATGGTTAACGGTACTGCATCATATTTGAAACCACTGATTTTATCGATAATGACTGGGAATTCCTGGCTGAAACTTTAGGTTAAGTTATAATACTTCCAAAGATTCTATTATTTATGTTTTGGAGGTTATTTAGTTTGACATCAGTTATAGGGTATGTCCCTTTATTCTTGGCCAAGGTGCCCATTAGTGAAAGGGTATGTCCCTTTAATCTTAGCCGAGGTGCCCTAATATAATTGAATGCTCTTTTTGATGATGTAATGTAACGTATACTTTCAACGATTCCGCTTTGCCGAAAACGCTTAAAAACTTTATTTCAAAGACATACCCTGTCACTGATGCCGAAAAAATAACCTCAAAAATATAAATAATATAATCTTTGCAAGAATTATAATTCGACCTAAATGTTTCAAATCTGCATTCCAGTTATAAAAGTTAAAATATTTTGCAGTACCGTGAATTATTCAATAATCTACACTCAACCACTTTTCTAAGTATACACCTAAAAGATGTATTATAGTTTATTCAACTTTTAAGATATTTTGATGAATATTTCAAAATCCTAAGATCAAAGATAGATATTTATCATTCAACAAGCGTTTTAAAGATAGGTATCAACCACTATGATCTGCAGCGATGTAATCACAGTAACCCAAATATTCAAAAGTCACAAAAACGTTAAAATTACCGGACTGTGATCAATCTGCGCGTAAAACAGACACTCGTTTTTGATTCACTGATATAAAATTAGCAGACTTGTGGTATTGCTTGCTCATTCAAATCCTTTAAGAAGATGTTCTTGAGCAAATGTAAAGTGTAAAAAGGAATTTTGATAGTTTTAACTGATTTTAATCCTCAACTGCATTTCAACCGGATGGAGATTTGATAGAATATGAGTACCCTGACTTCATTTTCAACTCATTTGTCGCTTCGACGTACCCGTGTTCAAGAATTTGTATTCGGTATTTCTCATTGATCACTCATGGTCAGTTTGGTGTGTAAAAATTTAAATTTGGAGAAAATACAGCACTGTATGGAATCAATTAACGAGGTTTGTTGTATAAATGCAAGGGAAAGGACATTCCAGTAAGGTTAGAAAGATCAAATCCATCATCAAATTTAGTGTTTGAATGATAATTTGGTCAAGAAAGGATATAATGTATCTGGAACTGGTATTAAAACCCGTTTTTGTAACAAAAAATGAACTTTTCTAGATAATTTGGAACAAATTGATAATTACCGTAATTTACGGTTTTGTGAATTTCACATTCAGGTGTGCGGTGATGTAAACTCTGTAAGACAATGAATTTGCCATTAATTCTTATCAACTTTATACCGAATATTAGAAGAACGAATCTAATAATTTGTTGACCAATTTTCATGAGCGTATCTTTAAAAATGGTTTTTATATTACATATAATTGAGGTGTATACTTAGAAAAGTTGTTGAGTGTATGTAATGTTGTTTTGTACAATTAATGGTGGATGCGATTCATTACAGAAGGCCTTAAAATTGATTAATTGTGGTAAATAGGGCATTTGTCGATATATGCTCTACTTAAAAAAATGTATTTATCTATTATTTTGCGTTCATTGAACACATTATGTTTCGAGAAAATAATATGCTAGATGTAGGGAGCGTCTCTTTAAATGATTAAACATTTAAACCAAGGTACAATAGGAATGTTTTTGATGAAAGGACTTAACATTTTTGTGCATAAAATTTATGAAAACAAAAAAACAAAAATAATATCAAACAGGGAATGCCACGTACCAAAAACGCAGCCTCCCCAAAACGAGCCCCACAGCACCCAGAAGTGCACACCACCAACACACACACACACACACACACACACACGCACACACAACACACACACACACACAATCATGTACACACACAATCATACACTACCAACACACACAAGCACACAAAGCAAACACACGAGGACAAAACGAACAATTAACGGAACACAGTGGGGCACCGCCTTGGAACGGTCAGTGGCAAAAACACCACTGGGGAGCTTAAACCGGTTTATGGTGCGCACCCAACCTCACTCTTACCCCCACCATGTTCCAAAGTCACAGGACAGTGTAAATAAAAGTAATCCCTGCATTTCCTGACTAAATTTGCCAAATTTTGCCATTCGTTAAAGCTGCTCGCTCTCAGATTTTGGTAAATAATAAAAGTTCTTCAAAGTGTATGTAAATGACGTATTTTAGCACATATAGTCATATAAAAAGGCTCCAGTATAAATTTCTGCCACGTATGTCTCTAAATTAAAAAAAAATACGCTAAAAGATTCAAAAGCGTTTGAAATCTCAATATAAACATATAGTGTAGCGGTGCCGTGTTACCTACATATTCAATCGATTTCTGCAAATTATTACCTAGAGTTTTGCTTATAATTTGATTCTACCCTTTAGTTTTATATTCATGTATGATTATGTCAATTTTTTAAAAAAATATTTTTTTCAACGGTAACTGAGAGCGAGCAGCTTTAAGGGGGGGGGGGGGGGGTTCATAGAGTATTTCATGAAAACTCTTTGAAGGGACATACCCTATTAGTGATGTCGAATTAAATAACTTCAAAACCATAAATATTTGAGTATTCATTTTAGCTATGGTATTCCAGTCATAAAAACGCAGCGATTTAAAATACGCTAGAGTACCGTAAACCATTCAATAATCTATGTAGAGTTATTTTTGTATTACTATGTTAGGATGCGATTCATTACAGAAGGCTACAATATAAATGCTGCCCGTTCTCAGTTGCAATTGAAAAATTGAAAATTTTAAACAATGAAGTTCTCGTAAAGTTTTTCATTAAAAAATCTGAGGGCGAGTCGCTTTTAATATTATAATACAAATTGTTCTACCGTTTGCTAAACATCTCATCTAAATGCACTACAAAATCTGAATTTATGAGTCTGTCATGTAGTAATTTTATTCCCTTAGTTTCAGATAATTCAAAATGTAAAAACAATCATACTTGAACACCCTTTCACATGCTGATTTTGCTTCATTTATAATCCTTCTAGGGAGAGTATGCACTCCTTGATAAATGTAACAGGCAACACAACACGGTGCAAGTTTCATGAATGATGATTAGACTTCCCACATAGGAAATGATTTGCATAAAACACGAAGTGAAATGCAAAGAGGAAAACCAAATAGAAGATTTTAACTATCCTCTAGAAAACAAATATTAGAATGAATACATTTATAACTTCTGAAACGGATAAAGCACAGACCTTGAAACAGAAGTATGTTTTGTAATCAGATATTTTAACAAACTCGTAAAAGACATATTTCCTCTACGTAAACGGCATTACATTTATTTTCAGCTAACATGTCATCATTGCCTATGACACTTAGCAATCCGTACCTCATCTTTTCAGTGTTTTAGAATATTAAAATCGGGGCCTGTTAAAAAACAGTCACCTTGACTCAACCCTCCCCCCTTGCAGATTTTTATTTTTTGCCTAAAGAAATTAAAAATTGAAAAAACATTTGTTTTCTTACATTTATTTTAAGTAACAGTGACCTTGACCCAAATATATATATATTTTTGTTTTGCTTCAAACAATTTAAAAACTTTTTAAAAATTCTATTTTTAGTAAGCGACATTGAACTTGACCGTAGCTCCATTTTTAATGCTCAAAACAATTTAAAAACTGAATTTTTTTTTTAGTAACAGTGACAATGACCTTTACCCTAAGCTTCCTCTCCGCGCAAGCTACATTAACACCAAGTTTCATTACAATTTGTCACTTATACCTTGATCCAAGTGACCCCAATACAATCCCAAGCTTCCTCTCTACGCAAGCTACCTACACACCAAGTTGCATAGCAATTAGTCACTCCTAGCTTGAGTTATTGAGCGGAAACCATTTTTCTACTTTTAGTAACAGTTACATTGACCCAAATGCAATCCCATGCTTCGTCTTCACGCAAGCTACCTACACACCAAGTTTCATAGCAATTAGTCACTCCTAGCTTGAGTTATTGAGCGGAAACCATTTTTCTACTTTTAGTAACAGTTACATTGACCCAAATGCAATCCCATGCTTCGTCTTCACGCAAGCTACCTAATCTCAATTATAGGTGGTGTGGTGGCCGAGTGGTTAACGCTCTGGACTACCAATCCGGAGGTTCCCGGTTCGAATCTCGGCCGGGACACTGGATATTTCAGAAACGCTTTTCAGTGTTTCCCACCTATCGGAGATGAACTGGTTAGAAGCCCAGAGGTAGTCTCGCGTGTATCGGTGCTATACGCCGGGCACGTAGAAAAGAACCAAGGGGTCTATTCGTAAAAGAGCTAGGGTCTGGTACCCGGATTCCCTTGTATCTGCTTCTGTCTCTAAAATAAAGGACCACAATGGAAATAAGAGCTTGCTCTTTCTTGTGTTATCCTTGGTACTTGGTACTGAAATAAATACATACATACCTACACACCAAGTTTCATTGCAATTCAGCTTACTTGAGTTATTGAGCGAAAACGTTTCTATTTTAAGTATCAGTGACCTTGAACTTGATCCTAGTGACCTTTAAATGCAATTCCAAGCTGCATCACTAAGTTTCATTGCAATTGGTCACTCTTTACCTTAGTCATTGAACGGAAACCAATGTTTGACGCCCACCCGACATACGACATCGCCATTCTAATAAACAAATTTAAAAAAAAAAAAAACCTGCTTTTAAAAAATAACTGATTTTATTTTTGGGACTTATCGTACTGCGCATCTGTCAATCGAGTGACGTTTGCAAAACTTGAAGAAACTCAAGCTTGTAAACACGATGGTTTTACGAGATAGAAACAACTCATCCTTGTTAAAACAATGCCACCATCGATAGTTTTTATACGACTTTCGTCCGAAATTCTAAAAAAAGAATTTGTGAACATGATTTCTGTCGGATCAACTCGGCGTCTGACCTATCGCGTGCTGTCATAGAGGATTACCCTTCATGATTGATTCATTTCGATGAAAACCTAAGCAAGCCGAATTCTCAAAATATAGTTTTCAAAAACGCTATAATCTAATGTGAAGATGTACATCTGAATAGCGTCTGATATAAGGGATTGTCTCAAAAATATTTTGAGTTGGTTAGCGGAGACTTAGCGCAAAGAATGCATTAAATTGTCTCTCTGACGACGTATTGAGATTTCCGATATATTTTGGTTGGTTCATAACACATGCTTCATATTATTACGTATTTACTACAAATATTATGCAAATGACACTAACATGTACCGCGTCTCTTTTGAAAAGAATTGCTTTTCACTGAAAGTATATCTTCGTATACCTTTATGTCGCCGCTCATGAATATTTAACCCTCATGTCCCTTTTGAACACATGTCCACAAACGCGGCAAACAAATGACATCTGAAAGAGACAAAGACAATCCTAATGTTGATGACTGAGAGTTTACTTCTTCGATTAAAGGCCCATTACTAAGCGAAAATTAAGTGACAGTTATTTCAATGACATGTACATTACCTTATGCAAGACACTAAATAATGAAGATTGGCAGGTTAAAATTTACAGAAAGTGTTTGGAACACGAAGAAAAGTATGTGTTTTATGTTGAAATCTCAGTGAATCGATAAAATGACTACCCATGTCTTTTTAACTTTCTTCATAATGCATAGAAAAATAAGTGTGCATGTACTGTGATTTGTTTAGAATCTCTACATACCAACTTTCATTTTTTATTAAACATGACTTATTTCCGTGCTTTATAAAGTCTATTTGAATTTTCACTTTCATTAGTATTGGACCTTTAAGCATATTTTCAGTTTTTAAATAAACGAAACATGCAATGTACGTCGAAAACACACTGCGAAATGACAATAGGATTTGCCTAAGTGCGTTCGTTGTTTTAGTACGACTAAGTACGTTTGCATCATAAAAATGCCAACTGGCGTTTGCCACATAAAGTCTACTTTTCATATAAAATATATCGCAAACAATGGCCCTATAAAACATTAGAAACATTAATGAACAATCGAAAGACATCAATGTGACCAACTGATGGCTAATGATCTCGATCACTTACATTTTATGAGTTCGCTATGTATGTACGATGTTTATTTTGAAGTGTTTTCGGAAAGCTTACATATGTGTATGGTGATCAAAACGTCGGCAGAGAGACAATTTAACGCATTCTGTTTTGTGCGAAAAAAAACAAAAATAATATCAAACAGGGAATGCCACGTACCAAAAACGCAGCCTCCCCAAAACGAGCCCCACAAGACTCCCCAAGACACAAGACTCCCCAAGACTCTTTAACCAGCTCTAAAGTACAACGAAGAAATCAGGAACAAACATACCCGAATCGATGTAATTTCCTCGAAATTTGCTACCGGCGTTTGCATTTGGGATCACATGACATTTTTTGTTCACCTCCAGTGTATATCATAGAATAATCCGATTAATTTGAACTAGAGTTCTGTCTCACACAATACTTGTCTGGATTTGTGTTTCGTAAAAAATGAAGTTAATAAAATATAACTGATTATTTCATGTCTACACCCATAACAACTCTGAGAAACTCCCCAGTTATTATCACTTATCAGTTATCCATCTTTACATCAGTCACTAGCTTTTACATCTCTATTAGGATCGCATTCAGATCTCTGAAAAAATGTCACAAAATAATGAAAGCCGTTTAGCTGTAAATGTAAAATGTAACCTATCTTATGTCAACATAAAAGTATTCTAGAACTGCATAGGTCTCAACATAGTCACCTTCCGATTGTGCTTAACACTTCAAAAATAAATTATGACAGTTTCTTGAAGTGTTAAGCATAAACGGAGGGTGACAAAGATTGAGACCTGTGCAGATCTAGAATACTTTTATTTTGACATAAGATAGGTTACATTTTACATTTACAGCTTAACGGCTTTCATTATTTTGTGACATTTTTCAGAGACCTACTTATGTTTTGAGATTATTGTGATCACGTGATTTCCACCGTGATTATTTAGTGGACCTCTACCAAGATTGTTCAAATTATGACCCATGGGTCAAACTTGTATGTATTTATTTCAGTACCAAGTACCAAGGATAACACAATAAAGAGCAAGCTCTTATTTCCATTGTGGTCCTTTTTTTCAGACACAGAAGCAGATACAAGGGAATCCGGGTACCAGACCCTAGCTCTTTTACGAATAGACCCCTTGGTTCTTTTCTACGTGCCCGGCGTATAGCACCGATACACGCGAGACTACCTCTGGGTTTCTAACCAGTTCATCTCAGGTAGGTGGGAAACACTGAAAAGCGTTTCTGAAATATCCAGTGCCCCGGCCGGGAATCGAATCGGGGACCTCCGGATTGGTAGTCCAGAGCGTTACCCACTCGGCCACCACACCACACCACCCATCATTGTCAAAATTGACCCCGTCCGGGGAGGTCACTTATTTTTACATAGACTTTTAAAGGAAAACTTTTTTTTCAAAAACCAGAAGGCCTAGAGGTTATATGTTTAGCATTGCCTAATGGACTTGTACCAAGATTGTTAAAATCATTACCCACAGAACATGCTAATACTTCTAATGAAATCTTATTTGTTTTAAATAATATTGTCACAAGCTGGTCATAACAGTAACACTAAATATATTTAGAATGTAGGATTGCATATTGTTCTATCAAAATTGTTCAAATCAAGACCCATGGGTTAGAAATTAGGCTGAAGAGAAATCAATTGATTTAAAAGATTTTAAAGATTTGTAAAGAAATCTAGAAATGGATTTATGCATTATTTCCGTTTCTAAAGTATCCAGGTTATCTAATTATGTCAACATTTTAAAAGCATTTTTATGTTATTTCCAGTACATATTTTTTTAATAATCTGTTGTTTATTATTGAACACGCCATTTGCTCATTTTATTGCATTTTTTTAACACCATTCGATTGAAAAATGACATTTGTCTTGTATTTAACACAAATCTTTGATCTCGCTATGGTAAGGCCAGATATTTTATATAATGTATCTCTTGGTTTATGTGACCACCTGTCCTATTATTTTGAAAAAGAATGTTAAAAATGACATTATGAACTGACATTGAATTTATATTATTGCCGCAGATCCGACTCCGCAGTTATGACATTAAATAAAAAAGTGCTGTTTGACCAATTGGGAATTTCGTTTAGCGCAAGCCGGCATACGCCGGACAATTTGTTTCTAAAAGCCAGGTGAAATCCTGCGATGGGGTTTGGATGTAACCGGATATATTCCGGCGTTTTCTGAATCATTTGGCCCTCGATGGTGACATCAAAAAAAATGCCGCACCCATACACAACGAGGTTATAGAGGCACTCTCTATATTTAGCAGATTATATTCTCGAACCATAGATTATATGTAAATGATAAAGAAATACAATTTCAAAGAAGAACCTATGGCGATAAATACCTCGTTTTGCCACAATCAATCAATATAGAGGCTTTCTGTAATATCATCTTATCGATCTTTGGGACAATCTAAAAGTAAGCATTAAACATGAGGAATTTTCTTGTGGTGTTGGAACACCAGTGAAGCTGCTCTTATACATTGGGTTAATCTTTCATAATCTTTATAATTTATTTCATGAACTCAATGTTCAAGCAGAAATGATACACTGATTGTTTGTTCCTGAATCGAGACTTCTTTATATGACTAGTTAAAAGTGTCAGACTAGTAAGGATATATGATTGAAAGTTATTATTTTAAAGTGTTTATTTTGTTCAAAAATGACGGTTATTGACTAGTGCAGTAGACCGATGGGCATGTTCAATTTATACTTTAGTCAATACAGTAGGAAAAGTCCTTCATACAAAATATTTTAGAAAAGTTTCCCATGAACCAAGAGATATTAAAAAATCTGGCCTACAATTGGCACTTATATCAATATTTAAATAGCAATTATGTAATTTTCTGCTGCAGGAGATGGTCGTGACCCCTAAGTAAACTTCCATGTTGAAGAAGTTGGTACAAAAATGTGTATGCAATTTTTACATTCACATCAAAAGAAAGTAGAATATATCAGATGTATCAATGACAAATATGCCCTGTATGTTTTTTTCATAAAAGAACTAGCTCTTGCCCTGTTTAGTTCTAAAATGTACTCTTCCATCTATCAATTTGGACAGTATCATAAATTGTTTATAAAATGAATAGCTCACAGTGCAGATCATGATCAGACAGCAAAAATGAATTGCGAACAAACAGTGAAAATAAGTGAGTAGCAAACAGTGCAGATCATGATTAGACAGCAAAATAATGAATAGCTTACAGTGCAGATCATTCTCAGACAGAAAATAATGAATAGTAAACAGTTCAAAAATAATGATTATACAGCAAAAAATAAATAGGTGACAGTGCAGAGCACGATCAGACAGCATAAAATGAATAGCTAACAGTGCATATCATGATCAGAGAGCAAAAATATTAATTGCGAACAGTACATGATCAGACAGAAAAATAATGAGGCGAAAAAACATGGCCTTTGCGACCAGTGTAGGCCCAGATCACCCAGAATGTGACCGTGTGGTCTGATCAGGGTCTACACTGTTCTCTCAAGACGTTTAAGCACTAGGAGGGATAGCAGAATAGCACAGGCCATGATCGGACCGCGCAGTTGCGCACGGACTCGCTTTGGCCTGCGATTGTCGCAAATGCCATTTCAGTTTTATTGTTTTCATTGAGGATTAGCAGAGGGTTGCATGATTTTTCTGTTCAAAATTAAAAAGTGCTTAGATGTGATCTTGAAACTAGATGCAGTGTTCTAGGAAACCATCTGTCAATGCCAGAAAACTTTTTAAGTCAATATATTTACAGCCAGCCAGATTGTGAGTAAACAAGCTTTTAAATGAGAGCTTTTATTTCAGATTCAGATGAGGCTTACTTACTATAACATGGCTCACTGTAGATGACCTTCTATTTACATGGCAAAATGATGTTTTTCAGGTGGACGGCTGGCCATGTGTCAAGTTTGTTAGCCTTATGCATAAGAAAGGGTTATGGTCGTTGAACGACATAAAACACACAGTGGTTTATCAGGATATACAGCACAAACTTCAACCACCCGAAATAGTAATGTGTGGTGGAACACGACTACTGTATTCTAAGCTGCATTCACTGACCTCTATCAACTAGAGCACTCTGAAAGCTAAAGAGGTTGTTTTATACTTCATAACTTGAATAGTTGTCATAAAAAACGTTAAGTTACTAGCACGATGTTTATGTTGATGACGCACCATAGACTAAGGCCCGATATAGATTATGGGTTCAATGAACGTAAAATAAATACATTTACAAAGTAGAACCTATGGTAGAAAATGCCTCATTATACCAAAATTTAACAATATAGAGAGGCTTTCTGTAATAAGTCTCAGTAGCCAAGTAAACAAACAATTTCTATAAAAACATACACCATTTAAATTTATTAGGAAGAAACTTCTGTCATTTTAGGGACCTTCAACGTAGATTTGCATCTACGTAGAACTGAAACTTCCCCAACCCAATACGATGATTCGTGTAAACCGTCTACCCTAGAACTATGTTACTAACATCACAGCATGTACATAGGTAGCTTATGGGTATAAAGCCGATTATCAACACACGCAATTAATGGGTTAAGTATTTTTACTGCAATTATAGTATCGAAACTATATATCCACATATTTTATTATTTATGTTTTGGAGGTTGCTTTACATCAGTTATAGGGTGTGTCCCTTTAAAAAATTAACTTTTCTATACATGTATTTTCTTGACCTAATTCCACACTTAAATGGGTTCTGCCATAATTGAAATTGAATTGAAGGTGATTGCATGGTCATGCACTCTAATTTATGCATATTCTTTTGAAAAGATTTATATGTTGGAACATTACTCCTAAAGATATCTTTAACTTTGACTGCACTCCAAATTCTTAGTCAATTTTAATTTTTTGGTAAAATCAATATATATTCAATTTGTCAGCATGAAGATTATTTTCTTTGTGTAAGAGCTAAAAATAAAGGCAGAAAAAAAATATTTACCTGAGCCAGGTTTTGAACTCGGATCTTTGCGCTTACAAAAAATTTACAGCGGCTTAACCTACTACGCTACGGAGTCAGCTGATTCGATGCGAGTTAAAATATTGATATACCAAAGAGCCCACCCCGTTAGTCACGGGGCGATATATACAATAAAAGTAAGCAAAACAACACATTTTAATTGTTTCTTTTGTTAGAAAACTTGTCTCGTTATCATAATATAATGCCCCTAATACAGTAATGACAATTGTTTTCTTGAAATTGAAAATTTTCTTTTTTTAGCGTAACTTGTCCATCTGGAGTGCAGTCGCTTTAAGAATAAAATATTTTTAAACATTCCATTATCTGTAGACAGTTATATTTAAAGCCTTAGACCTAACAAAGTGAGAATTTTATCAGTACTAACTGTAGTGTAAATAGTTCACCCTAAAACCTGAGGCAACGGCATTAATCATGATATCCTCACTAGGTTATACTCAATCGAAGATTTAATAAAACTGTCCATTTGTTGCTACAACTTGATTGCACAATTTTAACAAACGCGCACATGAAATTAGTTTGGCCATAAGGCTGCTCGCTCTCAGTAACTGTTGAAAAAATAATTTTCAAAAAAAATGAAATTCTTATTCATGAATATAAAACTAAAAGCTAGAATAAAAAATAAGCAAAAGTCTAGGTAGGAATTTGCAGAAATCGATAGAAAAGGTCGGTAGCACGGCACCGCTACACTATATGTTTATATTGAAATTTGGTAGCGTATTTTTTTTAATTTAGAGACATATGTCGGTAACACGGCACCGCTACACTATATGTTTATACTGAAATTTGGTAGCGATTTTTTTTTAATTTAGAGACATACGTGACATGAATTTATACTTGAGCATTTATATATGACTTTATGTTAAAATAAGTTATTTACATACAGTTTGAAGATCTTTATTTTTTCACGAAAATCTAGAGCGAGCAACTTTAAACAATTTAACTGTAGGACAAAAATCGTCCGTATAACAGAATAAAGTTTCAAAGTGTTACATGACGAGAAATAACTATTATCTATTCTTTATAGGAAATGAACTGCACAATAAAAACAACATTTTATTGCCGTACATCATCAGTTAGTAAAATTCAAAAACACGACAGTTATTGTTCAAACATTTATGTTATGTCTGCAGATGCAGATACAACTGAGTGGAAGAGCATTTATTATTGTATGGATAGCATTTTGTATTAAATTTATCAGGAATTATGTCGCCAATCTGTTTATCTGATTATTGAGTTGGACTGATTTGTCTAGCTTTTGACGACCAAACACAATATCACTTTGGGATATTTGATGTAGTCATCTAATACTGGGATCGGCATAAACCGGTAATACATGGTAATCGAAATAATTCCTCGGTAATTATTAAAATTTGATCACATTGATGTTCCGCTCGCTCACTGATGTTGGCAACCGCCTATTTTGTTGCAGAGATCATTTTTTTTAATTGCTTTACAAATCGAAAGCAGTAATTGCATTAATTGGAAGCATTAAACTGGAAGTAATGTACACATGTAGCTAACTTGGAAACAAGAATTTACAAACATATGCCATCCGGCAATCTGGTAAGACATAATATTGTTTGTTATCATCATAATTCGGGACAGGACTGAAGGGGACAGGAAAGGACGGAACTGCGCTCTATCAGTATTTTGAAGTTATAATTTACATAATAAAGTCGTAGTAAGCAATTGTGTATAAGTTTGTTTTTTATGCTGTTTCAAAGAGTACCGTTCAAAAACATGTCACTATTCAGAACATTTATGGCAACCATGTATACAAATGTATATTTAATAACTTTGACAATATTCCAATTGGTAGGACTTTAAGTGGTTGCTGATAAGCATGCTAATATAAATTGCGGACTCTGATTCGACTCTACTGTTTATATGCTTAACTCGGTTATTGAAACAAAACCGTTAACAGGTCGCTTGTTTACACATGTAACAAGGCGATTTTTCCTGCTTGCAGTGTGCTTTTCTACCACTTTATGTGGCATTTGAAGATTTGCATGATCTGAAATGTTAGCGAATCACGGCTCCTGCATTTTTTTCATGCTTTCCCTCGTAGATATTTCAAGCACTTCTGGTTGATATCTGCGTAGATCGTACTTAACTACCCACTTATACTCCTTCCTGCAATTTAAAACTGTACAACACTTAATTATTTGACAACCTGTATCATTTTGACCATAATGCATATTTCCTAGAGATGTACAATACCAAAAAGCAATAGTACGTGAACGAGAGGGCCAAGATGGCCCTATATCGCTCACCTTGGTACAAGTCCACTTGCCTGGCGGAAGATCACTGGATAATGTTATATACCAAAAAAGTTTTCCTATATACGCCTCTGTAAAACAAATGATCCCCCCCTCCCGGGCAAGGTCAATTTTGACCCCATGGGCATAATTTGAACAAGCTTTGAAGAGGTCTACTAGGCAATGCTACATGCCAAATATCTAAGCTCTAGGCCTTGTGGTTTCAGAGAAGAAGATTTTTAAAGTTTTTCCTATTTGTTGCCATAGCAACCAGAGTTCTGCATGGAATGGAATTCTTTGAACAATTTTGGTAGAGCTTCATGCAAGGAACATTCCTGCATAGTTTTATCAACATTGGCCTAGAGGTTTCAGAGGAGATGTCATTTGAATCAAAATGTTGACGGACGACGGACAATCATCGATCAGAAAAGCTCAAACTGGCGTAGCAAAACAAAACGAACAATTAAAGGAACAAATTTCTATGGGTTACCTCGTTCAACCCGTCGATCGTTTAACTTCGTTCTTTTAATGATTTTATGAGAAATTTGGAGGCAGTTGACAACTGAAGACCCATTAAAAAATCATTTCCCTGGTAAAAATGAATACAACGGTAAAAAAGTGATAATAAGAATATCACCATAAAATGTTTTTCATTATGACATATAAAAGTAGAATCCATAAGGGATTGTAGCAAATACAAGACGTTCTTACCCCTAGCATTAAAAGTTCCCCAGTTGTAATAAGATAACAGGCCAAAAGAATGAAAAGTGAATGGAATAATATGAAACGAATGATTTTCAGTACTTGTGCAGGTTATTCAGTTGCAGGCTATTACAGTAGTCGGAACGTAACAGTTGTCACACGGAGTGCACGATACACGCACGATGTACGCACGATACACGCACGTTAGACGCACGTTGCACGTTCGGTAAATACACGATGAGCGATTCAGAACGATACACGATATACACGATGTACGAAGCGCACGCTACACGCTACACGATAAACGGATTATACACGTTATACGATCACTTTGAGATTTCACATTTTATCTAGACTTAGACCTTTTAATCAGACCGAAAGAATAAGATCAATTAGAAGTTTCATACCTTAACAATAAAAAATGACATCGGTAAGTGTCAAAGATCCACAGTTTTCATATCACAGTATGTGTCAAATTTGAACACCTGTCGGAGTGACTTTGGCAGGAAATTGATCCCGATGTGCGAGAAAATGGGCGTAATTAAAGTTAATTGCCATCTACACTTTTCGTTAAATAAATTCTACATTAAAAACACTTTTTAGGACCGTGTTCAAGTATAATAATTTTATACTGGAACCTTGAATTGATATGTTGATGGGTGTCAAGTGGGTGGGGTAAATTGACATTGAAGAAACTGAAAGCTTGAAATGGCGTTTTCAAATGAATCAAGCATTTGGAACGGGGTTTTTAATGTTATTTTGTAGTAATTATAGTTGTGATGATTATACAGCCCCTAATTTTGACCAATGTTTTAATAGAAAAAAGTTTTGAACAATATTTAGGTTTTTTCCGGTAGCCCGAAAGTGAAAATTGTCCCTCTAGAAATCTAAGATTATTCTTAGAGGAGAGAAGATAATTAAAGCGCAATGCAGTATTTATGTACGGTGGACTATGGTGATTAATTCTATGTAAAGTTTTATATCATGTTACTTTATATTGTGTTTTAGTGGGCCTATTCTATAGGTGGGGTATATAAAACACATAGAAAAAATGAACCTCTAGGAACAGTGATATTTTCTAGAGTGAAGAGGGTTATTAAAGTTAATCTTTATTTCAGTGTAGTTTAATTCTTGGCACGCAGTTTCATATACTTTATGTCACTGCTACCATTCTTTTAGATTCAGAACCCCTGTCGAGGTGGTTTGAGTAATACTTTATTGGGGTAGTAATAAATTTAAAGTAAAATTAAACAGACTGTTATGTATTTATAAATTTTCTCACCCATTTTGGGATAAAATTTGTAAAACTTTCTTGGAAATGAACCAAAAAACAGATTAAAAATCATTTGCAAAATTATTTTGGACCCTCTGTAGAATAATGGAATGGTCCAATTGCATGACACAACTCTGCATCCAGTGGTGGATAGCAGATTCAATTAGAACCCTGGAGAAGACACATCTCACAGCCTAGATTATACAGTCTCAAAATGCCATATATGGTGTTAACACATACATGTACATGTATGTACATGAAACATATAATCTTATATGGAATTACATGTTTATTTGACATACTGATGATGAAGAAGATACAATGAACATCAATGGATGGTTAATTACTGGGCAGAAAAATGATGTACATTCCAATATCTAATTAATCTGATGGCATTTTTTACATAAGTAAGTTTCATCAGTATAAATGCTATGAGATTATAGCATTTAGATTTTGTTTGCATATCCTATGTACATAACTCTGATGATATTATGAGGTGGTAATACATGTACATATACCGTCTCCCTTGGTCTAGTGGTTTAGGCATCCGCCTTTGGAGTGGGAGGTCGAAGGTTGGAAGCCCACCAGGGGTCCGGTCTGATATGGCTGGTTGGTGAGCCGCCAGCTAGTTAAATAATGGTTACCGTATGCCTACCTGCCTGGTGCCTGGCATTAAGGGGTAGGATTTGGGAGGTACATGTGCTCAAAAAGTCTCTCATAAGTCAGAAATGGCTGGCCCTTTAAATAGGGGTGACACTTTAATAAAAAAGCACTTTACCTTTTACTTTTATACTATACATGTAGTAGATCATTTGGAAAAATTGTTCATGGAATACACATGTAGCATTAGCAAATAAATTGATGGAAGACTGACAACAACATGAAAGAGCTAAGCAACGGGGTGTAACCTCACATGTTTCAAAAAACTCAATAACTATGAGACTGCAGAGTAGAGCTCAGCAATGATGGTACTCATGTTTTTTTTTAGTTATTTTGGAATTTAGATATGTAGAAAGAACTTAAAAGATCTATATTTGTTCAAATTGATGTAAGCTAGGCATTTAAGGAAACTATCAGAGATGAGGAACAAATTTAATAAACCGGACAGAGTTCAAGCACCACCTCTGCCACACTTACAGGAAAAAAGGCCCTTTGAAGGATTTCTAAAATGGATTCAATTTATGAAACTAACCAGAGGAGATCAGTGTCAGAAGTACTATATGACTACATAACTATACAACCGGTCTACTGAGACCAGAGTAATTTGTGACTTAGTAATAGATGTGATTTTCATATTATTTTCTTTATTAAGCTATTAAGATTACAAACTACACACAATTAATATAGAGGTGTTCAAAAATAAAACTACAAACAAATAGGTGTTAGCTGGTATCACTGGCTTTACGGGAAGTCCACACAAGCACAATTTTGCCATCTTAGCCTTAAAAGAAATCTTATTTTTTTAAATGTTTTATTCATTTTATACAACATGATAATGGTACTCTTTTAGTGATATTATACTAGTGTATACTTAAATAATGAGCTCTTTGCAGAACTTACTACTTAATTTAATTAGGATCTTCAGTAAAAGAACTACTTGTAATACTAAAATACAATTATTAATCAAGTGTGAGGGTTCTCACAAGACTGATATATATTACAAATCTAATAAAACCTATTTCAAGGTATACAACTTGATTAAAATCAATTTTTTCTATGTGCCTCCTTCTGAAGTAAGAGAGTAAGAGTCTGTTATAGCTAAACTGGTAAGAAAGATGCAGGTGATCAGATGTAGCATCTGTATGGCCAGTGGCCTTTCCAAACCTGCAAGGATCTACTTACTGATCATGATAAAAGGGTTGATGTTTCATTCAATTGGAGGTAGTACAAGTAGGTTTGTAAGCAGAAACCGGCTTACATTTATCCTGAACCCGCCCCCCTACCCCCTCCGTCCCCAACATATTACAGATAATAGCCAGTGAAATTTTGTTTAATTATAATTATTATATGGTGCCATACAGACACTGTGCAAACTACCATACAGTATTAAATTATATATAAGATATAAATTACAGTTACAGTATTTTATAACTGAAACAGGCATGTAACAGGTACAGTGGTTGGGCAACCCCTACCAACATGTCACCCGTCACTCCCTGCTAATTTCTGTTATGTGCAGACTATGATTTGCTAAATAATAACAAGATTGAATTTTTATGTTTTGGGTTGCCAATTTAAATCAACACCCACTAACCAGTGAAACAGCATGTTTACTACTACAATTAAAATACTAAGTACTTATTGAATATGAAAAATTGCATTTATACAAAAATTGTTTAGGATTTGACTAGTGACCTACAGGATGGTGTCTGATAGCAACTGGAGTAAATTAGATAACTAATTTTATCAGTCATTTGACAGTCTACTATGTTATTCTCCAACAACCGTTATACACATTAACTTAGGGCTTTTCTTAGACTGAGAATAATCATTAATAGTGAAACCATGCAAGTCCTTGGAAGCTTATCCATTTCTGGCTTGAATTTTAGTCTCTGTGTGGTGAAAGCTATGCAGTCAAATAGCCAGTGAGGGGTGTTACATTTTACAATGCACTAGATGCAAACCTGGTCAAACCAAAGTATGTATAACCCGAGCTGGTTGGTAGTAAGTTTGCGCCCAACCTAAGACGTGTGATTGATTTGTCCATTTTGTAATTTGTCAAGTATCCCATAGGACGGCCAGGTCGCACTGTTTTGCGGCAAAATGTGTTTGTTTTAAGTTTCAATTCTCTACACCATCCATCCAGGATAGTGGTTCGAATCCTGGCATATATTTCTGTGGGTGAGTATGGTATGTCCTGAAACCAGGCCCCCCTGCGGAAATGATCATAACCAAACCATGTTTGAACCATGTTTGAAACATGGTTGCTCGTGTTTCAAACCTGTCCAAAAAACATGTTCTAGCTTTGTTCTGACAACGTTATAAACATGTTTGAAACATGGTCGATGATGTTTGTAAATTGGCCCCCAGTTCCAAAACATGTTTGATCATGGACAACAAAAGTTATGATATGACCATATTTCAGCTACATATTTAATACCATTAAATGGTTCTGATATGGCAGTCAGAAACATACTACTGAAAAGACTATGTTTTGGCCATGATATAAGTGACTCTGATGGGGCTTCGTTTTGGCCATGTATAAACCATGATGTAACCATGCAGAATTTATTACGGTTACAGTCAAACCATGTTTTAAACATGATTGTTCATGTGTCAAAACATGTTCTAGCTTTGTTCTGACAACATTATAAACATGTTTGAAACATGGTCGATCATGTTTGTAAATTGGCCCCCAGTTCCAAAACATGTTTGACCATGGACAAGTTATGAAATGACCATATTTCAGCTACATATTTAATACAAGTATGTGGTTATGATTTGGTAGTATGACACTTCTTCTTCTTTGACACGTACAAAACCCACTAGTTTTACCACTGGTATCCACTGGAAAGGCCACTGGTTTCCAGTGGAATACCATCTTCAATTGGAATCAATACCACTTGAATTTGGCCTTAAAGTTGTACTACCCTGGAGTGTAATGGTGTATGGGGATGCACCAGTTTAAAAATTCCATGATGTGAATCATTCTCTAGTTTCATGAAGAAACAGTAAAAAATGCAGCCTCTATTGCATTCACATGGTTATGTGTGAAAAGACAGACAGACGACTGACACCAGGCGATCACAATAACATACCTTGAGCACTTTGTGCTCAGGTGAGCTAAAAAAACATTCAATATTTACCTTAAGTTCAACAACTAGTTCAACAAATATATATTTCAATTAGTAGACAAGTCCTCATTGCAAAAACAAAACTAGACATGGCTCGAAACAGCTACTTTTTTCATTAACAAATAATACAATTTTGCATTCTCTCTAGAAATATTCAAATTGACCAGTTGGAAATGTAAAATGAAACAAGTGTGTGTATTACAATTTAACAAATTTAAGCATTTAGTCAATAGTCTTTATTGTTGGTGGTATTGAGTGTAATGTCAAATTATAAAGAAGAGCTGTCCCTCAACCTTGACCTTTGAGGTAGGGACGTTGTTTTTGCGCACTACACATTGTCTTCATGTGCTGAACAATTGTGTCGTTATTTTAAAATTAATCAATGTATGACAAAGTTACAGCCCGGACACAAATGTACGCATATATACACGATTCCATTACCTATAAACTCTGTGCGACCTTGACCTTTGAGGAAGGAAAGTGGCTCTTGCAAGTGACACGTCTGCTTGATGTGCAGAACATTTGTGCCAAGTTATATTAAAATCCTTCAATGAATGATAAAGTAACAGCCCGGAACAAATGTGTGCATATATAGAGGATTGCATTACCTTCCAACTCTTAAGTGTGACCTTGACCTTTGAGGTAGGGACATGGGTCTTGCACGCGGCACAAAGTCTTGATGTGCTGAACATTTGTGCAAAGTTATATCAAAAGGTTTTAATGCATGACAAAGTTACAGCCTGGACACAAAAAAAATCAAGTGTGGACAACTTTACAAATGGGTATTTCTGGGTACTCTCCCATAACAGCGCACTAACCCTAAGCATTAGACCTACCCAACAAGTACCCTTTTTTTGTTGGGTACCTATACGGAATGAAGGATATAGTACCCAATATATCATTTATATGCCTATTAGTATGCTCGGACGGACGATGCATTTTAATATGCCATCCTTCCGGGACATAAAAATTGAAAAAGCCCTCTTTACATAATTTACAGAGTAAAACAATAAGATAGTAATATGAATAACTGTATTACAAATATAAAATGCCATAATTTACCTAGAAAATCATGCAAGTCACAAAATAATGGAATTTCTAAGGAGAATTAAGTGCCACCCAGAAAATACTTGAATAGGTCTTAACGCATCTTAATGATATATGAGTGCTGAGCAAAGCTACCTGGGGAATCCCACATTAAATTCTTCAAGACTTGACAAAATCAGACTATATTAAACATGTCAAACTATTTGATCTGTAAAATTTAAAGCCAACACAGTTCCAATAAAAAAAGCTTGAAATCATCACTTTTTAATGACTTCTTGCTGAACAATGTTTTTTCCATGGATGTTACTTCCAACACCACTCTCTCTCGAGCAAAGCAAATTTTGTAGCATTAAGTTGTGGCTTTAGATTATTCATGCATTTGATGGTTCTCTTGTCAGTCCGAGTGGAGTTAATCAGTTCATTTTCACTAACACTTGGAAACAGACTTTTTGAATATGTTCTGTTCCCCAACTCTGTTGAAGAGTTCCCTCAGTTAAAGCTGACAGTGATGAAGCAACAACTGTGGCTGGAGGAAATTGTTGCTTTAGTTCACTCTTTTATGTCCATTTGTTTGCTGGTGCACCCGTTTGGTATACTTATGTCAGATTGACTGGCTGGAAGACTGCCTATCTTTAAGTTTATCTTCTCTTTCCTGCAGTTTTCTATGGACATCACCTCATCTTCTAGTTTCTTAAATTCTCTCTTCTAAAAAATCAATAAAATATGTTTATACAGACAAATTAAATGAAGAGGTTGCATTGTGAGGAAAAATCTAGTACCTCCTGTCAGCACCATAAAACAGTGCAGGAAAGTTTTTGATGTTATATTTTTGAAATGCTAAGGCTAAATATGCTGCTTTTCCTAGCACTTTATCTTGAGTCACAACTATGTGATACCTTGCTTAGATTTCAAACAATGTAATAGAGTAATTAAAGTTACCGGTCAGCAATGTGCTTAAAATTGAAATCCTGTTAAATCTTAAAATTATTGTTACCCTAACTCTTGACTCCGTTCTCAAATGACAGCATGATTGTACAAAGTTTCACCCTAACAAGAGTTTTACTGTACAGAAAATTACAGAAGACGTACCTTGATGGCTCTTTTCTGTCTCTTCAGTTCAGGTACTGGACACTGTCATTTCCTTAAGAAAGAGACAACAAAAATGTTAAACAATGTTAACTAATTGCCAATTTACGACATGTAGAGCCTGCCAGCTGTCAAATTGACTTAACTCCTTACCAAAAAGAGATCTAGGTCAAAATACACGCTGTTTATAGAAACTACAAAGAGAACTAATTCTAAAAACAAGGGTAGCTTATGGTGGTGAACATTTGTGCCAAGTTACATCAAAATCCCTCCATGCATGAAGAAGAAATGCTCCGGACAAAGATATTCCTTAATTTGACCTTTAACCTCTAAGTGTGACCTTGACCTTAGACCTAGGGACCTGGTTATTGCGCATGACACTCTGTCTCATGATGGTGGACATTTGTGCCAAGTTATTTAAGAATCCCTTGATCCATGGATAAGCTACAGCCCAGACGAACTAAACTCGGATGGACGGACGGACGCACGCACATACACCAAACCGTCATTTGGAGAACTATATCAAGCTTTCGTAAGCGGCTCGACAAAAATGTTAAACAATGTTTGCTACCATCTTCATGCAAATGTTTAAATTGTAGAGTCAGATAGTTCAACTTTTTAATGACAAATACCAGTTATTGCAAGATTTTTGTTCAATAAATTGTCGGACACTGTAAAAAACTAACTGCTAAGTAAGCTGCATTTAAAATACATATCTTTTCACAACAGTTATAATCAGTAACTCAATTTCATTAAAGTTATGAAAATACCTGGAGCATTAACTGTCCCTTGTGACTTTATACAATCTGCAGAACCAAATTTACATGCATCCTCCCTCTCCTTGAACAGCTGAAGTTTAAGAATAAATATATATAACAGGTCATTTAAATAAATCCTGACGTTACATAGTCATCCATTCTTGGTTATTTAAAGTTAAAGATGCATAGAGACCTGTGATGAAAGCCTAGGAATCATCTTTCCCGAATGTAAATAATTTATCAGTTCCCGGATATGCAAAATTTTAGTACCGTTCTCTTCTAAAAACGTATCCGTCTCATCTTAAACTGTACTGTAACTGAACTGATGTAACTGTCCAACCCCTCGACTAATTACTCTTTGCCTGAAACATGCAAGCGATGTTCTACAACGTACAAAATGATTATAATATGATTGAAGGAAATGATAATTTAAATATACAATATTCGGAACTTGTGTTGTAGAGGAAACAAACTGCACATATCTACATAGTTCTTGCTTGCCTGCTAGCTTTTATGGTGACGTTGACGTGACTGGAGGGCACAAGTTCAAATGATCCCTCTCCGGGCAAAGTATTTTTCAGTTATATAACTAAGTATATAACTTTTGAAAATTTATTGAAGTCAGATCTGTGGCTGTAGACTGTTTAGAATGTGTATAATTTAAGAGAAATAATTTGCAATTTTAAAGATTCAGAACACGAGCATTCAAACATATTTTTGAGAATACCTCCAAGCTTCAAAATTCTGAACAGCCCTTGAGTCCCAGGTAGCCTCTGAAAAACGATTCCAACTTTGGTTCTACAATCTGTGTCAGAGTATGTACCGATGATCAACAAATCGTTTGTTTTCGTCTGCCATGGTTCTACCAGGAAAGCCATTAGCGCGGCGAGTCATCTTTACTAAGGACACATTTCATTGGCTAGTGTAATTCTATTAACCAATCGAATTTCGTTTTTGTGTGCACAGCTTCTCCCCACCTAATTCTCGCAAAATAATCAGTTCTCGTGATTTTTATCAAACACAAAAAGTGATTTAAATAATACCGCAGCAAACAGAAGCAAAATGATGAAACATGTTATAATGTATAAAACGTAAAAATAACAATGTCTCCCACTTAAAAGCTCGCGCCTCTTGATTACGTCACAAAAAGTGTCTGTAGTTGTAAAATGGCGCCCCCTCTTAATCATGCTGAAAGATTGTGATTGAAACAATGACGAAAGTTTTATTGCAAAGTACGAGAAAATGCCAGTGATTGCTGTCTTCATACAAGTTAAACACGAAGGGGAATGTTTTGCATCATCTATGTTGCATACACGATATGTGTAAGTAAATTTATATCGTTTCGCCCACAAGACGTTTCGTCCCAAAAACGTTTTGGACCTGGATAATTATGACATTTATACTAATAAATATAATCTGGAGTGCATAATAAAGTTCTTACAACTGCTATAAATCGCCCTCGAGACTCGATCAATAAAGAATCAACATCGAAAATGTTGAAATGACTGACTGTCCGAAATATCTACTGTCCGAAAGTTGTTACTTGCATGATATAGCTTACCTTGAATTTTAGCGTAAATAAGTCATTCCATTGTTAAAATCCATTTGTCATTTTAATTTTGATAAACACTGATGCTTTTGGCACAGTTTACATTCACAGAATTGTTGTGCATACTTGAATTTTGGCATTTCAAGCATTTATGACACTTCCTGTCAAGTTGAAAATGTCCTCCATGTTTACTATTTTGGTCGAACCAAAAGTTGTTTATTTAATTTACGTTTTATTATGCATAACACCAGCAGTGTTGTATTTTGTCTGAATGATTGTTTTAAGTCCCTTGTATCATTTTATCATTGTACCTTATTTTGAGGTTAATATTGATGAACCTTTTTTTCTTTGATTGGGACTTCTCTCTGGGTGAATTTGCCAGGACTCCTGACAGGTGCATGTTGAAGAGACAGATGCAGATACAAGGGGATCAAGGTACCTGAGACCCTAGCCTAATTAATTTGGCGTTTCAGTGTGACCCCTTTCACAGATCTGATATTTTATAACTGTCACACCCTAGAAGGTGAACAACTATAAAATATCAGCCTATAAATTCGGTTTGCCTTCGAAGTCGAAATAGTTAGACTACTGAGACCCTAGCTTATTTTACGGATAGACCCCTTGGTCCTTTCACATGCTGATATCTGGGTTTCTTACCAGTTCATCTGTAATTGGGTGGGAAAGTCTGAAACAATGAGAAGCATTTCTGAAATTTCCAGTGCACCAGCCAGGATTTACCAGGGACCATTTTAGTCACTAATGCAGAAGTTGCTGGCAATTTTCAATGTTAGAATATCACATTATTAATGTCTGTTATGGTTTTAAAGTATCATTAATTCTATCTACAACTAATATGGAACAACTGTACTGGTATTATAAGTGATTAACTTGAAACTTTGAATGATTCTCTGATTATTTTTTTAGGGTTGTCCAGTTAGCGCGGTGCTTTGTGCACTCACTTCTCATCAATGCTATTTGTGTTCGATCCCGTCCTGGTAGAATATGAGATGGTAGGGTGGTCACCAGATGGTATCATGGATTATCACACAGGTAGGTTTTCTCTGGGATTTCTGGTTTCTCCCACAGTAAAACCACCATAAGCAAAGTTCACCAACATGCACCTGCATGCTCAGTTCAAAAGCTTGCGTGAGCTTTATAATGGTTGTTATGATTTGTATATTGCCGACTTTAAGTAAATATTATCATTATTTGTCCCTTTAGCTATTTTTAAACAGTTTTTACAAGATTATTGGCTGAATATACATGATTCTTTCGGCGAATCAATTACCGGTATTTGATTAATAATTATTATACAACAATGAACATTGGACAATAATTTTCTTTAATTAACTGTGTCTTGCCTTACTTAGCATTAGTTGGGATCCAGGACCTTCCGATCCTGACTTTATGTTATAATTGATAATGTGGATATCATCTGATAGACCTCATTCATTGTCACTAAAAATATATTCTAATAATTTGTAAGAATGTACAGAATTCATGGTAAGTTGTTTTATGAAAAATTGTTGTCATAACATGATAACAATAGACAAAAATGATACTTACAGTAAATTGTTTTATGCTTTCTTAGGTGGTTACCCAACAGACTATGAATGTGCACCTGCTTAGACATCATTTTTCACAACTTGGTATGTTGGATTCGAGTCCTAGAATTCGTATCGGAAAAACATCGATCATGGCACAGGGCATGTCAACAGTGACAGACTGACAGGTAACTATTTCAGTATCTGCGTCTCATTTTTCAGTGCATTAACATTTGGACATTCACTAGTATTTATCATAATCAAGGACTAAAGAAATATGTGTCATTGGTGAAATTAAGAAAAAAAATAGAACTGATTGTGATATAACTAATTTAAGGCATTTGAATGGGAATTAAAGCATTTGATTATATTGTAATACAACTAGTCTGGGTACCAATCACTCTGGTGAAATTCAATTCTTGAAGAGGGGTTTAAAACAAAGATGAAGCTGCACAAAAAATGTTTATATGTACTGTATTGAAAAGGAACAAAGGTCCATAACTCTGAAAAATAATCTTTACAAAACATGATGAGAGCATGCACACATAGGTTTGATACCAATCACTACAACTGACTCCTGTGAAGTTTCATTCAATTCTTGCCAGGGGTTTTGGACATGAAGCACACACAAAAACATGATGTACACTAGCTGTATTAGCTGTATTAAAACAAACAAAGGGTAAGTCTGTTGATTTCTTCATTGCAGTCAGGTTTAGCAGTTGGATAAAATAAAGCTCCGCCAAGACTTGTAAAATACATGGAAAAAACATACCCTGAAAGTACTGGTTGATCGCCTGTCTTCAAGGATTACCAGGTAAGAGTATGTACAAGTATGATATATCAATTGTCAAAGTGAGTGGTGGTGTAGAGGTTTAGGTGTCTGCCGCTCATCCCAGAGGTTGCGGGTTCGAGCCCCACCAAGGTCACGACCGTACCTCTTCATATGACACCAGTACTTGTTTTTCCAGGAAACAGACTCGAGAGTGACTCGATAAGCTACAAGCTTTCTTCACAATCAAGCTAAAATAATTAGTATAAACTAATTGTCAAAGTCTATTTATATACATGGATGATTTGAAGTTATGAATATTTTCGTTTATTTAAAAACCATGACACTGAATAACTTTTTTTTTTTTTTAGAAGTGCAACTGTAAATAGAATAGTCAGTGTATATACTAGTACAAGCAGGTCTTTTTTCAAAGCTTTTTCTCAAATATCAATATAATGACTTTTATATGCACATGTTGATAGAAAAATGTGATTTCAGGGACAGCAAAGTTGGTGGTAAGACCATTTCCATGCCTAAAAAACCAGTTGATACACCTCACAGAGGAAAAGAGACAAACAGCAAAGCCAGTGATTTCTGAGCAAGCAGCTGCGGTAAAATACAAGAGGAAAAGAGGTCTTCTACCCCCAGGAATATTTCAGAGTAGAAACTAGTATACCATGCTACTTGAGAGTGGAAAAATTGCTACTGTGCAGTTCATCATGTTTGATAATGTTCCAATGACATTTGTAGATACATGTGTGAAAAGCAGTGCTATGTTCATATGACAGATATTTCAAAATATTGAAAAAAATTCTCAACAAGAACACACATCAAGCTCAAGCAGACCAAATCTGAGCAAGTGATGAAACTTGTACCTTCTGAAAACATGATGAAGAAATGTGTACTGATGAAAATAACTAAACCTGATTTCGATAAATGATCTGGCAATGTTGTAGTTATCACGCCTGTTGATGGTCAAAACAGATGTAGTTCAAGCCAATATATTATCAAGTGAAAAACATGTTATGGTCTTCATTTAGTTGGATATCTATGATATGCTGTCATTTTAACTTTGATTATTACCATGGTCAAAACATAGTCAAAACATTACTTTTGCTTTGACTATGGTGATCCATGATATGGACATGTTCATAACATGGTCATACCACAACCATTTCATAGTCGCCAATTTCTGTAATGGTATATCAAGGTCATATCATTGGTAACCATGGTCCAACCATGGTTAGCACTGATATGGACATGGTCATTTCCGCAGGGCCCTTTTGTCTGCATCATCTGCTCTCATTACTAGATATTATCATAAACCTACATGAGCTGGGCACTATAACATGGTAACTGGTAAGCCTGTTTTTAGGCATTGATAAAATTTATGAATAATAATAATGTTTTCAATAACTCTGGTCTAGAATGACTGTTTTTTTTTATTTCATTGAGAACAGAGATGATAGTGAATCTGAAAATATATACAATATAGCAAGTTTTTTAGGTTGATGATGTAAAAGACAGCTCAATGCAGTGTATATTGTTATCATTTCCGGTATAAATGCAGGAACAGGACTGGTTATAGAGTATTCCTGATAAATGGAACAATAATTTGTCAATCTTCCTATGATGGCAACATACATGTTTAGATGGATTACAACAGCTGAAGCTAATATACCAGAGTCTGGATTTTTAGACCCATCTGTGTATATATGTAGATGTCCAGAATAAAAATATCTGATCTATCATTTGAGTTTCTAACTTTGCGAGATGCAGTATGTCAGATTTGATCATTTTGTTTTCATAGGGCACTTGTAGGAGGATCTTACAAAATAGCCGTGCTTTATGATCTCACTGACCAAAACCTTGACTTTCGCTCAATATTTGAGAATCTATTCCTGGCGCCCCAGTCTAAGGGGCGAACCCCAGCCTCAAGTTCAAACAGGTAGGCAGGAGTAGAGGACAACGCACTAAGGGCCAGCTGGAGGCCTTAATTTTGGACAATATTCAGACCCTGTTTTGAATGACAATGAGGCATTTGATGAGACTCAAACTAATTAATCAGTCAAAGACACTACCTAATTACCTTTCTCTTTATGTCAGCTAACGGATATATTATTCCAATCAGGCAGTATAGGGGACGTTTTGGTCATATGGGGGGACGTTTTGGTCTGGGGACGTTTTGTTTTGGGGACGTTTTGGATTGCTTCGGTCTTTAAATATTTTCGTAAATTTTAAAGTGTAGTTGATTCGGCGTATTATTTGCATATAGCCAGTAAAACACTTGTTAACATCATACCCATGATATGTTGCTTCGATACAGGCGTACCTTGTCTGCTGCACTTGAAGGAATGCATTGACAACAGCAGTTTAGATAAAAAAGATGTCCTTTCCGTTGCAAAAATAGACCTAAATTTCGGATATGAGGTGAAAATGTCTTCGACCTGTCCCGGAAGTCTTTCTCGCTCGCAACTACACTAAATAATATAAACTGAAATCAGCACTTTTTTGGGGGAGATGTGCACGCTAAGTAAAACGATTAACTACGAAATACACCATCGATTCGTACGTATACCGTATACGGATTATCGTGCATCGCGAATCGTATATCGTGTATAGTATATGGTGCACGTTGCACGATGAATGATACGATATGATACACGATATACGGTTGACAAAATACACGATGAGTGCACGCACGTTATACGCACGTTGCAAGCACGTTATACGCACGATATACGCAAATTTTGACAACTGTTACGTTCCGACTACTGTATAGTGCTTACAGTAAAACAAATAAAATAGATATATAAGAGAGACAGTTTTTGGCCTGGGGACTGAAAGTCTCCTAGGCCTAAGTTAGCATACCACATTTCAAACACTGCAAGAAATTTAACTGTACTATGTGCGAATAACAACTGTAAACATGCGTTATGCGAAAGTAGTGCAAGACAGACCAGATCAATCTTCTGTTTGAGTGTCGCATATGATAAGAACATATTACAAATAAAAGGAATACATACAATTTCAAACGATTGCATGAAGGTATATAGCTTACGGGCTGCATTACACATTTTTTTCTGTTTTAGAAATTAATGCGCTGTTAGCTGATTACGCAAGATAATCATATGCATATCACGGAAAAGTACGGATATTTACGGAAATTTACGGAAACGTACGGAGCTCGATATCAGAGTTTGTAGTTTGATTTTCAAATTTCCGATGTTATTTCATTGACAACTTTGTTATCTACGAACGATTACATATATGTTTACCTAAAAATAAATTTCTCTAAAAAAGATATAATTTATGTACATTCCAGAGAAGGAACTCACGTGATCAAAATCACCCGCCATTTATCGAGGACACTGCATGTCAAGGCCCAGTGAACGGTTTCACCGATTACAACTACAAGGTAACCCAGAATCAGTTTTGGTTTTCTCTGTTATACACATTGTACAGTACTGTATTTATATTTCATTGCTGGTATTGCTTTGTTTATTTCTGTTTCAAGGTCTTGTCCTTGGTACACAATAATTTTCGATCCACATCATCAAATCATATCGCTTGAAGTTGTACAAAGCGCAGATCGAATTATTTTTATTGGCTTAAACAATTTATAATGTTGACTATGTGATCATTTAACGTACGTTTTATAATAAAGCAAACTTCCTTGTCACCCATATATTTGTGAATCATTCATTCTGTGTCATATATTGAATTTCGTCCTCTTCGTCCTCTGCACATTTCGACCCGCGCTTTAGGTAAGGTTCAGCGCAAATCACGAAGGTCAAAAAGTGTTTTTAGGGGATATATCTATAGCCCCAGGCCTTCAGCGCTTACAGCGCTTTGATTAACTATAGTAACTGGAGTTTAAAAGTGACAGTTGTGTATAAAAGTGTAACACCGTTGTGTGTAAAAGTGTAAATAGACTATTCGGTGAAAGGATTTGGATAATCTATTCAAACGACAAAGATAGTTTTGAACCTTTTTATTTGACTTTTAATTCTAAAATATGTTATTACATGTATCAGAGAGTTCGGTGAACTTTATTTTATCACAAAAATCTGAGAGTAAGCAGCTTAAAGAGGCACTCCCTACATCTAGTAGATCATATTCTCAAAACATAGAGTATGTGTTCAATGAACATAAAATGATAAATGAATACAATTTCAAAGTAGGTCTTTTGGCGACAAATGCCTCAATTTTCCACAATTATTGATCAATATAGAGGCTTTCTATAATAAATCGCATCCACCCATTAATTGTACAACAACTCTACATAGATTATTGAATGGTTTACGGTACTGCAGTAAATTTTGTCCACAGTTTATGGTGAAAGCAAAATTTCTTCAAAACGATGTGTATTGTGTTTAAAGAAATAAAAATATAATTGCTGCAAAGAACAAGGTAAACACAAATAAAATTCTACTTTGAAATTTGAAAAAAACCTACTGAAAATGTGATTTAGTTCGGTTTGACAGCATCTCTACATTATGTTAATTATATTGGGATTTCAAAGCGTTTGCAACGCTTTATACTTTGATAGCGTATCATTTCAAAAATGCAGGTATACTTTACAGGAATTCATACTTGAACATTTTATTTTGCCCCACTTTCGAGGGGTACGTGGTGTAATTTTTTTGCAGATGTCAGCCGGTCGGTCGGTCGGTCCGTTAACAAGTGGTTTCCAGACAAAAATGCTTAAGCGTAGCATCTTGGAACTTTATGTGGAGGTTGATCATAATCAGCAGATGACCCCTATTGATATTGAGGTCAAGGTCAACGGGACTTCAATATTAAAATGGTTTTTGAGTCATTAGTCAAAAACCTGTCGGCATACATTTTTCACATTTGACATGTCATTACCAGTGGATGACCCCTATTCATTTTCTGGTTATTAGGTCTCGCGCTAATTTCAAAAAAGGGACATACCCTATAACTGATGACAACTAAATAACCTCTAAATCTCGATAAAATCAGCGGTTTATTATATACTGCAGTATCGTAAACCATTTCATAATCTATGTAAAGTTGTTGTTGTACAATTAATGGGTGGATATGACTTACTAATCTATATCGATTAACTGTGGTAAAATGAGGCATTTCACCATAGGTTCTTCTTTGAAATTGTATTATTTATTTATCATTTTACGTTCATTGAACACACAATCTATATTTCGAGAGTATAGTCTGCTAGATTGTAATCTGCTAGATTGTTCCTTGAATAGTTTGAATTTTTCTACATCACTGATTAGATCAAGTTGAGCATTCGAGTTTTACGTGTAGGTTATAGGTCTATATTACAGGAATAAACAAATGTATTGCGAGGGAGCGTTTGCGAACCGATGCAGTAAGTTTTTTTTTATTTCTGTAATATGGACCTATAACCGGCTTACGTGTGCGTGTGTGTGTGTGTGTGTGGTGGTGGTGTGCACTTCTGGGTGCTGTGGGGCTCGTTTTGGGGAGGCTGCGTTTTTGGTGCGTGGCATTCCCTGTTTGATACTATTTTTGTTTTTTTACAGATTTCCCATCTACAGACAATATTTGTATTGAAATATAAAGAGATTTAGGGCGGAGCTTAGCTCTGTGATGTTACAGTCCTACTTACTGGAAAAATAAGTGAAATGATTATTTTCATATTGGAAATATTGAGTCAATATCGAGAATACA
>JAFMSR010000004.1:12379642-12403502 GCA_022818135.1 Saxidomus purpurata
TTTGTGTGCTAGTGTGTGTTATGTGTGTGTGTGTGCGTGGTTGTGTGTCGTGTGTGTGTGTGCGTGTGTGTGTGTGTTGGTGGTGTGCACTTCTGGGTGTTGTGGGGTTCGTTTTGGGGAGGCTGCGTTTTTGGTACGTGGCATTCCCTGTTTGATATTATTTTTGTTTTTTTGTTTTCAACTGTTTGTAAAAACCCTCGTCTGTTTCTTTATTTTGTTTCCCGTAATCGTATCCTTCTTTCCTGGCACCATTCGAATGTTTATATTTTCCTCTTAAAATATTCTCTTTCCTTCACTTTATCACTTAAAGGTCCATTACTAACATCAAATCAATTTTCTTTTAAATCTGGAATTGTAACAGGGAAATACAGTTTGAAACTGGCTTCTTAAACTTTACAATAGCCATGGGGTATGTCCCTGTTTGAAATACTGCTGCAGAAAAACGAGTGTTTGTGTATTTCCTTAGATTGACCTTGGTGGTCTTTTTTCCTACTTTTGCTTTATTGAATGTTGTAAACAGTCAGACATATACTTTGCACATCATTGGAAGTAAAATTCTTCAATTCAAAATAGGCATGCTTATTTATGCACAACCTATTTACAGCCTCTGTCTGGGAGATTTCTGGAAAATTACAAAGATTTTTGTAAACGGGAAAACCTACTTTCGTTTTTGGAAAGGTAAAGTATAACTGATTTACTCTTTTGTTTAACTCAAATTTTCAACACAATATGGTCACATTCAATGCAGTATGTCATATATTTCCTTCTGAGAAGACGCCCATTACAATTTTTAAATTGAAAAGAAAATTCAATTTGGTACTAGTAATGGACCTTTAAAGAAGTTTTGCACTTTCGCCCTTCGTCGTTTCATGCTGTTAAATTTCATTCGTTTTTGTGTGTTGTCTAACACATAACTAGCATTATTTATGAGGTTATACATCTTTAAAATATTTTTGCCAACAACGCTTTAGGGCACTCTCTTCTCCTCTTAGTTTAATATATGTTCTTGTTCTTCATTTTTCTTCTAATTTGTCCAGCGACTACGCAATTCAAAAGTAACTGTTTTTTTCCCAACTTTTCTCGTAATTTGCTCTGTTTAAAGCTGCTCGCTCTCAGTTACCGTGGAATGTTTTTTTTTTTAATTGACATACTTATTCATAAATATAAAACTAAAATGCTAGAATTAAAATAAGCAAAAATCTAGGCTTTTGAATTTGGTAGCGTATTTTTTTTTAAATTTAGAGATATCCGTGACAGGAATTTATTCTGGAGCCTTTTTATATGATGGTCTAAAATACATTTTTTTATCAAAATCTGAGAGCGAGCAGCTTTAGAATCACTCTGATACGCAGTCATATTTTCCTGAAAGGTTTGCATAGTAAATACAGCTACATATAGTAAGTCATTTATGCACTGGTAATTGACTTTAAGGATTGTGTATTTTATCGCAGCTCTATTTTCATTTTGACAAAATGACTCATTCATTTGAATTTAGATGACAAGGTGAACAAAGTTGATCAATTGCACAGTAAATATTCATGAATTTTATCAGGTTTTTCGCTGTTTTCTGCAATAAGAACTAATCGATAACAGCGATGCGTTTTTGTATTTTACATTTAGTGGTCACAGAAATCGGGAATTGGGGTTATTTGATGCATATATCTAAATGCCTGTCTATGACCTGCTAGGAAATTCTATGACACTAAACAGGTAAGCATCAATGCAGGCAGTAAATTGTATTAATTGAAATAGAAAGGACGTAACGAACTGCCCAAAGTTGTTGGCAGCCATTTAATGAATTACAACCATGTTTTATTTATTCCTTATCTCTCATATAGACACTGTAATTGTTCATAGTCACAAGAGGCAGAGTTTTCTTTCTTGCTATTAATTTTCTAATATTAGTTTATCAGCAGAAATAAGTGAAACGTGTTTTAATCTCATCGCATACACAAGGGGATTGATAAAAATCACTTACTGAAACTATGTAGGTGTATTGGCCTTTAAAGGGGCACTCCCTAAATCAAGCAGATTATGTTCTCGGAACATAGATTGTGTGCTCAATGAACGTAAAATGATCAATAAATTCAATTTCATTGAAAACCTATGGCGGAAAATGCCTCATTTTACCATAATTAGAGGCTTTCTGTAATAAATAGCATCCATCCATTAATTGTACAACGACTCTACATAGATTATATAATGGTTAACGGTAGTGCAGTATTTTTCAGATTGCTGATTTCATCTATAATGACTTGGAATGCATAGCTGAAACTTCTAGGGACATACCCTATAACTGATGTCAAACTAAATAACCTCCAAAACATAAATAATACAATCTTTGGAAGTAATATAACTTAACCTAAAAGTTTCAGCCATGCATTCCCAGTCATTATTGATACAATCAGCGGTTTAAAGCTGCTCGCTCTCAGATTTTGGTATAAAAATAAAGTTCTTCAAAGTGTATGTAAATAACGTATTTTAGAACATATAGTCATATAAAAAGGCCCCAGTATAAATTTCTGCCATGTATGTCTCTAAATTAAAAAAAAAATACGCTAATAAATTCAAAAGCGTTGCAAACGCTTTTGAAATGTCAATATAAACATATAGTGTAGCGGTGCCGTGTAACCGACATATTCAATCGATTTCTGCAAATTTCTACCTAGATTTGTGCTTATAATTTGTTTCTAGCCTTTAGTTTTATATTCGTGTATGATTTTGTCACTTTTTGAAAAAAAAAATTTTTTTCAACGGTAACTGAGAGCGAGTAGCTTTAAGATAAACCGCAGTACCGTAAATCATTCAATAATCTATGTAGAGTATTGTTGTACAATAAATGGATGGATGCGATTTATTACAGAAAGCCTCTTTTATTGATAAATTGTGGTAAACTGAGGCATTTTTTTTACAATAGGTTCTTCTTTGATAAAGTTTATTTATCATTCTACGTTAATTGAACACATAATCTATGTTCCGAGAATATAATCTGCTAGATGTAGGGAGTGCCCCTTTAAGTTATGATACTTCCAAAAATTATATTATTTATGTTTGAGAGTTTATTGAGTTTGCATCAAGTATAAGGTATGGCCCTGTAATAAAGTCTGGCATTATTTATGCTTGGAGGATGTAGGGAAACAAAAAAACAAAAATAATATCAAACAGGGAATGCCACGTACCAAAAACGCAGCCTCCCCAAAACGAACCCCACAGCACCCAGAAGCGCACACCACCAACACACACACACACACACGCACACGCACACACACACGACACACACAATCATGTACACACACACATATACACTACCAACACACACTAGCATACAAAGCAAAGTTTTACTAAGTTGAACGAAGATCATTTTGCACCTAATATTTTGATGAGTTGTCAGAAAACATCTTACGTGAAGAGTATTGTACATTTTAGATGGATTTGATGCTCACATCAGTACGCAGAATCATTAACGCCAAACAGAGAGTTGGTTAGTTGAAAACAGAAAGAAAAGGAAAGAAATACGTTTCACAGAAATAGCAGTTCAATATAACTGTCAGTTGTATTTATTTCATTACATACAGACGATGTAATAGACGGTCTTACGTATGCCGCCGCCAGGATTAATGAACTTATGTCTCGGGCGACCATTTAAATTATTATCCGAACGGTGACTTGATCTATTATTTATCTGTAATCCCTTTAACGACGATTGTCTCTGTCTACCAAGACCAGAGGTCAATCACTTTCTTTCTCTACGTCAATTTTCTCTCAATTTTTAGAGGTTTCTAAAACATGTCCGTAAAGACGTGCCAGTTTATCAATGCTATTCACATTCACAAGATTTATAACTGATATCAAACTAATTAACCGTATAAAAAGAACACTCGGAAGTATTATAGCTTAACCTAATGAGACAAAGTAATATGTTCATGAGTTGTTTTTGTGGATAAGGAAATCCCACCATCAGGTTGAGATACGTCCAAAAGCGAGGCTCTGCAGAGTATTTTTCGACGTATCTCAACCTGATTGTGGGATTTCCTTATCAACAACTCAATGGTCATGGTAAAAATAGTCCGGCAGCGATGTGAGATAAGGTTGTCTATCACCGGTAAATGCGCGGAAATATGTATCTCATAGGTGAGAAAAAGTGAATCTAACATGTTCATGAGTTGTGGTGAAGGACATTCCACCCGAGGGTTGAGATACGTCCAAAAACGAGGCTCCGTCGAGTTTTATGGACGTATCTTAACCCGAGGGTGGGTTTAATCCCTCGTTTTTGGACGTTATTCAACCCCCGGGTGGGATTTCCTTATCCACAACTCAATGGACATGGTAGATTTATTTTCTCGCCGTTTAAAGCTGCTCACTCTCAGTTACCGTTGAAAAAAATATTTTTCAAAAAAATTCACATTCGTATTCATAAGTATAAAACAAAAAAAACAAAAATAATATCAAACAGGGAACGCCACGTACCAAAAACGCAGCCTCCCCAAAACGAACCCCACAGCACCCAGAAGTGCACACCACCAACACATACACACACACACACACAATCATGTACACACACACATATACACTACCAACACACACTAGCATACAAAGCAAACACACGAGGACAAAACGAACAATTAAAGGAACACAGTGGGGCACCGCCTTGGAACGGTCAGTGGCAAAAACACCACTGGGGAGCTTAAACCGGTTTATGGTGCGCACCCAACCTCACTCTTACCCCCACCATGTTCCAAAGTCACAGGACAGTGTAAATAAAAGTAATCCCTGCTAGGTGAATCTCTAACACACGCAATGGAAACAAAAGGCATGGTATGTAAAACACAAAAATGCTCGTGTATAAATATATAAAAAGCAAACCTTGAGAACCAAAAAACGTATGTACTCAATGCCTTTGCAGAAGGCAGAGCACCAAGAGAAACACCCTTAAGGGCCCGACGAAACAGGCCAGAGGACAGAAATCAAAACAGTTTCGTCCCAGTGGGATTTAAAAACTGCCCATCACAGAGTCCTCCCCCTCTTCCGTCAGACACAATCAAAGAGGGAAGCATAGCTTGAATGAAGAAAGAAGCAAAAATCTAGGTAGGAATTTGCAGAAACCGATTGAAAAGGTTGGTTACACGGCACCGCTACACTATATGTTTTGAATTTGGTAGCGTATTTCTTTAAATTAAAAGATATACACGACATGAATTTATACTGGAACCTTTTTATATGACCATATATTCTAAAATACGTTATTTACATACAGTTTAAAGAACTTATTTTTTATCAAAATCTGAGAACGAGCAGCTTTAAACCGCATTTTCACACAAGTAAGAAGGAAAAAGTGCAAATACAGGATGGGGATGAAAAAATAAAAATCAACTTTTTCTCGAATTTTACTTCAAAACTGCTATAGATGAATAGAAAATGATCTTACTAAGACAAAGAATACCAACAACCCTATGTTTATTTATAAAAATAATAATTTTAGTCATTCTTTGATTTTTATGTCTGCTTACAATTAACGTAATAGTCCGGCAGCGATGTGAGATAACCTCGGCTTCCCTGGCCGATATCATCCTCGTCCGATATCAACTGTTATCAAAAGACAATAACCTTATATTCTCTATATCACAAACGTATTTTGATTCAAGCATTTAGTTTTATATTTATGTAAAAGAATGCCAATCTTTAAAAAAAAAGAAGATTTTCAACGGCAACTGAGGGCAAGCAGCTTTACAGGGACATACCTTAAAACTGATATCAAAGAATAATAACTTTAAGTAAAAGATTCAGCTATGCATTCCCGCCATGATCGATAATATCAGTGGTTTAAAATATTTAAACAGAAAAACACTTCTAAAAATAAAAGTTGAGAACAAGAAGCAAAATGGTCTAAGTGCAAAGATACATGCATTCTTTGAAAGAGAAGACAACTTTATAACGCTACCTCGCAAAGGAGACAGTTAGAGAAAAAAAAACATGAAAGAAAGCAAAAAAGAGAATTCTGACAGATTATCTCCATAACCTCCATTCAAAATTCTGTCTTGAAAACCCAGATACAAAAATATCAATGTGCTAGTGTGTGTTGGTAGTGTATATGTGTGTGTGTACATGATTGTGTGTGTCGTGTGTGTGTGCGTGTGCGTGTGTGTGTGTGTGTTGATGGTGTGCACTTCTGGGTGCTGTGGGGTTCGTTTTGGGGAGGCTGCGTTTTTGGTACGTGGCATTCCCTGTTTGATATTATTTTTGTTTTTAGCCAAACGAGGCCAAAACACATTCTTCTACTTAACTTTTGTAACCGGAATACATGTTTATGTTCACGACACCAGAGCATTGCTGTTTAGATAACAGCAATTTAAAAAGTGGCAGGTACAGAGAATCCTGCTGATTTCATCAAAACAAATACCGATGATGAAATTCAAGAAAAAACTAAACCAAATTAGTAATAAAATCAGACGTCACATTCTTAGAATGGAAGATGATGGACGATAACGGTAAACTCCGATGGAAGCAGATACAAACAACGATGTCAAAATAAAAGTAGATTGAAATGTTCAGTAAAACTGTGAAAGAGTTTAGAGAACATGTCACTCGTGTGAAAAATCAGTAAAACAAGATGAAAAATCTTCGTGAAAATCTTGATAAAGGTCATGTTTCTGGTATGGATGGACTTTGCTGAACATTTCAATTGTGCTGTTTCGGATGAGGTTCATTCTGCTTATTGGACTTCTCAACAGGTCCGGTTTATGACAGTCCTGATGACAGTCCAGAATGACAGTCCAGAATGGTAATGACAGTCCAGAATGGTAATGACAGTCCTGATGATGAAAACTCAGCAGAACCGATATACATTGATATTGGTGAATACGGCGCAGCAATATATGAGGAGGAATGGTACATTTGGACTACTAACTGCTATAGATAAATCAGAGAAGTCAAAGATGAATTTTTGGAATAATCGGAAAAAAATTGGTGATTGTTTTCGCTGGCCTAACAAGAGAGATGAAATATGGATTTCTAATCTACCTGAACAGTACCCATCTGGGAAAACTAAAACTGTTTAAGTTGGCAAAAGAAATAATTCAAATAATTGATCTGATTGAAACGCTTTATGAAAAGAAGTTTTTGGTACGTGGCATTCCCTGTTTGATATTATTTTTGTTTTTTTTGTTTTCGTTTGTAAATGAGATAAAACATGATCTTATAGTGAAACATGTGGTTAGTAATGATAAGTTTTGAATGTGGTAGTCATTTGTTAACTTCCGTTACCAAGCAAAGTTGAACTTACAGCTGTACTAAACATACCACATTGAATGTTTATTTGTTTCTTTATAACTTCTTGATGAATGGACATTTTTCCAGCTTGGTAAAACAACAGCATATGCAGTCATTAATGACCATCCAGGTCCAAGATGTTTGAATAATGTTCTTTCAAACTACATTATGTTCTTGCCAGGAGCCAAAAACCTCCAGATCCTAACAGAGCAGATATTAAGATGTGTGTTGGTGGTGTGCACTTCTGGGTGATGTGGGGTTCGTTTTGGGGAGGCTGCGTTTTTGGTACGTGGCATTCCCTGTTTGATATTATTTTTGTTTTTTTTGAAGAAGTAAAAGCGCCTTAAAATCAAGATTGATATTCATTTACTTATTTTTTCAACTGTACTGACACAATTAATTCAAGAAAGTGATTATCTTACTGCTTTGTGCTAGCTGCTCTCACCATAAGGTACAGGTTCAAATTTTGTCCTCTAACAATGTAGAGTTTCAAATCTTGAGCAAATCTTAATGCAGTTTTTGTTTGTAACTTAGGTAAAAAAGCTGCTCGCTCTCAGATTTTGGTTCTTCAAATTGTATGTAAATAAACGTATTTTGGAACATATAAAAACGCTCGAGTATAAATTTCTGCCACGTATATTTCTAAATTTAAAGAAATACGCTACCAAATTCAAAAGCGTTGCAAACGCTTCTGAAATTTCAATATTAACATATAGTGTAGCGGTGCCGTGTAACCGACATATTCAATCGCTTTCTGCAAATTCTTACCTAGATTTTTGCTTTTAATTTGATTATAGCCCTTTGTCTTATATTTATGCATAATTATGTAAATTGATCAAAAAACATTTTTTTCAACGGTAACCGAGAGCGAGCAGCTTTAACAAGGAAAGTGCTGATGGATCAGGGCAACACCTAAAACCAGTAAATTAAAAAAGAAACCTTTGACTCTGGTGAGCTGCAAAACTAGTGTGAATTTAAGACTGCACTAGCGGATCCAGGGGGGGGGGGGCGTACCCGGCGCCCCCCCTAAAATTCCCCTATCTTACATAAATATCTGAGTATAAATTTATATTTTCCGTTTCCGAAATCGGTGTCTTAAAAGTATCAAAAACATGTTTGAAATGCAGGAAAATGCACGAAATGGCACCCTCGAAAATCCCCCCCCCTAGAAAGTGCCTCCCCATTTTTTAACCTCTGGCTACGGCCCTTGCATTGTTCATTGCCATTCAATTATACATGTTAATTATTAACACTCGCTCCCTCCATCTCTGTTTAGTGTTCGATTACTTGAAAACAAAGAATAAAACACAGTCATGATTGCCGTTTGATAAGGCTTGAGCAGAACCAACAAATGGCAAAAAAGTTACGCCCCCCCCGCCCTAACACCAAATCCTGGATCCGCCCCTGTACTGCTAAATTATAATTAACATCCGCTGATGTGGAGTATAAATTAGTATAAATTCGTAGTTAAGGGGTTCCTTTGAGTGCATTGAAAATAAAGCAACCACTGAAAAGTGTATATTCAGTTTCATGGATAGTACTGAAAATTGCCCATGCTCTTTGCATCTTTTTTAGGAAAATGTTTTTTCAGAGTGGTGCTGTTGACATGTTATAGTTCATATACATGTGTAAACAATTCTTGGTTTGATAAATTGTGATTATATTTCAGATTTGGTCTTCCGGAACACATGATATGCCAGAAATTGGTAACAAGTATGGAGACTTACTTCAAATCTCTGGATTTTAAAAAGTTACCCACAAAGAGTAACAAAGGAGAGGCCAGCAGTGCCTTGAAATGCCATTTCATATTTTATGAGAGGTCATGGCACCACTTCTCCAGGTATTAGACATTTGCAACGTGAAACGACTAGCGAGGGGAAGCGAGAAGCGAGGACGTGAAGCGAGTAAATTCGAGGGGTCGTTTCAACAGTATAAGTGATGCCGTATTGGAAGGAAATATAAATACCATAATTTGCTTTGTTTTTGTAACAATTGTTACAGGATCTTATAAATCTATCTGTGTGTATTATCGACTCTAACTGGTTAAAATGTAAATTGTAACTTGAAGTCATTATCAATGAAAATGGATTTTTACTCTTATAAACGTTTAAGCAGACGATATACACGGCATGACACATGGGTCTCGTTTGGAGACAATAAGGCCAAGGTGAAGAAAAACTCGATGCATGTTTTAAGTCCTTTAGTTTTCAAATTTTATTAAAGTATCATTCAGGATCATCTGAAGAACATATACCCAGTACAAGTGGCCAATACATAATCAACGTTGAGCATGCAATATATGCCAAATACCAATTTTGTTACATAATAAGTCCGATATCCTTCCTTCTGCAAACGAGTTTTGCACAAACACGTACAGATTTTGATAAAAAATTTCGTCGCTGTCGCCAGACAGCGCTTACGCACTTGTACGTTTTCAGTTCAGCTATTGCATGCTCAACGTTGATTCTATATCGGCTGATATACCGGTTCAATCGTACGGCTCTGCGTCTGTCGTCTCCTACCTTTCTTTGCAACTGTGCTCCTGAAAAGGGTGTCATAACAGGATATCTGTTGGCATAAAGTTTGTCGGCCAGTAAGCAACAGTCGCGCGGAAAAGGTAGTTCGTCGCCAATTCTTTCCATCAGCATAAACTGTTGTGCATCATTTAGATGGCCAAGAAATCCCGTTTCTATATGTCTTATCTTCCCTGTATTGTCTATAACCACCTGAGAATGAATGCAATGATAATGCCTATGTCCGGAGTAAAACTGGTGCTGATTTTCTATCGGCCGATAGATTTCGTGGCTAGTTCCGTCGATTGCACCGATAGCTATAGGAATTTTGCTCCAATTCGCACGCAGACTGTTCCAATCCGGAATACTAGGCCAATGCAAATAATGTTGTAATTCATAATCAAGAACTGTAACCATTCTTTTTATTACGTGCTTAACTGTAGATATACTTATACAAGTCCAACCAGTACAGCGTCGACGAAAACGACCACTCGCTGAGATTGTAAGAGAAAACCACATGATTTACTCTCAATTTATGAAAAAGAAGATGCCAAAAATATTGAGAGAACTAGGTATTAGTTCCTCAGATGATTCTGATTGATAATAATTTAATAAAATTTGAAAACTAAAGGACATAAAACATGCATCGAGTTTTTCTTCACCTTGGCCTTATTGTCTCCAAACGAGACCCATGTGTCATGCCGTGTATATCGTCTGCTTAAACGTTTATAAGAGTAAAAATCCATTTTCATTGATAATGACTTCCATGCCTTTTGTTTCCATGATTGCGTGTGTTAGAGATTCACCTAGCAGGGATTACTTTTATTTACACTGTCCTGTGACTTTGGAACATGGTGGGGGTAAGAGTGAGGTTGGGTGCGCACCATAAACCGGTTTAAGCTCCCCAGTGGTGTTTTTTGCCACTGACCGTTCCAAGGCGGTGCCCCACTGTGTTCCTTTAATTGTTCGTTTTGTCCTCGTGTGTTTGCTTTGTATGCTAGTGTGTGTTGTTAGTGTATATGTGTGTTTGTACATGATTGTGTGTGTGTGTCGTGTGTGTGTGTGTGTGTTGGTGGTGTGCACTTCTGGGTGCTGTGGGGCTCGTTTTGGGGAGGCTGCGTTTTTGGTACGTGGCATTCCCTGTTTGATATTATTTTTGTTTTTTTGTTTTCAAGTTACAATTTACATTTTAACCAGTTAGAGTTGATAATACACACAGATAGATTTATAAGATCCTGTAACAATTGTTACAAAAACAAAGCAAATTATGGCATTTATATTTTCCTTCCAATACGGCATGCACTTATACTGTTGAAACGACCCCTCGAATTTACTCGCTTCACGTCCTCGCTTCCCCTCGCTAGTCGTTTCACGTTGCAAATGTCTATTAGACCTGACCAGTGTAACTGTAAACGTACATGTACATGTAAACGTACTCTGTACTTGAACAATATATTGAGGGACCATCTCAAGTTGGAACAACGATGCAATGTTATGTCAAATTGAGTTGTTCACGATGGACAATCATACCAAGGCAAATGTAGACAATTAATGGTAATTTATCACGTGGGTGTCTCCGGACCGTGCTATTGCATGTTTAACAATTACCAATTTGCAGTTACTAGTGCGTTTGTAAAGTTTTTTGCACATCATTCGTTCATCGAAGGGCTGTCTGTTTTATTTTTGACAGTCCGTATATGGAGTCATTAGCGGATGTCGGTTAGGGTATATTATGTCACCAAGCGAAACATATTCATCAAGAAGTGGAAGTTCTTGATCTCCAATTATTGTCACTAGGTTAAACTGGTACTGTCGAGGATAATGATAGTGATGATCGTTATGGTAATGCATGTTGATAGTATGACAATGATGATACAGCTGATGAAGACGACGACGATGATAATTATTATTATTATTATAAACCAGTTTTTTTCTTAAAACCTGGATTAGAATGGTGTTGTCTTATGTCGGGCATATGGGTGGTCCGCTCAACAACTTTAGTTAAGAGCGACCAATTGCAATGAACCTTAGTGCGTTTGCAATTTGCGTGGATAGGAAGTTTGCGATCGCATTAACGGCTCTAGGCTCAAGGCCACTGTTACTAAAAATTAGAGAAATGATTTTTGTTCAATATTTTGAGTTAGGAGTGATCAATTGCAATGGATCTAGTGTGTATGTAGCTTGCATGGACAGGAAGTTTGCAATTGCATTAAGGGTCATTAGGCTCAAGGTCATGATCACTGTTACTAAGAATATAGAAATGGTTTCCGCTCAAAAACATGAGATAAGAGTGACTAATTGCAATCAAACTTGGCGCTTAGATAACTTGAGTGAAAAGGAAGCTTGGAATTGCATTTGGGGTCACTCGGATGAAAACAAAAAAAAACAAAAATAATATCAAACAGGGAATGTCACGTACCAAAAACGCAGCCTCCCAAAACGAGCCCCACAGCACCCAGAAGTGCACACCACCAACACACACACATACACAAACAACACACACACACACTACCAACACACACCAGCATACAAGGCAAACACACGAGGACAAAACGAACAATTAAAGGAACACAGACAGGGTAACTGTTACTAAAATAGAAAAATAATTTCCGATAGATAACTCAGATTAGGAGTGACAAATTACAATGAAAGTCAGTGTGTAGATAGCATCCGTTGAGATTTGGATTGCATTTTAGGTAACTAGGGTCTAGGTCAAGGTTTGTGTTCTTTAAATAGATTGTTTTTAAATTCTAAAATTGTTCTAAAAATATTGGTGGGGGTGCAGGGGTCAACGTCAATCTTACTTAAAAAAGTTTGTTTAAGAGGGGGGTCAAGGTACTGTAATTTTATATATGTTTTTTTAGTATTAAAAACTACAACATTTTTTTTTTTTTTGGGGTCAGTATATTTTTTATTCTCATTTTTTTTGGTCATAATACTGTTTTTTTTGGTCAAGGTCACTTGAAGATTTTTTTTCTAATTTTAGATTATTTTCTCCCGGAATCATTGAAAACCTGGTTTTAGCGGCCTTACTGGTATTGTTTTTATGATGACACCACTGATGTTGATGAGACAATGACTATCATGAAAATAATGATTTTGATTAAACTAATTATTGATTAATTTAATTGCAAGGATGAATATCCTCATGATGATTATAATGATGATGTATATGTTCAATTTATTTTGTATTCTACAGTAAACGCTTGTAATGATAATTGTTAGGATAATGGTGAATGGTCTGATATAATGATAAAGATTTTTTAATAATGAACGTAACAAAGATTTCATATGATACTAGAATCGTTTGAGATCACCCCCGAAATTAGACAGTTGTACGTTGTACGTTTACTAGTGCGAGTGCGCTGGTCAGGTCTAATGGTAGGTTGGTTAATCCCTAATTCACCTACCTTCTTTTTGTATATAGATCTACATGTAATGTACTGAACAAGAATCATCTCCCTGGGTCAAAGGTGGAGGTCACATATACAATGAAATTCATGAGTAACAAACAATTTATTATATGCATACAATTAGCGGTTTAAAAGATAGTGTAGTACCGTAAACCATTCAATAATCTATGTAGAGTCGTTATTTCACAATTAAAGCTGCTCGCTCTCAGTTGCTGAAGAAAAAAATATTTTTCGAAAAAATTGACATTCTTATTCATCAATATAAAACTAAAGCCTAGAATAAAAAATAAGCAAAATTCTAGGTAGGAATTTGCAGAAATCGATTGAAAAGGTCAGTTGCACGGCACCGCTACAGTATGTTTATACTGAAATTTCAAAAGCGTTTGCAACGCTTTTGAATTTGGTAGCGTATTTTAGAGATGTACGCGACATGAATTTATACTGGAGCCTTTCTATATCACCATGTGTTCTAAAATACATTATTTACATACAATTCGAAGAAAAATATTTTTTTACCAAAATCTGAGAGCGAGCAGCTTTAAACTTTGTTGGCCCACCTCTTTTTACAATGTTTTTATTGTTTTAACTCGATTGTAAAGGTTTCTAGCTTCTCGTGTTATTCTTGAATCCGCTTACTGGAAAAATCAGTACTAGTGTCATGTGAGTAAATACGGTAGTGGCTCAAATGGGGTTCGAACATGCAACATCCTGGATAACTCATGGACCCCAACACCTCCCCTCATTTTGTAAATATGTAATAAATGTCATACAAAACTGCTAATTTTCTTTCGTAAATCCAGGATACTTTAGAAATTTTGCTCAAGAAATTCTTCTAATATTTTAACATTCCCTGATTATTAATTGTCAGGCGGATGTGTTTGACCGGGTCTTTCGCTTTTCTCTCATACGCTTTTAAATCGTGTTTAAAGCTGCTCGCTCTGTTACCGTTGAAAAAATATTTAATAAATATTCTTAATTATAAATATAAAAATAAAGGCTTTACATCGCCCTTTTCCCGCAACAATCTGTTCTATCATCGCCATGTTTGATCCTTGGGTAATTTTCAGTTTTAAGGGATAAAAAATTGATGTTAAATGAAGATATTTCAAAAGAGATAAGGAAGAAGAATGTAAAACAATCACAACGCATCCATTTCAATTTCCATGTTTTGATTTCTTTCAAGCTAAATCTTTCCTTTTTATCGTTAAAGCTGCTCGCTCTCAGTTACCGTTGAAAAAAATATTTAAAAAAAAAAAATCGATATTGTTATTCAGTAATATAAAACTAAAGGCTAGGATCAAAATATTTTGCTTAAATCTAGGTAGAAATTTGCAGAAATCGATTGAAAATGTCGGTTGCACGGCACCGCTACACTATATGTGTATATTGAAATTTCAAAAGCGAATTTTGTAGCGTATTATTTTGAAATTTAGAGATGTACGTGACAGGAATTTTTACTTGAGCCTTTTTATATGAGCATATGTTCTAAAATACGTTATATACACACAGTTTGAAGAACTTTATTTTTTCACCAAAATCTGAGAGCGAGCAGCTTTAAAGCAAAGTAAAAAAAATATGACATTGATCATTAGTTCATACACGTCTAAGGACAAACACCTAACATAATAAAAAACATGCTGTGCGCCATAGTATGTGAATTCTTGATATACATGTATTGATAATTAAAGAATTTAAACACTTAAAATAGTGTCAGAAATTTAAGACATTGTATCCTTCTATCCGAATAAATGTTATAAATATTAGATAATGACAAAATACTCGACCAGTTAGATAAATTAATATCCGGAAGTGATAGTTTTCCAACTTTTGTCACACACCCAAATAAAAGTAGTCGGACGATGATTTTCAATGAAACAACACGTGCATGACACATACGAATACAAAATAATGTCGTAGATATTGTCAATAATTCTATTGTATTATTTAAGTACTAGTAGCAGATGTAGGCAAATGTGTTCATAGAACGTATGTAATGAATCACCGACTTTGTGAAAATTCCTAATTCTTTGTCTTAGCAGACTGTTAAACCATCAATACTATGTCGGTCATGTGTCTGTTTAATATGCTGAGCATTTAAACCACTGCCAGCAAGATGTTTTGCACAACAGTTCGAAATTGCCCTTTTCTAAAAGCTGCTCGCTCTCAGATCTTGGAGAAAAACAATTCTTCAAACTATATGTAAATAATGTATCTTAGAACATATGGTCACATAAAAAGGCTCCATTATAAATTCCTGTTAAAGATAACACTAAATTTCAAATATATGCGCAGCGTTGCGAACGCTTTCGAAGTTCTAATATAAACATATAGTGTAGCGGTGCCGTGTAACCCACATTTTCGATCGATTTCTTCAAATTCCTACCTAGAAGTTTGCTTATAGTTTGATTCTAGCCTTTAGATATGAAGTTAGGAATAAGTATGTCAATTATTAAAAATATTTTTTTTCAACGGTAACTGAGATCGAGCAGCTTTAATCTGCTGCGAGTATGATGATAGGTTCCGTTTTTCATTGTCAAGTCTCTGCAATTTAACTGCGACTTTATGTTGCGCTGAACACTTGCAGGTTTATTTCTACATCTTGGAAATTACTCAATTGTTGTACTGAAGTGGAAACATCAAAGACTGCGTCATGCGCAGTGTAGTTTTTCTTTAGTAACTGTTGTACTAAATATTCTTGTTCGTGATTTTGTAGCCCTGGATAACTTGCCCTAACAACTTTAGACTGTCTGCAAAACCGCCTACATTAGGAAACGGCATATCATGACTTTGGTATGAATATACAAGTACCTTTGAATCAAAATGAACATTGTGTGCTACGAGAACTGGAGTGTTGTATTTCTCAAAAAAACAAAAATAATATCAAACAGGGAATGCCACGTACCAAAAACGCAGCCTCCCCAAAACGAGCCCCACAGCACCCAGAGGTGCACACCACCAACACACACACAAACACACAACACACACACACACAATCATGTACACACACACACACATACACTACCAACACACACTAGCATACAAAGCAAACACACGAGGACAAAACGAACAATTAAAGGAACACAGTGGGGCACCGCCTTGGAACGGTCAGTGGCAAAAACACCACTGGGGAGCTTAAGCCGGTTTATGGTGCGCACCCAACCTCACTCTTACCCCCACCATGTTCCAAAGTCACAGGACAGTGTAAATAAAAGTAATCCCTGCTAGGTGAATCTTTAACACACGCAATGGAAACAAAAGGCATGGTATGTAAAACACAAAAATGCTAGTGTATAATTATATAAAAAGCAAACCTTGAGAACCAAAAAACGTATGTACTCAATGCCTTTGCAGAAGGCAGAGCACCAAGAGAAACACCCTTAAGGGCCCGACGAAACAGGCCAGAGGACAGAAATCAAAACAGTTTCGTCCCAGTGGGATTTAAAAACTGCCCATCACAGAGTCCTCCCCCTCTTCCGTCAGATACAATCAAAGAGGGAAGCATAGCGTCCAACTGTAAACGGGTTGAACACCAAACATGCGGTGTGTCTCAAAACAGTTGGGTCGTAACCTCTTTTAACAAAACGTTTTATAATTTTAGCAAATACAGTTGGAAAATTGCCATGACCCAAAATCTTACGAAGTTTGTAAACCACATCCCCATAAAAATCGGGTTTTGAAATACCTTCTCGCAGAAGAGTCTTTAGATTACTATTGAATTTCAAAACCAAATCAGAATTACGATAGTAAAATTTAGCAAAATATTTACGCAATTTGTAATAACGGTAGCCCTGTTGAAGAAGTTTATTTGTAATATATTGATTACGTTCATTGAAATCCTCAACATGACTACACGCTCTGGCAAACCGAATTAACTGAGAAATGTATACCCCATAAGATGTAGCATGAGGTACATCCCCATCCAAATGGGGGAAATTTACAATACTAAAATTAAAATCATCCCTCTTGTCATAAATTTTGGTATGTATAATATTGTTATAAATAGAGAGATGTAAATCTAAAAATGAAGCACCAGTATCCAAATTGTTAGTTTTAATTAACTGGAGTTCCCGGGGATAAATAGTGTCCACCAATTGACCGAAAAACGGGTTATCCATATTAAGAATATCATCCAGATAGCGTGATGTATTATTAAAAGCAGTGATAATGTCTGCCTGCGTATCTGGAGAAAGCCTCAACATAAAGTCTCTTTCATAACAATATAAAAACAAATCTGCGACAAGGGGTGCACAATTTGTTCCCATGGGAATACCGATTACTTGTCTGAAAACTGCATTCCCAAACCTTATATAAATGTTGTTCAATAAAAAGGAAAGGGCCTTACAAACTTCGTCACAGGTCCACATAGTATAATGTTTAACAATACAGCTAGTAAAAAAGGCTTTATCGAAATTGCAGGCGAGAAATGTAACATTCTCCCTGGCAAAAGTCTTTTGAATTAGGGCAGTTAGCTTGTCATTTATCAAATTATGTGGTAAAGTGGTATACAGAGTAGAAAAATCGTATGTACTGACTGAAGTTACTTTGTAATTATTAACTTTAAACTTATCCAGGATTTCGCCAGAATTTTTGATCGACCAAAATAAATGTTTACCAGAGTTTTCGTATACTTTATCACAATATCTTTTCACGTGGGCTTTTATAGCAGTAAGGCAAGATGTTAATAATTTTGAAATATTTGTAGTGGTACAAGAGCTTGAATTAGCGATGAAACGAGCTTTATATGGTTGTTTATGTAATTTAGGAATCCAGTACATAGTAGGAAGTTTAATATGTTGATCATCTATACGAACTTTCAAATTAGAAACTTCACTGATGTGATCAGTGACCACATTTTGTTCAACGGAAGGACTCAATATATAAGCTTTAGTGCTATTTAGTTCGTTTTGTAAAACATTAATATAATGTAGGCGTCAAATGATGATAATATTGTTGGCCGCAAGCCACAGCTGGAAGCTTTCCATTAAGCCCTATTAAGCCTCTTCGCAGTAACCGGCAAGTGATGATGGAAAAGCACATTACCGTGTAACTCTATATACGGCTGCTGGTATATAACCACTTTTCCGCAGGATATAACTTGAAAATTCATCTCCTGATGTCAGATACTTTACTGCAATCTGGTTAATGTTGGTGTCGTGTGCTGAAATGTTAAAAGAAATGCATTATTTTGTATCGAGCTTCAAAGTAAGGTGGGATAAAATATCACTTTACCGTGCGTAAGGGACACTCGTGAAGAACAAGAACGGTCCGGTTAACGTTAATATAAGTAGATTGATATTGCTTTATAGATTCATGGGAGCATTCTTTATTTTCTTACGGTTAAAATTGTTTAAATATTCTTAAGGCTGCTTGCTCTCAGTTACCGTTGAAAAAAATATTTTTCAAAAAATTTGATATTCTTATTCATAAAGATAAAACTAAAGGCTAGAATAAAAAAATAAGCAAAAATCTAGGTAGGACGATTAAAAAGGTCGGTTACACGGCACCGCTACACTATATGTTTATATTGAAATTTCAAAAGCGTTTGCAACGCTTTTGAATTTGGTAGCGTATTTTTCGAAATTTAGAGATATACGTGACATGAATTGATACTGAAGCCGTTTTATATCACCATATGTTCTAAAATTCGTTATTTACATACAGTTTGGAGAACTTTATTTTTTTACCAAAATCTGAGAGCGAGCAGCTTTAAACACAATAATGTTCACTACAAAAGTGACTATACACTCGCTATGAAATTGACTAATTTTGAATAAACAAGAGTCTTTAAATAAAACTATTTCACTTTTACCTAGCCCGGTTGTTTCGAGATCAAACACAATAATGCTATCTTTAACAGTATCACGTTGATCGGAAGGGTGTTGTTCAAGTAAAAGGGGTTCTGGGATAATTTCCGAGGTCCGTCACAATTTCATTTGCCTCTATACCGGTTTAATAAGTTATACCCTCATGTACTCCTATACCTTCATTCACTGCTTCGTTAGATAACCGTTCTTCCTGTAGAAAAATATATATTTACGAAATTGTCACAATAACAAAATATTTTTGTTACACACTGTATCCAGTCGGCTCAACATGAACGATAATATTTGCATTTAGACTTTTCTCACTGCTTAAAGTGCCTTGTTTTGTACTAGAACTATATCTTCCGCAAGAATCTGCTATAGTAGACTAAAGCCGCTCGAAAATGAAAGCTGATCTTTTGTTTGATTGATAACTTTCGATTAAATTAAACAATCGGGTTAATTGGGATATTGTTGGCCATGGATAGAAAAACATACAGTGTTACAATACCTTGAGTTGTAGTCAATCAATCAAAACATGTCGTTTTTCATTTCTGTCTCTCTGAACGTCAAGGGCAAGTGCTCGTTTTTCGGTAAATTTACCTGGTGACAGTCCACATTTTTATTAACCTAAAATGCGTAAACAATTAAAAATCACACATTGCAAGAACACGTCGCTTTTTATACGTTATTTATGTTCAAGATATGTTGAAAGGATAAGACACAAAAAAAACTTGTGGAAACAAACTGCAATTTGTTCTTCGGGTAATTTAACAGAATATCTTCATTTTTTATAAGTTGGCAATTCGATATAGCTGTTGTTTGAACTTTTGTTGGATTTTTATGAAACTTGGTCAGTATGATTGGCTTTGATAAAATCTAGGAAGAGTTTGGACATCGGATATCAAGGTCAAATACTAGGTCAACCGGTCAGATCATAGAAAACCCTAGTGTATGCAATTGAGATTGCAGTTTTTATTGGATCTGTATGAAACTTGGTCAGTATGACTGCGTTAATGAAATCTAAGTCGATTTTAAAAACGGGATCAAAAAGGGTAAAAAACTAGTACACGGGGTCAAAATATACAAAAAATACTTGTGTATGCTATAGAGATTGCACTTTTATTTCTATCTAATTGACATTTTGTCAGTATGATTGCCTTGGTAAAATCTAGGTCGAGTTTGAACATGGGTTATCTAGGGTTAAAAACTAGGTCACGAGTTATATTGTAGAAAAAGCTTCTGTATGCAATAGAGGTTGCATTTTCATTCTGACTTCATGAAACTTTGTCAGTTTGATTGTCTTGATTAAATTTAAGTCGAGTATGAATATGGGTAATCTGAGGTCAAAAACTAGGTCGCCCGCTAAGAAACATTGTGTATGCCATACAGGTGACATTCACAACCCAATCATAATGTAAATTGGTCAAAAGGCTTTCAGGTTCATACAATGATTCTAGCCGACCTTAACAACTGTACAGACATATTTTTAACTTTTCAAACTAACTCAAAAACGGAAAGACAGTTTTGTAATCGTTCGTACAGTTACTTAAGTATATGAATCCAGGAAATGGTGGTGGAACATTAAATGTAAATAGACAACTTCCCGCAGCTTGCACATAACCTGGAAGCAAGAAGTTTTGCCTTTCAGCTGTCTTTGATAAAACTTTAAATATTCATGCAGTGTGCAAAAAAACAAAAATAATATCAAACAGGGAATGCCACGTAAAACTAAACCTAAACTCGTTTTACCCCGTGAATTATTAGTCTGGTCTCGCCAGCAAAGGATATAATTGCAATGAATAAATCAAACTGACTGTATGACAATCAAATTACAATGAACACAAGACCGATGAGAAATGGTATTTCAAGTGGAAGACCGTTGCACCTGCAATTATATTCCAGAGGTCATGCATTCTGTATATTCACAGTTTAAAGCTGCTCGCTCTCAGATTTTGTTAAAAAAATAAAGTTCTTCAAACTGTATGTAAATAACGTATTTTGGAACATATATTCATATAAAAAGGCTCCAGTATAAATTCCTGTCACGTATATCTCTAAATTTCAAATAATACGCTGTCAATTCAAAAGCGTTGCAAACGCTTTTGAAATTTCAATATAAACATATAGTGTAGCGGTGCCGTGCAACCGACATATTCAATCGATTTCTGCAAATTCCTACCTAGATTTTTGCTTATTTTTTTATTCTAGCCTTTAGTTTTATATTTATGAATAAGAATGTCAATTTTTTTGAAAAATATTTTTTTCAACGGTAAATGAGAGCGAGCAGCTCAGTCTCCGCTGGAAATTTAAAATTTTAAAAAATTATATACTTAGCATATACTTACTCATAAAACGTATATGAACCGGCTAGGATCGACAACGTAAGTACAATGATAGGTAGCAATTTGCTATTTGATCTTGCTCTGCACCACCGACTTTTAAATGTTTGCTGTATAATTATGATCTGCACTGTTCACTATTCATTTTTGCTGTGTGATTATAATCTGCACTGTTTGTTATGCATTATTTTGCTGTCTAATCATGATCTGCACTGTTCACTTTTCATTTTTTAACTCTGGTCATGATCTGCACTGTATATGATCTGTACCGTCAGCTTTTCATTATTTTGCTGTCCGATCATGATTAACACTGTTCGCTTTTAATTTCTTTGCTATCTGATCATAAACTGCACTGTGAGCTATTCATTTTTTCAACAATTTATGGTACTGTCCAAATTAATAGATGGACGAATATATTTTAGAAATAAACAGGTTAACAGCTTATTCTTTTATGAAAGAAAAACATGCACAGGAATATTTGCCTTTAATAAATCTAATATTATCTCAAATGTTTTTTTATATATTAAAGATTCATTTAATTTTATATATGACCTTTCTTGTGAGGTGAATGTTAAACTTTATCTAGGACAAATCTTTAACATGGAAGTTCAACAAGGGGTCAAGAACATCTCCAGCAACAGAAAATTACATAATCGCCTAATATAAGTGCCAGTTTTATGCCAGAGTTTTTATATCTCTTGGTTTATGGGAAATTGTTCTAAAATATTGAGTAGGAAGGACTTTTCTACTACTGTATTGAACAGAGCACATATTGACTTGCCAATCATTCTACTGCGCCCGTCAATAATCGTCATTTTCGAACGAAAATGAACACTTTAAATTAATTACTTTCTGTTATATATCCTTACTATTCTGACACTTTATTAACTAGTCATATAAAGAAGTCTGGAATCAGGGATAAACAATCATTTTACCACAGTGGTTGAACACAAAGTCCATGAAATAGCTTATACAGACAATGAAAGATTTACCCAAGTTCAATGAGCACCTTCACCGGTGTCTGGACACCACAAGAAAAGTCCTCATCTGTCTTGCTTACTGTTTCTTTGTGACTTTCAGATTGCCCCTAGGATCAATCAGCCTTGACCTGTATGATTTCCTTGGTTGAAGTTCTGGAAAAAAATCTTCACGTTTAAATTAACCTTGTTGTGTATGGGTGCTGCCATTTTTCCGGATGTCGACAACCCAACCGTCAGATTTCACCTGGCTTTAAGAAACGAATAGCCCATCAGGTCAAGCACTAATATCTAATTTAATGTCAAAGGAGTCTTCAAGCTAAACATGTATTGTGATACCATTATATAATAGCTAAAATAAATCGTATTGTAAGACAAATTTATTTTTCATGTTATAACATAATTTGAAGTATAAACATAGATTTCTGTGGGTCTAAATTTTATACAGATCCACTTAACAGTGATACATGCTAAATGTTCACCACTAATACACGTTGTACTTTTAGAAAGAGGTTTTCTTATAAAAATGCTAAGTAAATTCAAGTTACCCATTGGGTGGGGTCAATTTTGACCCAGGGGTCAAAATTTGAACAATCTTGTTCATCAACCAATCACACATGCCAAATATTTAAGCTGATAAGCATTCCTGATCTTGAGAAAAAAATTGTTAAAGTTTTTCCTATTTGTTGCTTTAGCAACCAGAGTTCTGCATGAAATAAAATAATTTCAAGGTATATCACAGAGCTTCGTGCAAGGAACAATTCTGCCAAGTTCCATCAACCTCAGCCTTCCTGATATTGAGAGATTGAGAAGAAGATTGTTAAAGTGTTTCCTATTTGTTGCCATAACAACCACAGTTCTGCATGGAATAAAATAATTTGAAGAAATATGACAGAGCGTCATGCAAAAAACAACCCTACCAAGTTCCATCAACCTAACCCTTCCTGATCTTGAGAAGAAGATTGTTCTGCAGGGAATAAAGTTATTTGAAGGGTTTACAGAGGAGATGTCGTTTGAAGAAATTGTGGACAGACGTAAGACGCACGAAGGACGCATCTTTATCGTAATAGCTCACTCTGGCACTTCGTGCAAGTTTAGCTAAAAAGTATCAATACAGATAAACCGTTATTTAGATAGTTGCATGTACAGATTGCGTTGATCATGGTTTAATGTAGGCGTTCTGAAAACTTTTCTGAAGACTATCAATAATATTTCCTTATGCAGCTTTTATAAAAGCGGAGGAATTGAGAAGTAATATTGCACCTTGCATGTCGACATTTGAATTCTCTCAGTACATGTAATGCATGTATTATTAATATGTTTCTCTACAAGCCTACGTAATATAGGCTTTAAATAAATGGATCATATTAAATATTCGATTGAAAACATGAATATGGAACAGTTTTTGTGCAAAACTTACATTGAACCTTCTGACATCACATCTTGCCTTGTCACGTGTGCATTTGTCCATCTGATATTACATGTTACTTTTTGATATGTTCTACACTTAAAACGGGAGAAATGATTACACCTTTCTGACAGATGAAC
>JAFMSR010000004.1:12404002-12431761 GCA_022818135.1 Saxidomus purpurata
CCTGAACATGTTGAGTGTTATCTTTAATTATTCTCTGATCATGACTATTCTGCCAAGAATACACCCGTACTTGTTTTTCACCTGCTTATTCATTTAGTTGCAAAAAAACAAAAATAATATCAAACAGGGAATGTCACATTTTGGGTCGACGATCCAAAATGAGCGCAATTTGCAAAACATTGCATCAGACACTTTCATGTCTTCATACTTTGTCAGAAATTGCTTTTGCAATGCTTTCAAACTGTTTGTAAAAATTTCTTTATTTTGTTTCCCGTAATCGTATCCTTCTTTCCTGGCACCATTCGAATGTTTATATTTTCCTCTTAAAATATTCTCTTTCTTTCACTTTATCACTTAAAGGTCCATTACTAACATCAAATCAATTTTTCTTTTAAATCTGGAATTGTAACAGGGAAATACAGTTTGAAACTGGCTTCTAAAACTTTACAATAGCCATGGGGTATTTCCCTGTTTGAAATACTGCTGCAGAAAAACGAGTGTTTGTGTATTTCCTTAGATTGACCTTGGTGGTCTTTTTGTCCTACTTTTGCTTTATTGAATGTTGTAAACAGTCAGACATATACTTTGCACATCATTGGAAGTAAAACTCTTCAATTCAAAATAGGCATGCTTATTTATGCACAACCTATTTACAGCCTCTGTCTGGGAGATTTCTGGAAAATTACAAAGATTTTTGTAAACGGGAAAACCTACTTTCGTTTTTGAAAAGGTAAGGTATAACTGATTTACTCTTTTGTTTAACTCAAATTTTCAACACAATATGGTCACATTCAATGCAGTATGTAATATTTTTCCTTCTGAGAAGACGCCCATTACAATTTTTAAATTGAAAAGAAAATTCAATTTGGTACTAGTAATGGACCTTTAAAGAAGTTTTGCACTTTCGCCCTTCGTCGTTTCATGCTGTTAAATTTCATTCGTTTTTGTGTGTTGTCTAACACATAACTAGCATTATTTATGAGGTTATACATCTTTAAAATATTTTTGCCAACAACGCTTTAGAGCACTCTCTTCTCCTCTTAGTTTAATATATGTTCTTGTTCTTCATTTTTCTTCTAATTTGTCCAGCGACTACGCAATTCAAAAGTAACTGGTTTTTTTTCCAACTTTTCTCGTAATTTGCTCTGTTTAAAGCTGCTCGCTCTCAGTTACCGTGGAATGTTTTTTTTTAATTGACATACTTATTCATAAATATAAAACTAAAATGCTAGAATTAAAATAAGCAAAAATCTAGGCTTTTGAATTTGGTAGCGTATTTTTTTTTTAATTTAGAGATATCCGTGACAGGAATTTATTCTGGAGCCTTTTTATATGATGGTCTAAAATACATTTTTTTATCAAAATCTGAGAGCGAGCAGCTTTAGAATCACTCTGATACGCAGTCATATTTTCCTGAAAGGTTTGCATAGTAAATACAGCTACATATAGTAAGTCATTTATGCACTGGTAATTGACTTTAAGGATTGTGTATTTTATCGCAGCTCTATTTTCATTTTGACAAAATGACTCATTCATTTGAATTTAGATGACAAGGTGAACAAAGTTGATCAATTGCACAGTAAATATTCATGAATTTTATCAGGTTTTTCGCTCGTTTTCTGCAATAAGAACTAATCGATAACAGCGATGCATTTTTGTAATTTACATTTAGTGGTCACAAAAATCGAGAATTGGGGTTATTTGATGCATATATCTAAATGCCTTTCTATGACCTGCTAGGAAATTCTATGACACTAAACAGGTAAGCATCAATGCAGGCAGTAAATTGTATTAATTGAAATAGAAAGGACGTAACGAACTGCCCAAACGCATGCCAGTTTAGTTGTTGGCAGCCATTTAATGAATTACAACCATGTTTTATTTATTCCTTATCTCTCATATAGACACTGTAATAGTCACAAGAGGCAGAGTTTTCTTTCTTGCTATTAATTTTCTAATATTAGTTTATCAGCAGAAATAAGTGAAACGTGTTTTAATCTCATCGCATACACAAGGGGATTGATAAAAATCACTTACTGAAACTATGTAGGTGTATTGGCCTTTAAAGGGGCACTCCCTAAATCAAGCAGATTATGTTCTCGGAACATAGATTATGTGCTCAATGAACGTAAAATGATCAATAAATTCAATTTCATTGAAAACCTATGGCCAAAAATTGCCTCATTTTACCATAATTAGAGGCTTTCTGTAATAGATCGCATCCATCCATTAATTGTACAACGACTCTACATAGATTATAGAATGGTTAACGGTAGTGCAGTATTTTTCAGATTGCTGATTTCATCTATAATGACTTGGAATGCATAGCTGAAACTTCTAGGGACATACCCTATAACTGATGTCAAACTAAATAACCTCCAAAACATAAATAATACAATCTTTGGAAGATATATAACTTAACCTAAAAGTTTCAGCCATGCATTCACAGTCATTATTGATACAATCAGCGGTTTAAGATAAACCGCAGTACCGTAAATCATTCAATAATCTATGTAGAGTATTGTTGTACAATAAATGGATGGATGCGATTTATTACAGAAAAACAAAAATAATATCAAACAGGGAATGCCACGTACCAAAAACGCAGCCTCCCCAAAACGAACCCCACAGCACCCAGAAGTGCACACCACCAACACACACACACACACACGCACACACACACGACACACACACACAATCATGTACACACACACATATACACTACCAACACACACTAGCATACAAAGCAAACACACGAGGACAAAACGAACAATTAAAGGAACACAGTGGGGCACCGCCTTGGAACGGTCAGTGGCAAAAACACCACTGGGGAGCTTAAACCGGTTTATGGTGCGCACCCAACCTCACTCTTACCCCCACCATAAAGCCTCTTTATTGATAAATTGTGGTAAACTGAGGCATTTTTTTACAATAGGTTCTTCTTTGATAAAGTTTATTTATCATTCTACGTTAATTGAACACATAATCTATGTTCCGAGAATATAATCTGCTAGATGTAGGGAGTGCCCCTTTAAGTTATGATACTTCCAAAAATTATATTATTTATGTTTGAGAGTTTATTGAGTTTGCATCAACTATAGGGTATGGCCCTGTAATAAAGTCTGGCATTATTTATGCTTGGAGGATGTAGGGAGTTTTACTAAGTTGAACGAAGATCATTTTGCACCTAATATGTTGATGAGTTGTCAGAAAACATCTTACGTGAAGAGTATTGTACATTTTAGATGGATTTGATGCTCACATCAGTACGCAGAATCATTAACGCCAAACAGAGAGTTGGTTAGTTGAAAACAGAAAGAAAAGGAAAGAAATACGTTTCACAGAAATAGCAGTTCAATATAACTGTCAGTTGTATTTATTTCATTACATACAGACGATGTAATAGACGGTCTTACGTATGCCGCCGCCAGGATTAATGAACTTATGTCTCGGGCGACCATTTAAATTATTATCCGAACGGTGACTTGATCTATTATTTATCTTTAATCCATTTAACGACGATTGTCTCTGTCTACCAAGACCAGAGGTCAATCACTTTCTTTCTCTACGTCAATTTTCTCTCAATTTTTAGAGGTTTCTAAAACATGTCCGTAAAGACGTGCAAGTTTATCAATGCTATTCACATTCACAAGATTTATAACTGATATCAAACTAATTAACCGTATAAAAAGAACAATCGGAAGTATTATAGCTTACCTAATGAGACAAAGTAATATGTTCATGAGTTGTGAATAAGGAAATCCCACCATCAGGTTGAGATACGTCCAAAAGCGAGGCTCTGCAGAGTATTTTTCGACGTATCTCAACCTGATGGTGGGATTTCCTTATCAACAACTCAATGGTCATGGTAAAAATAGTCCGGCAGCGATGTGAGATAAGGTTGTCTATCACAGGTAAATGCGCGGAAATATGTATCTCATAGGTGAGAAAAAGTGAATCTAACATGTTCATGAGTTGTGGTTAAGGACATTCCACCCGAGGGTTGAGATACGTCCAAAAACGAGGCTCCGTCGAGTTTTATGGACGTATCTTAACCCGAGGGTGGGTTTAATCCCTCGTTTTTGGACGTTATTCAACCCCCGGGTGGGATTTCCTTATCCACAACTCAATGGACATGGTATATTTATTTTCTCGCCGTTTAAAGCTGCTCACTCTCAGTTACCGTTGAAAAAAATATTTTTCAAAAAATTCACATTCTTATTCATAAGTATAAAACAAAAGGCTTGAATGAAGAAACAAGCAAAAATCTAGGTAGGAATTTGCAGAAACCGATTGAAAAGGTTGGTTACACGGCACCGCTACACTATATGTTTTGAATTTGGTAGCGTATTTCTTTAAATTAAAAGATATACACGACATGAATTTATACTGGAACCTTTTTATATGACCATATATTCTAAAATACGTTATTTACATACAGTTTAAAGAACTTATTTTTTAATAAAATCTGAGAACGAGCAGCTTTAAACCGCATTTTCACACAAGTAAGAAGGAAAAAGTGCAAATACAGGATGGGGATGAAAAAATAAAAATCAACTTTTTCTCGAATTTTACTTCAAAACTGCTATAGATGAATAGAAAATGATCTTACTAAGTCAAAGAATACCAACAACCCTATGTTTATTTATAAAAATAACAATTTTAGTCATTTTTCGATTTTTATGTCTGCTTACAATTAACGTAATAGTCCGGCAGCGATGTGAGATAACCTCGGCTTCCCTGGCCGATATCATCCTCGTCCGATATCAACTGTTATCAAAAGACAATAACCTTATATTCTCTATATCACACACGTATTTTGATTCAAGCATTTAGTTTTATATTTATGTAAAAGAATGCCAATCTTTAAAAAAAAGATTTTCAACGGCAACTGAGGGCAAGCAGCTTTACAGGGACATACCTTAAAAACAAAAATAATATCAAAAACTGATATCAAAGAATAATAACTTGAAGTAAAAGATTCAGCTATGCATTCCCGCCATGATCGATAATATCAGCGGTTTAAAATATTTAAACAGAAAAACACTTCTAAAAATAAAAGTTGAGAACAAGAAGCAAAATGGTCTAAGTGCAAAGATACATGCATTCTTTGAAAGAGAAGATAACTTTATAACGCTACCTCGCAAAGGAGACAGTTTGAGAAAAAAAACATGAAAGAAAGCAAAAAAGAGAATTCTGACAGATTATCTCCATAACCTCCATTCAAAATTCTGTCTTGAAAACCCAGATACAAAAATATCAATGTGAAAAAAAAAAAAAAAAAAAAAATATCAAACAGGGAATGCCACGTACCAAAAACGCAGCCTCCCCAAAAAACGAACCCCACAGCACCCAGAAGTGCACACCACCAACACACACACACACACACACACACAATCATGTACACACACACACACACACACATACACTACCAACACCCACTAGCAGGCTTAGCCAAACGAGGCAAAAACACATTCTTCTACTTAACTTTTGTAACCGGAATACATGTTTATGTTCACGACACCAGAGCATTGCTCTTTAGATAACAGCAATTCAAGAAGTGGCAGGTACAGAGAATCCTGCTGATTTCATCAAAACAAATACCAATGATGAAATTCAAGAAAAAACTAAACCAAATTAGAAATAAAATCAGACGTCACATTCTTAGAATGGAAGATGATGGACGATGATGGACGATGACGGTAAACTCCGATGGAAGCAGATACAAACAACGATGTCAAAATAAAAGTAGATTGAAATGTTCAGTAAAACTGTGAAAGAGTTTAGAGAACATGTCACTCGTGTGAAAAATCAGTAAAACAAGATGAAAAATCTTCGTGAAAACCTTGATAAAAACAAAAATAATATCAAACAGGGAATGCCACGTACCAAAAACGCAGCCTCCCCAAAACGAACCCCACAGCACCCAGAAGTGCACACCACCAACACACACACACACACACACACACACACACACATATACACTACCAACACACACTAGCATACAAAGCAAACACACGAGGACAAAACGAACAATTAAAGGAACACAGTGGGGCACCGCCTTGGAACGGTCAGTGGCAAAAACACCACTGGGGAGCTTAAACCGGTTTATGGTGCGCACCCAACCTCACTCTTACCCCCACCATGTTCCAAAGTCACAGGACAGTGTAAATAAAAGTAATCCCTGCTAGGTGAATCTCTAACACGCAATGGAAACAAAAGGCATGGTATGTAAAACACAAAAATGCTCGTGTATAAATATATAAAAAGCAAACCTTGAGAACCAAAAAACGTATGTACTCAATGCCTTTGCAGAAGGCAGAGCACCAAGAGAAACACCCTTAAGGGCCCGACGAAACAGGCCAGAGGACAGAAATCAAAACAGTTTCGTCCCAGTGGGATTTAAAACCTGCCCATCACAGAGTCCTCCCCCTCTTCCGTCAGACACAATCAAAGAGGGAAGCATAGCGTCCAACTGTAAACGGGTTGAACACCAAACATGCGGTGTGTCTCAAAACAGTTGGGTCGTAACCTCTTTTAACAAAACGTTTTATAATTTTAGCAAATACAGTTGGAAAATTGCCATGACCCAAAATCTTACGAAGTTTGTAAACCACATCCCCATAAAAATCGGGTTTTTACCAAGTCAAATGTAGACAATTAATGGTAATTTATTACGTGGGTGTCTCCGGACCGTGCTATTGCATTTTTAACAATTACCAATTTGCAGTTACTAGTGTGTTTGTAAAGTTTTTTGCACATCATTCGTTCATCTTAGGGCCGTCTGTTTTATTTTTGACAATCCGTATATTGAGTCATTAGCGGATGTCGGTTAGGGTATATTATGTCACCAAGCGAAACATATTCATTAAGAAGTGGAAGTTCTTGATCTCCAATTATTGCCACTAGGTTTAACTGGTACTGTCGAGGATAATGATAGTGATGATCGTTATGGTAATGCATGTTGATAGTATGACAATGATGATATAGCTGATGAAAACAAAAATAATATCAAACAGGGAAAGCCACGTACCAAAAACGCAGCCTCCCCAAAACGAGCCCCACATCACCCAGAAGTGCACACCACCAACAAACACACACACACACACACACACACACACAACAATCATGTACACACACACACACGTACACTACCAACACACACTAGCATACAAAGCACGAGGACAAAACGAACAATTAAAGGAACACAGTGGGGCACCGCCTTGGAACGGTCAGTGGCAAAAACACCACTGGGGAGCTTAAACCGGTTTATGGTGCGCACCCAACCTCACTCTTACCCCCACCATGTTCCAAAGTCACAGGACAGTGTAAATAAAAGTAATCCCTGCTAGACGACGACGACGATGATAATTATATAGGAGTCACCCGGTGGTTGGTCGGTCGGTCGGTGGGTCTGTTGCATTTTCCTTGTCCGGAGCATAGCTTGAAAACTACTAGTTGGAATTCAATACAACTTCATACAATGGTCAAGCACATTGAGAGGAAGTGCAGTGCACAAGAACTATAACTCCATCTTGACTAATTACAGAGTTATTGCCCTTTGTTACTTTTCCTTGTCCGGAGCATAACTTGAAAACTACTTGTTGGAATTCAATACAACTTCATACAATGGTCAAGCACATTGAGAGGAAGTGCAGTGCACAAGAACTATAACTCCATCTTGACTAATTACAGAGTTATTGCCCTTTGTTACTTTTCCTTGTCCGGAGCATAACTTGAAAACTACTAGTTGGAAACCAATACAAACTTCATACAATGATCAAGCACACTCAGAGGAAGTGCAGTGTACAAGAACTATAACTCTATCTTGACTATTTACTGAGTTATTGCCCTTTATTAGTTTTCCTTGTCCAAAGCATAACTTGAAAACTACTAGTTGGAATTCAATACAACTTCATAAAATGGTCAAGCACATTGAGAGGAAGTGCAGTGTACAAGAACTATAACTCTATCTTGAGTATTTACTGAGTTATTGCCCTTTGTTACTTTTCCTTGTCCGGAGCATAACTTGAAAACTACTAGTTGGAATTCAATACAACCTCATACAATGGTCAAGTACATCTTGACTAATTACAGAGTTATTACCCTTTGTTACTTTTCCTTGTCCGGAGCATAACTTGAAAACTTCTGGTTGGAATTCAATACAACTTCATACAATGGTCAAGCACAATGAGAGGAAGTGCAGTGCACAGGAACCATAACTCCATCTTGACTAATTACAGGGTTATTGCCCTTTATTACTTTTCCTTGTCTGGAGCATTTTTCGAAAACTACAAGTTGGAATTCAATACAACTTCATATAATGGTCAAGCACAATGAGAGGAACTGCTAAGAACAATATCTCTTTTTAGTTTGTTTGCAAGGTATTATGTTACTACGAACTTCTTCAGTTTATAAAGCAGTCTTTTGGGGGTATTAATCACATTTAGTGATAGCTCTAGTTATTATTATTATAAACCAGGTTTTTTCTTAAAACCTGGATTAGAATGGTGTTGTCTTATGTCGGGCATATGGGTGGTCCGCTCAACAACTTTAGTTAAGAGCGACCAATTGCAATGAACCTTAGTGCGTTTGCAATTTGCGTGGATAGGAAGTTTGCGATTGCATTAACGGCTCTAGGCTCAAGGCCACTGTTACTAAAAATTAGAGAAATGATTTCCGTTCAATATCTCGAGTTAGGAGTGATCAATTGCAATGGATCTAGTGTGTATGTAGCTTGCGTGGACAGGAAGTTTGCAATTGCATTAAGGGTCATTAGGCTCAAGGTCATGATCACTGTTACTAAGAATATAGAAATGGTTTCCGCTCAAAAACATGAGATAAGAGTGACTAATTGCAATCAAACTTGGTGCTTAGATAACTTGAGTGAAAAGGAAGCTTGGAATTGCATTTGGGGTCACTCGGATGAAAGTCAGTGTAACTGTTACTAAAATAGAAAAATAATTTCCGATAGATAACTCGGATTAGGAGTGAGAAATTACAATGAAAGTCAGTGTGTAGATAGCATCCGTTGAGATTTGGATTGCATTTTAGGTAACTAGGGTCTAGGTCAAGGTTAGTGTTCTTTAAATAGATTGTTTTTAAATTCTAAAATTGTTCTAAAAATATTGGTGGGGGTGCAGGGGTCAGCGTCAATCTTACTTAAAAAAGTTTGTTTAAGAGGGGGGTCAAGGTACTGTAATTTTATATATGTTTTTTTTAGTATTAAAAAATACAACATTTTGGGCGGGGGGGTAAGTATATTTTTTATTCTCATTTTCTTTGGTCATAATACTGTTTTTTTTTGGTCAAGGTCACTTGAAGAAATTTCTCTCGGAATCATTGAAAACCTGGTTTTAGCGGCCTTACTGGTATTGTTTTTTATGATGGCACCACTGATGTTGATGAGACAATGACTATCATGAAAATAATGATTTTGATTAAACTAATTATTGATTAATTTAATTGCAAGGATGAATATCTTCATGATGATTATAATGATGATGTATATGTTCAATTTATTTTGTATTCTACAGTAAACGCTAGTAATGATAATTGTTAGGATAATGGTGAATGGTCTGATATAATGATAAAGATTTTTTAATAATGAACGTAACAAATATTTCATATGATACTAGAATCGTTTGAGATCACCCCCGAAATTAAACAGTTGTGCGTTGTACGTTTACTAGTGCGAGTGCGCTGGTCAGGTCTAATGGTAGGTTGGTTAATCCCTAATTTACCTACCTTCTTTTTGTATATAGATCTACATGTAATGTACTGAACAAGAATCATCTCCCTGGGTCAAAGGTGGAGGTCACATATACAATGAAATTCATGAGTAACAAACAATTTATTATATGCATACAATTAGCGGTTTAAAAGATAGTGTAGTACCGTAAACCATTCAATAATCGTTTCACAATTAATGGGTGGATGAGATTTATTACAGAAAGCCTCTATTTTGATTTATTATGGTAAAATGAGGCATTTTCCGCCATAGGTACTTCGTTGAAACTACCAACAAGATCTGCACTCGTGGCGGCTCCACCCGGGATCACTCGCCGAGCTTCTGCGCACACCACGACGGCCCTCGTACTCGTCGCCGCATGACTCCCTGGGATGGATACCATCGGGAATGAGGCGTCGAAAGTGATTAATATAAGTTGTATAACTTGTTTCACAATCGACCTAAAATAAATTAGTATAAACTATTGAAATTGTATTTATTAAAGGGACATACCCTATAACTGATGTCAAACTAAATAAGCTCCAACTGATGTCGACTAAATTACCTAAAAAAAAATAGAAAACTTTAAGGTATTTTAACTTAACATAAAAGTTTCAGCTATGCATTCCCAGTCATTATTGATAAAATCATGTTTAAATATACTGTCGTACCGTAATTCATTCAATAATATATGTAGAGTTGTTGTACAATTAATTGGTGGATGCGATTTATTTATTTATGGCAATTTTCCAACTGTATTTGCTAAAATTATAAAACGTTTTGTTAAAAGAGGTTACGACCCAACTGTTTTGAGACACACCGCATGTTTGGTGTTCAACCCGTTTACAGTTGGACGCTACGCTTCCCTCTTTGATTGTGTCTGACGGAAGAGGGGGGGGGACTCTGTGATGGGCAGTTTTTAAATCCCACTGGGTCGAAACTGTTTTGATTTCTGTCCTCTGACCTGTTTCGTCGGGCCCTTAAGGGTGTTTCTCTTGGTGCTCTGCCTTCTGCAAAGGCATTGAGTACATACGTTTTTTGGTTCTCAAGGTTTGCTTTTTATATATTTATACACGAGCATTTTTGTGTTTTACATACCATGCCTTTTGTTTCCATTGCGTGTGTTAGAGATTCACCTAGCAGGGATTACTTTTATCTACACTGTCCTGTGACTTTGGAACATTGGGGGTAAGAGTGAGGTTGGGTGCGCACCATAAACCGGTTTAAGCTCCCCAGTGGTGTTTTTGCCACTGACCGTTCCAAGGCGGTGCCCCACTGTGTTCCTTTAATTGTTCGTTTTGTCCTCGTGTGTTTGCTTTGTGTGCTAGTGTGTGTTGGTGGTGTATGCGTGGTTGTGTGTCGTGTGTGTGTGCGTGTGTGTGTGTGTTGGTGGTGTGCACTTCTGGGTGCTGTGGAGTTCGTTTTGGGGAGGCTGCGTTTTTGGTACGTGGCATTCCCTGTTTGATATTATTTTTGTTTTTATTACAGAAAGCCTCTATATGGTGGATGCGATTTACTACAGAAAGCCTCTATATTTATCATTGTGGTAAAATGAGGCATTTTTCCGACGTAGTCGTATACTTTTGATTTGAACTTCCGTTGGTATGGACGCGTTGCTAACCAACTTCGTTATAATGTGACCAATCAGAATCTGCAAATTATTGGCTAGCGTTTCGGTACCGGAATAAGCAGTGTACTGCCCGGGAGCCTTCTGAAACACAAAATGTGTATATTTTTCGTATTATAGTTATTTATAATAAAAACAAAAATAATATCAAACAGGGAATGCCACGTACCAAAAACGCAGCCTCCCCAAAACGAGCCCCACAGCACCCAGAAGTGCACACCACCAACACACACACACACACACACACACACACACGACACACAATCATGTACACACACACAATACACTACCAACACACACTAGCATACAAAGCAAACACACGAGGACAAAACGAACAATTAAAGGAACACAGTGGGGCACCGCCTTGGAACGGTCAGTGGCAAAAACACCACTGGGGAGCTTAAACCGGTTTATGGTGCGCACCCAACCATGTTGCAAATCATGTTGCAAAAAAAAAGAAAAAACAGAACACGTTATGTCAAGGTTTCTGGACAGTACGAAGATCAACTTTTGTATTCAACGAGGTGTTGTCCGGGGCCGGACATCTAGCGTCATTGATTATTGGCTAGCGTTTCGGTACCGGAATAAGCAGTGTACTGCCCGGGAGCCTTCTGAAACACAAAATGTGTTTATTACGTCACCTACGTCGACCATCTTTTTTTTTTTTAAAGATATTACTTGTTCGCCATAAGTTCTTCTTTGAAATTGTATTTATCTATCATTTTACGTTCATTAAACACAGACTATGTTTCGATAATAGTATCTCCTAGATGTAGGGAGTGCCCCTTTAATTCAACCTAAAAGTTTCAGCCATGCATTCCCAGTCTTTATTGATAAAATCAGCGGTTAAAAGGGACATACCCTGCAACTGATAACGACAAAATAACCTTCAAAATAAATAGAATCTTTATACCCCCGAAACGAAGTTTGGGGGAGTATATAGGAGTCACCCGGTGGTTGGTCGGTCAGTCAGGCGGTTTTTTGCATTTTCCTTGTCCGGAGCATAACTTGAAAACTACTCCAATACAACTTCATACAATGGTCAAGCACGTTGAGAGGAAGGGCAGTGCGCAAGAACCATAACTCTATCTTGAGTATTTACAGAGTTATTGCCCTTTGTTACTTTTACTTGTCCGGAGCATAACTTGAAAACTACTGGTTGGAATTCAATACAACTTCATACAATGATCAAGCACAATAAGAGGAAGTGCAGTGTACAATAACCATAACTCTGTCTATAGTAGTTAGAGTTATTGCCCTTTGTTACATTTCCTTGTCCGAAGGATAACTTGAAAACTACCGGTTGGAATTCAATACAACTTCATACCTAAAGTTTCAGCTATGCATTCAAATACAACACTCCAGTTCTCGATAAAATAAGCGGTTTAAAATTTACTACAGTACCGTAAACCATTCAATAAACCATTCAATAATCTATGTAGTGTTGTTGTCGTACAATAATAAGGTGGATGTGATTTATTACAGAAAGCCCCTATATTGATTAATAGTGGTAAAATGAAGCATTTTTCGCCATATGTTCTTTGAAATTGTGTTTATTTATCAAATTACGTTCATTGAACTCAATCTATGTTACGAGAATATAATTTGCTAGATGTAGGGAGTGCATCTTTTAATTTGCTACGCTTTAATTTGGTAGCATATAATTTAAAATATAGAGATAGACTGTTCAGGAATTTGAACTGGAACCTTTATATGACCATAATTATGTTCTATAATAAGTTATTTTCATACAGAAGAACTTAATTTTTTTTACCAAAATCTGAAAGCAAGCAGCTTTAATGCTGCTGCATGCTCTCAGTAACCGTTGATTTTTTTTTTTAAATTGACAGATCTACTTATTCACAAGTATAAGATTAAAGGCTTGAATAAAATATTATAAGTAAAATCTTGGTAGAAATTTGCAGAAATCGATTGAAAATATCTGAAACACGGCACCGCTACACTAAATGTAAAATATATTGCATTCGCAACGCTATGAGTTTGGTAGCGAATTTTGTTTAATTTCGAGATAAAAGTGACAGGAATTTATACTGGAGTCTTTTAACAGTACCATATGTTCTAAAATACGATATTTACAATAAGTTTGAAGAACTGACGAGCGAGCAGCTTTAAGTATGTTGTCTTGTAAACATTTTGGTCATTCTGAAAAAGCCTCTCGCTCTCAGATACCTCAGACATTTTTTTAAAATTGCTTTCTTATTTATGAATATAAAATTAAAGACTAATCAAAATATAAGCAAACACCTAGGTAGGAATTAGTAGAAATTGATTACAAATGTCGGTTGCACGGCATCGCTACTCTATATGTTTAAATTAAATTTCAAAAGCGTTTGCAACGTTTTTGAATTTGGTAGCGTATTATTTTAAATTTTAGAGATATACGTGACATGATTTTTACTGGAGCCCTTTTATATGACTATATCTTCTAAAATATATTATTTACATACAGTTTGAAGAACTTAAGTTTTTACCAAAATCTGAGAGCGAGCAGCTTGAAGGCGACAAAATGTTCAGCTGAAAACAAAAAAAACAAAAATAATATCAAACGGGGAATGCCACATACCAAAAACGCAGCCTCCCCAAAACGAGCCCCATAGCACCCAGAAGTGCACACCACCAACACACAAACACACACACAATCATGTACACACACATGTTCAGCTGAACACGCATATAGTCCTATGATTTCAATGTCTCATTTGCTCTTCAGAATTTGATACTGAACAGTTTTATGAGTTTTAGATTAATGTTGACTTTTGTAAAAATGTGAATCTTTAAATTAATCTATTGCGTTCCCGCTAATTTTGAATAAGAACTGTACATTTACAAGCACACAATCAATATTGCAATTTGTCACATTTTGATTATTATTATTTTATTGCGAAAAGGAGCCATTACTTTGTGTATGTATACTTTAAACTTTGTTGGCCCACCTCTTTTTACAATGTTTTTATTGTTTTAACTCGATTGTAAAGGTTTCTAGCTTCTCGAGTTATTCTTGAATCCGCTTACTGGAAAAATCAGTACTAGTGTCATATGAGTAAATACGGTAGTGGCTCAAATGGGGTTCGAACATGCAACATCCTGGATAACTCATGGACCCCAACACCTCCCCTCATTTAGTAAATATGCAATAAATATCGTACAAAACTGCTAATTTTCTTTCGTAAATCCAGGCTACCTTAGAAATTTTGCTCAAGAAATTCTTCTAATATTTTAACATTCCCTGATTATTAATTGTCAGGCGGATGTGTTTGACCGGGTCTTTCGCTTTTCTCTCATACGCTTTTAAATCGTGTTAGAGCTGCTCGCTCTGTTACCGTTGAAAAAATATTTAATAAAAAAATAATGACATTCTTAATTATAAATGTAAAAATAAAGGCTTTACATCGCCCTTTTCCCGCAACAATCTGTTCTATCATCGCCATGTTTGATCCTTGTGTAATTTTCAGTTTTGGAGATAAAAAATTGATGTTAAATGAAGATATTTCAAAAGAGATAAGGAAGAATGTAAAACAATCACAACGCATCCATTTCAATTTCCATGTTTTGATTTCTTTCAAGCTAAATCTTTCCTTTTTATGTTTTAAAGTAAAAAAAATATGACATTGATCATTAGTTCATACACGTCTAAGGACAAACACCTAACATAATAAAAAACATGCTGTGCGCCATAGTATGTGAATTCTTGATATACATGTATTGATAATTAAAGAATTTAAACACTTAAAATAGTGTCAGAAATTTAAGACATTGTATCCTTCTATCCGAATAAATGTTATAAATATTAGATAATGACGAAATACTCGACCAGTTAGATAAATTAATATCCGGAAGTGATAGTTTTCCAACTTTTGTCACACACCCAAATAAAAGTAGTCGGACGATGATTTTCAATGAAACAACACGTGCATGACACATACGAATACAAAATAATGTCGTAGATATTGTCAATAATTCTATTGTATTATTTAAGTACTAGTAGCAGATGTAGGCAAATGTGTTCATAGAACGTATGTAATGAATCACCGACTTTGTGAAAATTCCTAATTCTTTGTCTTAGCAGACTGTTAAACCATCAATACTATGTCGGTCATGTGTCTGTTTAATATGCTGAGCATTTAAACCACTGCCAGCAAGATGTTTTGCACAACAGTTCGAAATTGCCCTTTTCTAAAAGCTGCTCGCTCTCAGATCTTGGAGAAAAACAATTCTTCAAACTATATGTAAATAATGTATCTTAGAACATATGGTCACATAAAAAGGCTCCCATTATAAATTCCTGTTAAAGATAACACTAAATTTCAAATATATGCGCAGCGTTGCGAACGCTTTCGAAGTTCTAATATAAACATATAGTGTAGCGGTGCCGTGTAACCCACATTTTCGATCGATTTCTTCAAATTCCTACCTAGAAGTTTGCTTATAGTTTGATTCTAGCCTTTAGATATGAAGTTAGGAATAAGTATGTCAATTATTAAAAATATTTTTTTTCAACGGTAACTGAGATCGAGCAGCTTTAATCTGCTGCGAGTATGATGATAGGTTCCGTTTTTCATTGTCAAGTCTCTGCAATTTAACTGCGACTTATGTTGCGCTGAACACTTGCAGGTTTATTTCTACATCTTGGAAATTACTCAATTGTTGTACTGAAGTGGAAACATCAAAGACTGCGTCATGCGCAGTGTAGTTTTTCTTTAGTAACTGTTGTACTAAATATTCTTGTTCGTGATTTTGTAGCCCTGGATAACTTGCCCTAACAACTTTAGACTGTCTGCAAAACCGCCTACATTAGGAAACGGCATATCATGACTTTGGTATGAATATACAAGTACCTTTGAATCAAAATGAACATTGTGTGCTACGAGAACTGGAGTGTTGTATTTCTCAAGCCACAGCTGGAAGCTTTCCATTAAGCCCTATTAAGCCTCTTCGCAGTAACCGGCAAGTGATGATGGAAAAGCACATTACCGTGTAACTCTATATACGGCTGCTGGTATATAACCACTTTTCCGCAGGATATAACTTGAAAATTCATCTCCTGATGTCAGATACTTTACTGCAATCTGGTTAATGTTGGTGTCGTGTGCTGAAATGTTAAAAGAAATGCATTATTTTGTATCGAGCTTCAAAGTAAGGTGGGATAAAATATCACTTTACCGTGCGTAAGGGACACTCGTGAAGAACAAGAACGGTCCGGTTAACGTTAATATAAGTAGATTGATATTGCTTTATAGATGCATGGGAGCATTCTTTATTTTCTTACGGTTAAAATTGTTTAAATATTCTTAAACACAATAATGTTCACTACAAAAGTGACTATACACTCGCTATGAAATTGACTAATTTTGAATAAACAAGAGTCTTTAAATAAAACTATTTCACTTTTACCTAGCCCGGTTGTTTCGAGATCAAACACAATAATGCTATCTTTAACAGTATCACGTTGATCGGAAGGGTGTTGTTCAAGTAAAAGGGGTTCTGGGATAATTTCCGAGGTCCGTCACAATTTCATTTGCCTCTATACCGGTTTAATAAGTTATACCCTCATGTACTCCTATACCTTCATTCACTGCTTCGTTAGATAACCGTTCTTCCTGTAGAAAAATATATATTTACGAAATTGTCACAATAACAAAATATTTTTGTTACACACTATCCAGTCGGCTCAACATGAACGATAATATTTGCATTTAGACTTTTCTCACTGCTTAAAGTGCCTTGTTTTGTACTAGAACTATATCTTCCGCAAGAATCTGCTATAGTAGACTAAAGCCGCTCGAAAATGAAAGCTGATCTTTTGTTTGATTGATAACTTTCGATTAAATTAAACAATCGGGTTAATTGGGATATTGTTGGCCATGGATAGAAAAACATACAGTGTTACAATACCTTGAGTTGTAGTCAATCAATCAAAACATGTCGTTTTTCATTTCTGTCTCTCTGAACGTCAAGGGCAAGTGCTCGTTTTTCGGTAAATTTACCTGGTGACAGTCCACATTTTTATTAACCTAAAATGCGTAAACAATTAAAAATCACACATTGCAAGAACACGTCGCTTTTTATACGTTATTTATGTTCAAGATATGTTGAAAGGATAAGACACACAAAAAACTTGTGGAAACAAACTGCAATTTGTTCTTCGGGTAATTTAACAGAATATCTTCATTTTTTATAAGTTGGCAATTCGATATAGCTGTTGTTTGAACTTTTGTTGGATTTTTATGAAACTTGGTCAGTATGATTGGCTTTGATAAAATCTAGGAAGAGTTTGGACATCGGATATCAAGGTCAAATACTAGGTCAACCGGTCAGATCATAGAAAACCCTAGTGTATGCAATTGAGATTGCAGTTTTTATTGGATCTGTATGAAACTTGGTCAGTATGACTGCGTTAATGAAATCTAAGTCGATTTTAAAAACGGGATCAAAAAGGGTAAAAAACTAGTACACGGGGTCAAAATATACAAAAAATACTTGTGTATGCTATAGAGATTGCACTTTTATTTCTATCTAATTGACATTTTGTCAGTATGATTGCCTTGGTAAAATCTAGGTCGAGTTTGAACATGGGTTATCTAGGGTTAAAAACTAGGTCACGGGGTTATATTGTAGAAAAAGCTTCTGTATGCAATAGAGGTTGCATTTTCATTCTGACTTCATGAAACTTTGTCAGTTTGATTGTCTTGATTAAATTTAAGTCGAGTATGAATATGGGTAATCTGAGGTCAAAAACTAGGTCGCCCGCTAAGAAACATTGTGTATGCCATACAGGTGACATTCACAACCCAATCATAATGTAAATTGGTCAAAAGGCTTTCAGGTTCATACAATGATTCTAGCCGACCTTAACAACTGTACAGACATATTTTTAACTTTTCAAACTAACTCAAAAACGGAAAGACAGTTTTGTAATCGTTCGTACAGTTACTTATATGAATCCAGGAAATGGTGGTGGAACATTAAATGTAAATAGACAACTTCCCGCAGCTTGCACATAACCTGGAAGCAAGAAGTTTTGCCTTTCAGCTGTCTTTGATAAAACTTTAAATATTCATGCAGTGTGCAAACCTAAACTCGTTTTACCCCGTGAATTATTAGTCTGGTCTCGCCAGCAAAGGATATAATTGCAATGAATAAATCAAACTGACTGTATGACAATCAAATTACAATGAACACAAGACCGATGAGAAATGGTATTTCAAGTGGAAGACCGTTGCACCTGCAATTATATTCCAGAGGTCATGCATTCTGTATATTCACAGTTTAAAGCTGCTCGCTCTCAGATTTTGTTAAAAAAATAAAGTTCTTCAAACTGTATGTAAATAACGTATTTTGGAACATATATTCATATAAAAAGGCTCCAGTATAAATTCCTGTCACGTATATCTCTAAATTTCAAATAATACGCTGTCAAATTCAAAAGCGTTGCAAACGCTTTTGAAATTTCAATATAAACATATAGTGTAGCGGTGCCGTGCAAACGACATATTCAATCGATTTCTGCAAATTCCTACCTAGATTTTTGCTTATTTTTTTATTCTAGCCTTTAGTTTTATATTTATGAATAAGAATGTCAATTTTTTTGAAAAATATTTTTTTCAACGGTAAATGAGAGCGAGCAGCTCAGTCTCCGCTGGAAATTTAAAATTTTAAAAAATTATATACTTAGCATATACTTACTCATAAAACGTATATGAACCGGCTAGGATCGACAACGCAAGTACAATGATAGGTAGCAATTTGCTATTTGATCTTGCTCTGCACCACCGACTTTTAAATGTTTGCTGTATAATTATGATCTGCACTATTCACTATTCATTTTTGCTGTGTGATTATAATCTGCACTGTTTGTTATGCATTATTTTGCTGTCTAATCATGATCTGCACTGTTCACTTTTCATTTTTTAACTCTGGTCATGATTTGCACTGTATATGATCTGTACCGTCAGCTTTTCATTATTTTGCTGTCCGATCATGATTAACACTGTTCGCTTTTAATTTCTTTGCTATCTGATCATAAACTGCACTGTGAGCTATTCATTTTTTCAACAATTTATGGTACTGTCCAAATTAATAGATGGACGAATATATTTTAGAAATAAACAGGTTAACAGCTTATTCTTTTATGAAAGAAAAACATGCACAGGAATATTTGCCTTTAATAAATCTAATATTATCTCAAATGTTTTTTTATATATTAAAGATTCATTTAATTTTATATATGACCTTTCTTGTGAGGTGAATGTTAAACTTTATCTAGGACAAATCTTTAACATGGAAGTTCAACAAGGGGTCAAGAACATCTCCAGCAACAGAAAATTACATAATCGCCTAATATAAGTGCCAATTTTATGCCAGAGTTTTTATATCTCTTGGTTTATGGGAAATTGTTCTAAAATATTGAGTAGGAAGGACTTTTCTACTACTGTATTGAACAGAGCACATATTGACTTGCCAAACATTCTACTGCGCCCGTCAATAATCGTCATTTTCGAACGAAAATGAACACTTTAAATTAATTACTTTCTGTTATATATCCTTACTATTCTGACACTTTATTAACTAGTCATATAAAGAAGTCTGGAATCAGGGATAAACAATCATTTTACCACAGTGGTTGAACACAAAGTCCATGAAATAGATTATACAGACAATGAAAGATTTACCCAAGTTCAATGAGCACCTTCACCGGTGTCTGGACACCACAAGAAAAGTCCTCATCTGTCTTGCTTACTGTTTCTTTGTGACTTTCAGATTGCCCCTAGGATCAATCAGCCTTGACCTGTATGATTTCCTTGGTTGAAGTTCTGGAAAAAAATCTTCACGTTTAAATTAACCTTGTTGTGTATGGGTGCTGCCATTTTTCCGGATGTCGACAACCCAACCGTCAGATTTCACCTGGCTTTAAGAAACGAATAGCCCATCAGGTCAAGCACTAATATCTGATTTAATGTCAAAGGAGTCTTCAAGCTAAACATGTATTGTGATACCATTATATAATAGCTAAAATAAATCGTATTGTAAGACAAATTTATTTTTCATGTTATAACATAATTTGAAGTATAAACATAGATTTCTGTGGGTCTAAATTTTATACAGATCCACTTAACAGTGATACATGCTAAATGTTCACCACTAATACACGTTGTAATTTTAGAAAGAGGTTTTCTTATAAAAATGCTAAGTAAATTCAAGTTACCCATTGGGTGGGGTCAATTTTGACCCAGGGGTCAAAATTTGAACAATCTTGTTCATCAACCAATCACACATGCCAAATATTTAAGCTGATAAGCATTCCTGATCTTGAGAAAAAAATTGTTAAAGTTTTTCCTATTTGTTGCTTTAGCAACCAGAGTTCTGCATGAAATAAAATAATTTCAAGGAATATCACAGAGCTTCGTGCAAGGAACAATTCTGCCAAGTTCCATCAACCTCAGCCTTCCTGATATTGAGAGATTGAGAAGAAGATTGTTAAAGTGTTTCCTATTTGTTGCCATAACAACCACAGTTCTGCATGGAATAAAATAATTTGAAGAAATATGATAGAGCGTCATGCAAAAAACAACCCTACCAAGTTCCATCAACCTAACCCTTCCTGATCTTGAGAAGAAGTTCCATCAACCTAACCCTTCCTGATCTTGAGAAGAAGATTGTTCTGCAGGGAATAAAGTTATTTGAAGGGTTTACAGAGGAGATGTCGTTTGAAGAAATTGTGGACAGACGTAAGACGTACGAAGGACGCATCTTTATCGTAATAGCTCACTCTGGCACTTCGTGCAAGTTTAGCTAAAAAGTATCAATACAGATAAACCGTTATTTAGATAGTTGCATGTACAGATTGCGTTGATCATGGTCTAATGTAGGCGTTCTGAAAACTTTTCTGAAGACTATCAATAATATTTCCTTATGCAGCTTTTATAAAAGCGGAGGAATTGAGAAGTAATATTGCACCTTGCATGTCGACATTTGAATTCTCTCAGTACATGTAATGCATGTATTATTAATATGTTTCTCTACAAGCCTACGTAATATAGGCTTTAAATAAATGGATCATATTAAATATTCGATTGAAAATGGAACAGTTTTTGTGCAAAACTTACATTGAACCTTAAGTTCTGACATCCCATCTTGCCTTGTCACGTGTGCATTTGTCCATCTGATATTACATGTTACTTTTTGATATGTTCTACACTTAAAACGGGAGAAATGATTACACCTTTCTGACAGATGAATTGTTGTATTTTACATTATTCTATATATCAGTGTTCTGTATTTGCTATAAAACTGAACTTCTATTTAAAGATGATTGAGTAAACAGTCGAACTTACGTTGAATTCTAGCATTTAGTTTTATGGTTCTGTATAAGCATGTCAGTTTTTTAAAAAAGAACATTTTTTCAACGGTAACTGAGAGCAAGCAGCTCTAACCTAAACATTTTAGTTTAAGCTATGCATTCCTAGTAACTTCCGATAAAATCAGCTGTTTAAAATAAACTGCAGTACCGTAAACCATTCAATAATCTATGTAGAGTTGTTGTTGTACATGTATAATTAAAAAGGCAAACCCTACATCTAGCAGAATATAGTTTAGGAACATAGATTATCTTATTACTCGAAATAAACACAGGATACATCTCGTGCAGTATATTCTTTATTTGCGAAGCATTAAACAGATTCAACTATGTTTAGAACAACAATTTATTTGTTGCCAATAATACACAAAAATATTCCATATTTAAAAGTGGATATAATCGGCCGCTCAAGACTAAACAGGGTCACTCCATGAATAGTCTTTAAGTGTAAAATCCCGTCGACCGAAAGGAGAACAGACATGCTACACGCAACTTGTTAATATGAGCAAATTGACTCCCAAGATGCAACTGCAAAACATCGGACTATTGAACACCAAATTGCGATTCCCATTCACAACTGGGTAACTCCAAGAAGTGAATGGAAACCACAATCCGCGTCAATGTAAGGCAAGGAAATGCAAGGCAGTGCAATAAGATTGAAAGCAAGGCAAGGCAAAGCAAGGCAAGATACAGCAAGGCTAGCTAGGAATTGCCAAGTACTAGGGCAAAATCCTACTGCTGTCCAGTCACTGCAAACACTGAAAACCGTATGATACTTTTCATAGATACATAGACAAAACACGGCAAAGTTAGATTCCAGACCATGGATACCCATTCCTTAGCGGTTTCTCCAGCACAGAAACAGTAGCCACAGACGGGTTGAAATTTTGAAAGTTAAATTATAACAAGCATAGACTCATTAGGTCCGTTCACCTCCCGGTCGACAGAATTTTTCCGCCACAGTAAATTGACAAATTTATCCGCCAAAATTCTAGCGATCGACACAAACATTTCTTAAAATAGAATCTTTGATATAGTCTAAAAAGAACTCTAATCCGACTTCGTTCAGGTGCACACCATCTTGCCGAAAAAATGCAGATTTGGTATCGATATCCGGCTTAATAATATCGGATTTTCCGCCGGAACTAACCATTTGTCGGCCTATTCTATTTGCGCGACGGCGTTTTTTCTCAATAGTATCAATCCCATTCAATGCCTCACCCCAGACGAGCCTCGGTAGTATGTCTATCCATACCAAAACTGCCTGGGGAAATGCATCGCGCAAGTATGATAGTTCTGAGCGAATTAAAATTTTGATTTCAACGATGGACGTGGATGTTAGATCGTTTCCACCTAGACTTATACTAATCAGAGAAGGAGCGGGCGAAAACAGCACCTTGGTCTCAATCTGGCGACGCAAACTGCTCCAACGTAAGCCTCTCACACCAAGCCAATCTATGGTAATGCCTGGCAAACGCAGGTGAGGTTTTCCCGTCTGTAAGGCACGTATTCCCGCCCAATAAGGTATCGAATCACCCAATATCCAAACATCTAAATACATAGATAAGCGAAAAAAAAACCGTTATTAATACAGACCCCTCTACAATACATAATTACGACTGATTTTTATCAAATCATCAGAACTACATGTACATCCATTCTGTATTGTTGATTGATTATATTATTTAAAATCCGTGACGTACTATTTACTATCAGTGATTGCGACTGTAAATCTATCTGTTCTAGTATTTTAACGAATATACAGTTTGAAACAGTCGGAAGTCCATCTGCCGAGTTTCATTATAGCCGCTGACGAAAGACCTTGAATTGCTAAGTCGGTAGCTCTCCCAATTCTGAAGCTATGTGTTTTGTAACATGATTCGATGGGCAATCGGGCTCCATAGACGCACTTTGTTAAAACTGCTGCAAACTGCGACCTGATCACTGGAGTACCGTCGCGGTGAATGAACAGGGGGCCCCTAAGTTCAGGCCTTACTGTTAAAAAATCTATTAGTGCGCGGACTGGACATATGACACTTTCGTCTCTTGGAAGCTTTAACGTGACTTGATTTCCGGCTTGATTTGTTTTGAAATGATAAAGCCGAATTTCTGCGTACTTATTTTCGACCAGTGACAAGTCAGACACCAAAACCACTCTTTGCACTTGAGATTTAGATGAGGCAACAAGTTCACTGACCCGAAATAAACCGAAGTACGCCACAGTAAACAGAGCGAAAAATAACTTGGCCTCATAATTATTTTAACAAATTTGAGGGAGTACATATAACCTTTAATATAGATTTTGTCAATGGAGCCCGTTTGTCACATGAAATACGATTCCGACGACAGCCCTCTAAAAGTTTGTTTATAATGAAAACCGCGTTTATGTCATAGAAGCCATGTAGTTTATGAAAATAATTTAACCCTGCGACGTATGTAGTTATAGTCTTAGCTGACCGGCCCTTTTCAAAACAAAATGCGATAAACAGGATAATGTGCTTACTCGGAATTGGCCAACATGGAGATAACAGATAGATAGACCGAAAGTTTTCGAATGCATTGATTGCTGTATTATATGTTGCCTGTGAGTTAGGCGCTATTCCTGACTGTAACAATATTCGAGCTCTAACTCGAAGACATTCCAAAGGAATTCCGGTACCAACCGAGGATGTAAGTCTGCATCCGGAGCTAGCTCTCTGAATCTGGCCAACTGAAACCGAGATAAAGAGTCGCAAATGTCGTTGTGGCGACCAGGAACATGTACCGCTTTAAATAAAATGTTAAATTTCAAACAATGTAAGGTCAAAAGTCGTATCAGACACATTACGGATTCAGATTTGGACGATAGCTTATTTAAGATACTCACAACTGCCATATTATCACAATTAAATTTTATTTTTTTATTAACCAACTGCGGTCCCCATACGAATACCGCCACCAAGATAGGGAATAATTCTAACATTGTTATGTCGGAAGTGAGGCCACGCTTCCGCCAGGATTCCGGCCATTGCGCTTGACACCAATGACCCTGGAAATATATACCGAAACCTAAATTTTTGCCCCCAGCACTATCAGAAAACAGCTGCACATCTTCATTGGTAACCCAAAATCGGTCATGAAAAACGGAAACACCATTGTGATTTTGCAGAAATATTCGCCACATGGTTAAATCCTTCCGAATTTCTTTTTTAATTCTGATGTGATGATACGGCTTTGAGAGTCCACAAATAGAGTTTATTAGGCGACGAATGAAAGGGCGTCCGACGACTATAGCTCGGCAGCAAAAATTTAATGAACCAATTAATGACTGTATCTTTTTTAGAGTTGATTTCGGATGGGCCAGAATTTCTTTGATCTTCTCGATCACCTCCTGTATTTTGGAACTCGGAATTCTAACGACCATCTGGTTCGAATCTAGTTCTAGGCCCAGAAAGACTACCACTTCGGACGGACCTTCAGTCTTTTCAGCTGATAAGGGAACGCCCAGTTCGGACATAGTATTTTGAAAAAATTGAAGTGCTTGTTTACATGACTCTGACGTTTTGTCGCCGCCGAGAAAATCATCCAGGTAATGTATCAGTTTAGTCCCTATTCGCCTTGATTTTACACAAAACTCAAGAAATCTGGCGAACCTTTCGAAAGTTATACAGCTTATAGAAGCTCCAAATGGAAGCGCTTTGTCGAAATAAAATTTATTATTGAAGCGAAAACCAAGTAGTTCAAAATCAGAGGGTTTAACTGGAATAATACGGTACGCGCTCTTTATATCTGATTTAAATAACTGACAATTGTGTCCTAATTCTTGGACTAAACTAACTGCTTCGTCAAAACTTGTATACTGAACCGTACAAATAGCTGGATCGATATAGTCGTTTACCGACTCACCCGGTGGGTACGACAAATGATGAATCATTCTGTATTCACCGGGGGCCTTTTTTGGTACTAGGCCTATCGGTGAAACGATTAAATTTGGAATCGGGCGTTCGGTGAAAGGGCCGGCTACTCTGCCTGCATCGGTCTCTTTTTTAATTTGACTTGCAATTAATTCTGGGTTTAATTCAGTAGAGCGTAAATTTTTTGAATCCCGAGGGGCACGTGGTCCGTTATATTGAATTGGAAAGCCACTGGTAAACCCATCAAGTAAATATTCTGCCTCTGTATTATCATACGACTCTAAATAGTATTTCAAAACTGGAACATTAACGGGAGACTCTGCTAAGCTAAAAACCCTTTGTTTTGCGGACTCTGTCGGTAGTGGTGAGTTATCTGCCTTATTGCCTAAATTGGCCCCTAAATCGGCCCCGCCCTTGGAAGAAAGGTCGGGAACCTCTGCCTCGAAAAGTAGTCTGTGATTGGAATGGCCCTTGAGTGGTTATAGCTTTGGATTGTGAGCTGCTATTAGTACAATTAAACTCTGGATGGGGGGCAAAACACCTGGCACATGCATGTGAAAATCTACAATTGGGCCACGTGCATTTACCGGCGTTAAAATCATGACACGTGTACCTGTAGGGATTCGACTGACTTCGGAGAGTTTGCCTGACCTGCATGCAACGCCACCATAAATCATTGTTTATTTTGGACCATGATGCAGGGGTGATGGCCTGTCTTAAACGAAATTGTTCGTCGTAAGCCCTCCAGGCCAGCCCACCTTGACGCACAGCACAGTCCCTAATATTGTACATGTAGTGCAGTAACTCGTACACTTTGTCGGCGTGGTTCGAAAGGTATACTGACGCATATATAATGAAAGCATTAGTCCATTTCTCAATGCAGTTAATCTGATCTCTGCATTCTTTTTGGGCCGTCTCGATGTGACCCTGGCTATTTAGCTTAAATAGTGATCCCTTGCAAAACTCAGACAACTCAACCGCGCCCTTTAATAATTAGGCCAAATTTACATACTCGCCCTTACAAATCTTTTGCTTAAGCAATGCGGGCACGTGCGCCGCTAAATCATCATCAGCCAAGCGAACAGCAGGTATGAGACTAAGGCCACCAGTAAAATCTACCAAGCTACTGGCTTGTGTGTTAAATTGAGAACTAACCAACTCGTTCGAGTCCCTACAATTCGGACTTATAATCGTGTCGCCAGACCCCTTAGAGAGACTATCAGAATGTAAAACGTTGTTATTGCTATTTTGCTGAACAATATCAGATTCTCTAATAATTTGTTCGAAATCAATAATATTGGACCTACCGGCATTTGACTCTATGACCCTCTCATCCACCATGTGCTCCTCCAGTGCTTCGGCCCTCCGTTTCTCGCCACGACCAGGTCTCCTGTCGTTTCTCTGCTTTGCAGCGTTTCTCTGCTGTGCGGCGTTTCTTTGCTCTGGGGGGTTTCTCTGCTCTGGGGGGTTTCTCTGCTCTGCGACGTTTCTTTGCTGGGCATTTCCATCCTGAGCGACCTGTCTATTGCGCAGAACCCTACCTGCCGGCTCTTGTCTCCTACGACCTGCTGGCTGTCGTCTCCTACGACCACGTGGCATTTTATTCTTATTTCTTTTACACAACTCAACCGCGCCCTAAGTATAAACTAAATAACTTGATGTGTACTTTCTGTGTACATAGTAAGCAACTAAGAGAACTGCACGAGATTTTTCGGCGTTTATATAGGTTGTCGAAAATAAATAGACACGGAACCAGTGATAGTAAAACGGGAACCAACCGGAGAACTCAGGTATAACAATATAAACAAAAATACGTGTGTGTATCGGAAAGGATAGCGCAGACGATAATTTCTTGAAAATATAAAATAAATTATTTTTATTCTGAAAATAATTTCCATTATGTGTTCAATGAACGTAAAATGATAAACAAATACAATTTCAAAGAACTTGTTGCAAAAAAGCTTCATTTTACCACAATTAATAAATGTGGAGTCCTTCTGTAATAATCGTATCCACTTAACACATAATCTATGTTTCGAGAATATAATCTGCTAGATGTAGGGATTGCCCCTTTAAAAGGTGAACAAAATATGTGTTTCAAGTTTACTGAATATGGACAAAATTTGCAAAATCC
>JAFMSR010000004.1:12432261-12492709 GCA_022818135.1 Saxidomus purpurata
AGTGACAGGAAATTGTCACAAAACCAGGTTTTCATTTTCCAGTCTGCTGGCCGAGCGCAAATGTGTTTTAAAGTCAGTAGATATACATAATGTGAAAAAGAAACAAAGGTCTTCTTCTATATATTACATGTGTAAAAAAAGCAAAGGGCCATAATTCAGGCAAAATTGATCCAAACACAAAACCCAGACAATATGCACGAGGGCACTTGATGACAACAGTTGTGCGAGAGTTTGGTTTAAATATCTTGAGAAATGTAGGAGGAAGTGGGCACGTGACAGTATTCTTCTATATATAACATATGTGGAAAAAAAGCAAAGGGCCATAATTCAGGCAAAAATTATAAAAAAAAAAAAAAAAAAAAAAAACTTGCTCTGTGTGGGGTTTGAACCGCTGGTCTCATGAGAAATTTTGTCATCTTACTGTAACAGAATACTCTAAAGTATACAGGACTGGTAATCTATTCTAAAAATAGACAGTAATAACAGAGTATTCTCCCTTTTATAATAACAGAGTATTCTCCCTTTTATATATACTTAAATAAGGAGACACAAAATTGCTAACGGACGGACGGACGGACGGACGGACGGACGACCAGGGGCAGAACATTATATATTCAAAAGTCTTTAGTTCACAATTATAGTTCTGTGAAAGTTTGGTTGAAATCCCTTGAGCAATGTAGGAGTTGCACACAGAAGAGTATTTCTCTATATATATTACATTATGTGGAAAAAAACAAAGGCCCATAATTCTGACAAAAATGATCAAATCACAAAACCCCGACAATATGAGCCAGGGCACTTGGTGACAATAATTCTGTGAAAGTTTGGTTGAAATCCCTTGAGAAGTGTAGAAGGAGTTGCGCACAGAAGAATTACATGTGAAAAAAAACAAAGGGCCATAATTCTGTCAAAAATGACCAAATCACAAAACCCGGAAAATATGCGCCAGGGCACTTCATGACAATACTTCTGTGAAAGTTTGGTTGAAATCCGTTGAGAAATGTAGGAGGAGTTGCGCACAGAAGAAATTGTTTACGCCCGCCGACATACCCCAATCTAATAACCAGGATTTTTCCTTCGGAAAACCTGGTTAAAAAAAAATTACTTGCACATTTATCTATAATCTAGTAAAAATATTAACAATAAATAAATAAAACTTACCTGTATATTATATCCATGTTAATCCATTTTGTTATAACTGTATAATCCACACAATAATCCATAAACAATTTATCCGAAATATTTGCACTGAGTTTAATCCTGTTTGTTTACATGTTATCAATGGAAATTATTTGATTTCTTTACACACATGTCTACACATATGTCACGTGTATTAAAATATGCCGTGTGATTCCATCAACACAAAACATATACAGTAAAACGTTTATCAGAAATATTGCACTAAGTTTAATCCTGTTTGTTTACATTTTAGCAAAAATCTATAACTGAAAATGTTTTGATTTCTTTACACATGTCACGTGTATTAAAATATGCCGTGTGATTCCTTCAACACAATGAATATATTCGTACACACGTGTGTAATGTGGTGATTTGGCCGTTTCGGTAGATCGAGACCGTTTCGGTAATTGTCATGCGCAGTGCATGCTGGTTGTCTTGGGAATGGGAGCAGCGATGGCGGCTGCAGAAGTGATACGCTGAAGGACATCTTCATTAATCTACCGCATTGAATAGTTAGTCGGTACTGGTAAGTGTCCCTATATTCCGGTTTGGTTACTCATCGTAGTACCAGAGTACTATAATGGTGGCAGGCGGTTAAATTTGGCGTTATTTTGGTCTCCGAACGCAGGTCGGTTGGCCTAATTCCTGAAAAGCGATTTTGTGTCGGAGGTGAAATACACTCTCTGAGACTGGTTACTTGGCCGGAATTATTAACGCTACCATCCCTCCAGCCAGTATCGACAGCGATGATTCTGCATTTCGTTGTATTGTTTGATGCAGCGAATTATTGTTTGCGGAAGGTGCACGTCACTCAACCGTGAAAGTACAGGCGTCGTTCATCTCGCAGTACTTCCGCCACGGATTGTAGTAGCTTTCGGACAACTAATTTCGGACGTTCATTTATCCCTTCCAAAAAACACTTGTTCATCTAGTGAATGGAAGAGGGATTAGGCAGACAGCATTCGTCCATTGCCAACGTTAGTCCGTCTGCACCGGTAGACGAAATTTGAAAGTATAAAGGATAATTTTGAATAAAAGTATTTAAACAATTTTGATTTAGTGTTAAAGTATTTATTTTTTGCAATTTTTTTTTTGGCAACTCCTGAAGATGACACCACAGTGTTGAAGATTCCAGGTATGTCGAACACAACTGAAACGGGATCCTGATTTCTTGTCAGCTCCCGCAACAATGATGCTATTAATTTTGCAGACCAGGAGCAGTTGTAAGTGATACTTGATGCGAAAGAATGTCTAGCCAAGGCAATGGTGTCCTTAGCTTAGTGTCTTGCCGGACGATATGTCGGCAAAGCCTGTTAAGCTCAAACGCCAAGAGGTTGCATCGGCAAGAGTAAGGCTAGACTTAGCTTGAAGACCATTAGGTTTATGCGGTTGAGACTCAGCCGCATAAGTAACCTCAACCATAGGAAGGTGAGTCCTTAGTTAACAGGACAATTGCAGAAGACCCTGCTACAAGGAATGGGGGTTGGGGAGACCAACCCTCGACTAAAGGAACATCCTGAGGAGGTCGAGTTGAATAGCAGCAAGGTGTTGTATCATCTCACCTTTGCTCACACAGGACGGTCAGGAAACCCTCTGTTGGTATCGCAGATTCAACTGAGAAAATTGCAGCAGATGAGGACATTTGACAGACGTAGGTAAGTCCTGCAGCACCCACCGAGGGTAAGGCTGATATGGCTGGCAAGGATACACAAGAAAGAGTCTTGGTGTGTCAGATGAGGTCAGCAATCCAGATTACCATGAAGGTTGGGGTAGGGGACGAACCTGTGGTAGCTGTTACAGTACTGCTGGTAAAGTTACACTTAAATGGATAGGGTGTACTCGGTCTTGAAAGGTCTACCCCCATAGTTCAGGAACACGGAGTTTCTTGGTGTGGGGAGGGAGATGAAGATGGAAGGGTTTGTAGTGGGTCCTATTTAGTTGAAGTTTAGCAGGTGCATATTCTTCCAAGAGGAGATAGTCTTCCTGGGTTGCAAGGTGGGTCAAAACACCTTGCTACAGCTGAAATCTGATAGATGTGGAACGTTTCATGGTTTGATCAACTACCATCGAAACTTCATTCAGGCTTGATTAGCCTTTGTATGCAGTGACGGGCGAAACAAGTAGCTATTGGTAGACCAAAGAGCAGATAGGCTATTGTGAGACACACAAAGAATTGTTAGTTATGGTGCGCTTCAACAAGCTGTACAGGCATTACCTGCTTGGTAAGCCCTTTATTGTCAGAACTGACCACTCAAGTCTGACGTGGTTGATGAGATTCCGGGAGCCTAAGGGGCAGCTGGCTCGACTGGCTTGGGGTGTTGCCCAGTACATCTGCAGCGTCAGTGAGGTTGCTAGCACGAGAAGTGCAAGGATGCACACGAGCAGTTGTCATGAGGCAGTGGTAGGTACTGTGTGAAAGCCCATTACTGGGGGGTTTTCTGGATGTAGATGAGGCCATACCTTCAGCCCAAAGGGGACACCAGGGGAGACCAGGTTAACGTGACCTTGGGTTTGTGTCCCGGTCTGGGGGCGGTGGGGACGTCTGCAGGTCACAGTATGGGGTTCGTCATCACAGTGACGACAGTGGCAAGGCGGGGATGACATGAGGGGCAGATCCAGAGGCAGAGGAAAGTGCAGTGGACAGCAGCGGCCAAGGGAGCAATGTCTTGTGGTGTCTAAGAGCGAAAAATAGTAGCTACCAGAGTGCAGGTGTCACTAGGCACTACAGTTGTTTGACCAAAGACAGTGCAGATGTCTTAGTCTGAGAAGGAAGACGCCACGTCTACGCTTCTCAATCTTTAAACGGTGTCGCTGAACTACTGTTTGAAGTATTGCTATGGAGAGGTATGTTTGCTGAACTTCCTCTGGATACAGCTAGGTGCAATGCAGAGGGTGGTTCCATGACATACTGGTATGAGATGTAGCAGTTTACCACAGCCAAATCCTCCAGATGGATCTATGGGGTCCAGCCTCAAAGATAAAGTGTGTGGGGGGGGGAGTGTGGTGATTTGGCCGTTTCGGTAGATCGAGACCGTTTCGGTAATTGTCATGCGCAGTGCATGCTGGTTGTCTTGGGAATGGGAGCAGCGGTGGCGGCTGCAGAAGTGATACGCTGAAGGACATCTTCATTAATCTACCGCATTGAATAGTTAGTCGGTACTGGTAAGTGTCCCTATATTCCGGCTTGGTTACTCATCGTAGTACCAGAGTACTATAGTAACATATAATGTTGTGTTTTGTATCAGAGTCATAATGTTTGTGTTTAATCTCCCTGTTTGATTGTTTCAAACTGAAACCAGCCCCAACTGTCCTCCACGACCCTGAAATGTTCTCGCGATGTTTTTATTTTTTGTTTCACTTTTACAAACTCACTTTCTGGTTTTATATCACAGCCCCGCTCTATATATACTGTAACTTGTCGTTGTTGTTGTTGTAGTATGTCAGCTATTCCCTGTAATACGGAAGCAGTCATTGTCACACTGTACAACTTTACATAATTTATATTTACCATTTCAGGTGACAGAATTTCACTATCACCAAGATTCATGCACCCCAACGTCACGCGTTTCACGTTCACTGACAAACGTAATGTTTCCAGCATTGTTTCAATGTTGACAGGAGATTTTAGCCCCCGGCACTTAAATGTATTTAGTTTACTGTTTGCTGGAACACAATTTATAAAGCGCAACACAAGATCTGGCTTAGGTAAATCCACCAGACGACACTTCTCTAACGACGCCATATTAATGTTCAATTCTGACACGGGTATCACGCCCAGTACTAACGTGTTTAGTTGTGAATGATGAGATAATTCCAGGCACACAGAACAGGAATCCCTCACGTGTTCAACACAACTTAACCTCGCCAGCTCAATATGCCGCATGCAATGTCTGTGTGATATATAATCATATAACAATGTCAACTCACTGTGGCTCATTTCAAAGTCGCTGATATTTATGGCTTCTAATTTCTGTAAACTTGTCACTTTCTCACCCAGTAAACGAGACCAATAACCTCGCTCTAGAAATAGCCCTTCACTACACGATAAACGTAAACATTTCACTGATTTGTTCAATAGTAGAGGTAAAATATCGCGGGCATTATATTTACCCGTGTAGTGTATTTTCTCCATGTTTTCCAGGTCACTAAGTGCGAAATAATCAATAACGTCACGTACACTGCTGTAAGGTATGGAATGATATTGAGGTAAAAATTACACAATGCCTGCTTACTGTTACAATTTACTCATTGACACTGCTATTGTGCTTATTGGTACAGCCACTATGCATGCTTGCACTTTCATCACGCTTGTTGACAATTACACAATGCCTGCTTACTGTTACAATTTACTCAGTGACACTGTTATTGTGCTTATTGGTACAGTCATTATGCATGCTTGCACTTTCATCACGCTTGTTGACAATGATACCATGCTTGCTGGAAGTTACAACTTTTATGTTGTTTAGGCCATGATGCCTTTTTCATATTTTCATTTGACTGAATGACAGTGCAATCTAGCGTAATGGTTTATTTCATCATGCTGTGGTTATCTTGGTTAATTTGTAATGCATCCAAGAACAAAATACACGAAGTGATCAACCAGTATGGAAAACGTTATCAGGCACTAGGCAAAACAGAACTAAGCATGATGTCATTTCAAAATTATATGTCACATTTTGATAACAGGGGGCGCTATGTTTTAGTCGTGTTTTTCCGTAATTTGAATAATTATTTGCCGGAAAGATTATCGTGGATATCCGAATATGTATAATGTTAAAAAAACAAACATATTTCCACTTTCATTTTCACTATATTTATATATTGTCAAATCCTTCTTTAACACTCCTGCCCCTCAGTTACAACACATAACATAACTCCTGCATGGGAAAGCTGGATGCTAAAAACACGGCAATTTCCCCTCCCATTCCGAGTTCCCCAACGGTGTGAAGGCAATGATTGCAATTGACTAGTGCAGACTGGCGCAATAGCACTTCCGACGGTATACTACTCTACTATGCCCAAAAAACCTAATGAAATAAATCCTGGGTGAGAAAATACCAAGGTCCCTCCTGGGGCTCAAACCCCGGACCTCGTGATCTGAAGGCGGACACTCAACCACGTCGCTAAAGGGTTAACCCAACAGCAAGGCTGTTGGAAGTGGCCTATAAACCTACAATCACTACACTTCTCCCTCTTTTACTTTTCAGAGCTAGACAGCTCTCCAGATTGACCCTCAATGCTCCCCGAATGAGTCCGTCAAACACTTCTGACACCATTAAAGTAAATCCTGGGTGAGAAAATACCAAGGTCCCTCCTGGGGCTCAAACCCCTGACCTCGTGATCTGAAGGCGGACACTCAACCACGTTGCTAAAGGGTTAACCCAACAGCAGGGCTGTTGGAAGTGGCCTATAAACCTACAATCACTACACTTCTCCCTCTTTTACTTTTCAGAGCTAGACAGCTCTCCAGATTGACCCTCCATGCTCCCCGAATGAGTCCGTCAAACACTTCTGACACCATTTAAGTAAATCCTGGGTGAAAAAATACCAAGGTCCCTCCTGGGGCTCAAACCCCGGACCTCGTGATCTGAAGGCGGACACTCAACCACGTCGCTAAAGGGTTAACCCAACAGCAAGGCTGTTGGAAGTGGCCTATAAACCTACAATCACTACACTTCTCCCTCTTTTACTTTTCAGAGCTAGACAGCTCTCCAGATTATTTATACTAATTTAATTTAGCTCGATTGTGAAGAAAGCTTGTAGCTTATCGAGTCACTCTCGAGTCCGCTTCCTGGAAAAACCAGTACTGGTGTCATATGAGGAGGTACGGTCGTGACCTTGGTGGGGCTCGATCCCGCAACCTCCGGGATGAGCGGCCGACATCTAAACCTCTACACTCCAGATTGACCCTCCATGCTCCCCGAATGAGTCCGTCAAACACTTCTGACACCATTAAAGTAAATCCTGGGTGAGAAAATACCAAGGTCCCTCCTGGGGCTCGAACCCCGGACCTTGTGACCTGAAGGCGAACACTCAACCACGTCGCTAAAGGGTTATAACCCAACAGCAAGGCTGTTGGAAGTGGCCTATAAACCTACAATCACTACACTATTTACAACAGAGACAAAACATAACTTGTATTGGTCTTGTAGAATCTTCTCCAGTTCTAGTACTCGTCTTCTACGTAAATTTTTATTCCACTTATAATAACGATGCCGATTAAATTTTGTCAGTAGTATAGAAGAGACATCGAGAAAATTTTTAAAAGGCGATGTATTTCTTCCAATAATAAGAATATTGTCAGTAAATAAAGCTTGAAAGCTACATAAAACTTACCAGTTCAGGTTGCAATTAATAGAGTAATTGAAACAAAGGGACACAACTGATGGGAAACGGTTTAGGCAACAGCTAATTTAAGTCCGTCTTTCGCGAAAACTACGAACGTGCGCCCCCTGGTATCAAAATGTGATGTGCAAATTTGCAATTAACATTATGCTTACTTTCAACTTGCTTAGTGGCTTATTGCATCTTTCATTTTGTGTGGTCACATCGTGTGTTTTGTTCTAGGAGCATTATAACTGTGCAATGTTGAAATATCAAAGCTTATATACAGTCCCGGCATGTTGAAATAAACCATTACGCTATATTGCATTGTCATTCAGCCATATAGACATCAGGGACTAAACACCAAACAAGTTGTAACTTCCAGCAATCATGGTATCATTGTCAACACGCGTGATGAAAGTGCAAGCATGCATAATGACTGTACCAATAAGCACAATAGCAGTGTCACTGAGTAAATTGTAACAGTAAGCAGGCATTGTGTAATTGTCAACAAGCGTGATGAAAGTGCAAGCATGCATAGTGGCTGTACCAATAAGCACAATAGCAGTGTCAATGAGTAAATTGTAACAGTAAGCAGGCATTGTGTAATTTTTACCTCAATATCATTCCATAGTAAGGTGTTTCACTTATTTCATACATGTTAATATAAAGTGATCTAATATTTTGTTTATTTCTGGTCGTCAGTTGTTTGAGATTTTCGCGGTATTGTTCTTGCTCGCAGCTTTTTTCAATAAGCACGTCCTGTAAACAAAGACTGACGTCATTTTCACGCGGAATTTCTCTGCAACATGAAATACACATGTCCTGGAAATCTTTTAGTGGATGGCTGTAGACATTCCTGTCTAATGTGCTTCTGTGTTTGAGTGTTATTTCATCTTCATTTATAATTTTCATCATTTCTCGTGAAATCAAAGATGACACTTTCCCATTCATTCCACAACTAAATTTAAGAATTTTCGACATATCTAGAATGTCTTTGATGCATTTACATTTTGAAAGCACTATTTCTGGTACTGAGGTTTGATCAGAGGTGGAATGCATGTATAATGCCGCGAAAAATTCCTGCACGGTTTTATGTGCAAATGACACTTTTGATTTATGTCCTAACAATGTTCCTGGAACTGAAACTATACTTTGGGTTATAAGTCCTGTTTTTAGACAGAAATTCAAACAGTCTTTTGTGAGATATTGCTCTGCAACAGAACCGTCAAATACAAGCGTGTTGTCTTCTCTTTTTTCTTTGAATAACGTTTCATATGCTAATTGTCCTATGGATGTAAGAAGTGTGTAGAATTGCATACAGTTTGCGTTTTCACTGAAGCATTGCGGGATTTTCCCCTGGGGAAGATCAACCTTCGGTGCTAACTCGGTCCAGTTCTGCACAGTTCTAGACAGCAAAAGCTCTGTAATCTGACTGTATAAATCACACTGAGTTTGTCCCAGTTCTATTTTGTTACACCACAAAAATAGCAGGTACATTAAAAGAAGCGGGATGACTTCTAGGTCTGCAATTTGTTTTTCCTTTAAAACTCTGGTAAACTCTTTTACCTCATGTCGTAATTCGTATTCATTTTTCTCGTTAAAGAAATGAGAAATAACTGACTCTTTCAGTTCATTTGCTGACTTCGGGTTTAGTCCTACTAGTTCAAGTTTTTGGTCGATTTCATCAGATTGTAGACCACTCACGCTTAGCTTCCATGGTCTAGTGGTTGTCAGGAATGCAGTACGTTCCCTAACTTTCTGGTGTGGAATGGGACTCGGTCCTTGTTTGCAGGAATTCGATGGATGGCTCCATTCGTCAAGACCGTCTATAATGACAAGACATCTTTCCTCACACAATATGCTTACTAGATCTTCTCGAGTATGATCGTGCCCAAGTCTTGAAATGATTTGATTCATGATAAAGTCATCAATGTCACATTCACTAGAACTGTCGCGTAAAAGCAACAAAAAAATGAAACGAAATTCATTTACGGCTTGGATTTCTTCTTCTGAGAAATGCTGTGCTTCGTCTAAGAGTGGTTTATTTGCGTGACACCATGCTAGAGTGAGTCGCTTGCTTAGGGCAGTTTTACCAAGCCCGGCATCTGCTGCCAAATATATTTTACGGCACATTTTGTTGTCTTTATAGAACACATTGCGAAATGGTGTTACCGCTGTCTTTTCTTGTTTTACGCCACTGTGGGTCCTCTGTAGTTTTAATGAATAAATATCTGGCATTACATAGAATTGCAGAAGGGGTGCTTTTTCTTCTACCAAAGGCGACAGTGAAATTGTGCAGTGCTGGTCCCTGTAGAAAGATATCAAGTCGTCTTGAAGATCTGAAATATAAATTGTTCAAACCTGTATATGGCATTATAGACACATACGTTTTTTTTTTCAATTTACTGAAAATGATGATATCATTTATTGTACATGTATTTGCAGTGAAAATCAAGCATTAATTAGTCGTTTATTAGTGTACATCAGTATAGTACTTTAGAAAAAATGTCAATTACGCTAAAATTTGAATTTACAAACTGCATTACCTAGAGAAAAGGTGAGTCAAGATTGCTCTATTGCAACGCTTGCAGCAAACGAACGCCGTCTGACAGATGTCAACATGTTTGTTATAGTTATAAATAGAAATCCAGTTAGTGAAGTACCACAGGGACAAGAAATCATAAATTTAGTGTACAGTATCAGCCTATCATAGGATACATTTTGTCAGTAAAAATGTTACGTCAAAATTATTTGCAGTTTTTTAACATGCATATAGCCTAGATCTAAGAATTCTTCTTTAAAAAATGTTGAATCGTTTATAATTCTGATGGAATATTAGTAATACTGTAAAATATAATTGTTATTATATTTACAAGTCCCTGTGTTTGGTGAAATTAACAAGCAAAATTTAATATGATTCATGAATTGATGATGCGTTTTTTAAGCACGAAAAAAAACCGTAAACGTATGGAACGCCTTTACTGTCTCATAATTGTTTAACTCTGTCAAATGCACGGCGTTTGGAACATACATCATTATCGAAGTTGGGCAGAGGGGGGGCAGTTACACGAGGGGTATATAGTGCGCGCAAACTTGGTTTAAGTGAGAAAAATGATCGCAAAAGGATTTAAGCGTGACCTTCTCCCTGTTTTTTTTTCCGACCAATGTTTTGAAGTTTTGAATTTATTGAAGGTTGAATCTGCTAAAGTCGAATCGTTGACGGATAGAAACCGAAAGTGCTCGACCATTTTGTCAATCTTTTCACTAAAATCGATAGAAGTTCTTCTTTGACAAGAAAATGCGTAGGAAATATTTATTTTCGTTTAACAAATTTTGGCACCAAACTATATTCTATATTATTATTCAACTTTAAAATATTACACTCTGTATTAGATCAATTGCACACATGATATGAAACAGGTAGAGCTAATACAAAGCATAACTGAGCCAATATGAGAAAAGCAGGGCCAATACGAGAAAAGCAGGGCCAATATGGAATTCAAGCATTCTGATTGGTTTAAAAGAGAGGGCCAATACGGAGAAGTCACTTCCGTTAGATTTTTAAACGACGCCATTTTGTTTTTAGACTCATGCTGATATCAAAAAATGACTGTAAATTTTTTATTTTTGAAATAAACATAGGGTTATGGGTATTCATTTTCTTAGTTAGATCATTTTCTATCCATCCATAACAGTTTTGAAGTAAAATTCGAGAAAAAGTTGATTTTCATTTTTTTTCATCCCCCTCCTGTATATCTATTTCTTCTTACTTGTGTGAAAATGCGATTCAAGCGGTGAGAAAATAAATCTACCATGCCCATTGAGTTGTGGATAAGGAAATCTCACCCTCGGGTTGAGATACGTCCAAAAAAACTCGGCAGAGCCTCATTTTTGTGACGTATCTCAGCCCTTGGGTGGGATTTCCTTATCCACAACTCATGAACATGTTAGATTCTCTTTATATTCTTGTTTATTTAGCCAATATTGTAAAGTTGAATCATAAAATTATCATTAATCAAGTGATTTCATATTGGCCTTGTTATTTGTCCGAGGGTGGTCGCATTGGCCTAAGGCCGAAAGAAATATCCTGAACGCCAATAAGAGATATCTCTTTCATGCTGAGAATTATCTTTGTGTCACAGAAAAATATTTCCTGAACTTTAAGAGATATCTCTTGTACTTACAGAGAAATCTGTTTCACATTATTTGAGAGATGTCTCTCAAAGTTACAGAGATATCACTCAAAGTTACAGAGATATCTCTCAATTTGAAAACAGATATCTCTTTTTTCAGAGATATCTTTTGATGTAATAGAGATGCCTCTGTACTGCAGGGAGATATCTCTATTACATTTAGAGATATCGTTTGAGTATTGAGATCAAAACATGAGTGATATCTCTATAAAAGAAAGACTTCTCATAATTTACAGAGATATCTCCTTCAGAGAGATGTTTTGATTAAATAGTAAAAGAGATATCTCTCTTATTTCAAAGAGACATCTTTCATTTTAATAGAGATATCTTTTGTCATGCTGATAGATATCTTTGTACCACAGAAAGAAATATCCTGAACGTCAAGAGATATCTCTTCTACTTACAGAAATATCAGTTTAATATCATTTGAGAGATATCTTTCCATTTTTGAGAGATATCTCTCAATATCTCTCAAAGTTACTGAGATATCTTTCTAAGTATTACAGATATCTTTCTATTTTAAACAGATATCTTTTTTTAGATATTTTGATATAGGAGAGATATCTATGTATGGTGGCAAGATAGCTCTATTACTTTAAAAGGTATCCAATTAGTGTTGACAGATATCTTTGTTGAAAGAAAGACATCTCATAATTTACAGAGATATTTTTTAATTTAAGAGAGATCTCCCCTATTTAAGGACTTATCTCTATGAAATCAGAGAGATATCTCTTCTTTTTTAAATAGTAAATTGGATTGCCATACAAACACGCAGTCTTAGACTGGTTAGCTCCAACCTGTTTACTGCAGCAATGTGGATCTATTTTTAAACTTTTTGCGTAGGAATATGATATGAATATGCATTTGTGTACAACTTACACGGTGGACAGATACGATACGGCTAAATTCATCTGAGACGGAAATTTTGATACGGAATGATGTATTTTACTGCACAAATATTAAAAAAAAAACAGATAAACATTAGTAGGTATATAATAAATGGTTATAACGGAATTTCAAATTTGGAAGCGTATCATTTCACATATATCATGTATATACTCGACAGGAATTTATACTGAGACCTTTTTATATGACTATTCGTTTTAAAATATGTTATTTTCAGATAGATTGGGGAACTTAATTTGTTCACCAAAATCTGACAGCGAGCAGCTTTAAGTAGATTTATGATACATTATGCACACACGTTGGTCGCAACATGCGTTCCATGAAAATCTTTCTATTTACTAGTATTTATTAAGCCCATGGTGACAAAAAATCACATACTACGAAGACGAGCCGTGGAGGAGAAATAAGTGGAAAGTTACATAATTTATAATGGTTGATATCTCGTTCGTTGTTACTTACATGATTGCACTGCTTTGTAACACCGGATACAGCTCCTTTCGAATACAGATCCCCGGGGTGCTGTATTCGATGCACATTAACGAATACAGCTCCCTTGTTATAGCGGAGATGTATTCGAACCAAAGCATATGCAAATTCGAATAAAGCTCCTTATGTTTGCTTTATTAAAATATATAAAAAGCTATGATCCCTATGTTAAAAATGTCCACAAATAGTAATTACAAATCTAAATTGCCACCTGTTCAAAATACTGCATGTTACATCTAATGCGTCCGTCTATTTGTCCCACAATCTGTCTGTTGTCCTACCCTGTCTGTTGTCTTATCCGTCCGTCTGTCAGGCCTGATGTGTATGCGCTTCATTGCGTCAACAGGTTTTTTGCCTTATGTGCTACCGTCATAACAATGAAGGTTTATCGAAAGCAAATAATTCTTCATTATAAGCAAAAAAGTCATTAAATTTTCATTCAACTGTCCGTCCTTCACGTACGGACAAAAAGACAGACATACATGTGCCAGGGCTAAGTACTGCATCGGATCCTTATTATTTTATGATAAATTCTTTGCCGCGTATTTGTATAAAGGAATGGTACGTCTATGTTATATCGGATCACTGGGGCGCTCTATTTGAAAAAAAGGTACAAGAACCCCGAATACAGCTCCCATTTGATTAGGGGAGCTATATTCGTTGATGCGCATACTTGGTCGGTATATAGCAGGGCTCGAACCCATTACACTCAGAGAGTGTACAAGCAGTGAGAGGTTACAGTGATTTCAAGTCAGCGATTGTAACCACTCGACCACGGAGGCGGTCCGAATGAGTTTAAATTAAACAAAATCACGATGAAGAATAAAATCGGATTGTCTAAACGGTTCACTTTTAAAAACGTATACTCGAATATTTTTATCATTTAGAAAAGTGGCTAGTATTTCCTAGTGTTCATCACGGGTACTTTTATATGTGCTCATGGTTTTTTTAAGCATATGTACACATAGATAGCAGGAAAAACAGCCCTTTAAATCATCGGTCTGTTCAAGATTTTTTTATAATTCTGATATACACGGATCATCTTTTTCAGCTTGATATCGAATAAAACATAATTTTGAATTCCATGTAAAATCACAAACTGTCAATATTCAAACATGAAGAAGCACGTTTGCTTTCATAATTACATGGTTACTCTAAAAATACTTAATGTATGTGTATGGTATTGATAAAATATCAATATATGTAGTTTGTGATACAAATCAATCATCCAAAAGCAGGAAAATCATTAAAAAACAGTAACTATTTTAAAAACAATACAGAGGTCATTCTAATTGCATTGCTATTACTGCAACAATATTGCAGAGAAAATGTTCTTCATTAATAAAGATGTCGTAGTAATTAAGATTTAAATGACTAACATAATATGCACGCTTCCAGTAATTTGAATCTCAAACTCGTACGCAATTCTTTAATTGGCCTTCAAGTTTCGCCAGCCTATTTCCCAAAAACGTTTAACGCTGCGCGTAATAGCGGCAGACAGCATGGTGCTTTTGAAATTACAATAAGGGCATACTTGATTTTACATATTACATATTGACATTCGACGTCGCGTTGCTAGGAAACAAAGTGAAAAATAGAAAAAAAATTAAAACAAACAAAATACGAGCAACATGCTAGAGTACCATTATGCAAAATAATTCGTAACACTCGGAGAAAACTCGCTTTTTGACGTCTGACCTCGGTGAAATGACGCATTACTTGCATCTTCCGATCCATGGTTCGATCCCAATCAGTGCCATAGTCTCAAGTTAGGGTAATATAATTATCCATTAGTCAAACCTGGCAAAGAGCTGTCGCGAAAAAAGTTTATGCTTTCACCATTTTGACATATATATTTCATCGCCTTTAGACCGGCCTGTAATTCCTATGGCAAACTAAAAGTAAATAATAGAACAGCAGAAAACTTAATTGTAAACTTTCTGAGCAGTAATATTTAAATCACCACAAACTGACCACTTTTACATCACTATAGGCTGGTTACTTTCCGCACCCATTGGGTATTACCCAAGTAGTCTCAATTGTTGGTTCAAGAATAATACCAAGACAAATCAAAGGACTGAAGGTGCTTGAGGATCGATTGTCTCTGAACAACACAGTCTGCACACATACATGTGTAAATATCAGGACAACACAGACTGTACACATACAGCAGGGTTCTCTGTAGGATTTTGAAAGTAGGAGTCCAGGACTCCTATGTCAGAAAAAATAGGAGTCCCATCTGAAAATGTTGGAGTCCCATATTTTTAAGTACAGCGCGCTGACCCAAAACGAAGATTGGCTTCTACATGAATGTATTACAGTATTGCAATGGTATGATATAAATAGATTGCCTGGGATAACACAAGACAAAAGTGTGTTTTTTTTCAACTGTAATGTTTTCAAATATGAAAATATGCAAAATATATACAAAACAAGCTATATAAGCAATGCCAGTGTATCAGAGTCGAAATATTGATATTTTTATAGCAAAAAGAAAGTGCTTATTTAGTAATCTGATTCATTACTCTTATGTTTAATAAGCACTCGTGCGTTTTGACTCTTTACACCACGAACTGATTGCTATACTATCATTATGAGTCACTTTTTCAATCAAAGGAAATGTCCCATACCAAGAATCATTCCATACATTTCTATCTTTTTTCACCGAACTTTCACTTTCAGAATCGTCGGTCAGGCATTTCCTTTTATGCCCATTTTGTCCAAAAGTTATTTGATCTTAGTCTAAGAGTAACCTTAATATATCGACTGCAAGACCGACCGATTTTACAAACATATTACATAGATGTCCGTTTTTACGCGGCCGTCGTATAAAGCAAAAAGCCCTGGCGCACAATTACAGTAGTTGGGCTAGTCTAAGAGGTGTTTTGAAACTGTGTAAAATGCTCTAACACCGATCGTATATATCTCAAAATGTTTCCATTGTTGAAACAATATTAAAAATTGAGCAATGATTATGTCTTTTTAATTTGTAACGTTTCCGAAAAACAAAGGTTATCATTGTGCAAACTCGCTAATTTTCGGTCACTCCCCTGCAAAATACGCGACTAATTTGCAACATGATTTAATCCAATTATCACAATAAAAATATTCGGCCTTTTCTTTACAAAGGCATAAAATGATGTTAGTTCAATATATACATTGTCGCATGTCTACATAAACACAATTACACACGACACCTGTCAATCAAGTATTGGAAAACACCACGCGTGTTTATTGGTTTAACGCGCGAAACGGGTACACAGAATTACCTTTCATCAGCTGTCAAATCGTGTCTTGTATATTGTCATGAATCGGGGGCACGCGTTTCACGGAAATTGTATGCGTCCCGTGGAATCATTGTCCGATTTTTTTAGCGTCCTTTTGGGAAAAGTATGCGTACAAATACGCGGATTTAAGCGTTTCCGAGACATGTGTGAATATCAGAATTTTAAGGGGTCATGTGTGACCCCCTGTATCAGAATGTGGGGTCATTTAGAAATTCCGAGGGTCAAACTCTGTATGGTAAAAAAATAAAAGGCATGACTATATGTTAAAGAAGTTTTATTCAGTTTACTTCTGTAAAATGGCATGTGATACATCACAAAATGATGGGTAATCAAAGGATTGGCAAGACAACGGGTGTTTCTCTTTGGATGCTTTCCATTTTGTCACTGCATCTCAAAAGTCAACTTTGTCCACAAAGCGAATTTTTCATAAGTGCATTCAACCATAGACATTAAACTTTGTTATTATTTGGCTCACTGAAACCCCTTTCAACAGTGACAGTCCGATCGAAATTACTACAAATGATCATTAAAATCACTCAGAAAGACGTTTTTGTTTTGCTTTTGCTATTTCTGTTGCGTCATTGACAAAATGAGTGCGTCAAAAACGCAGAAAACGCGCTCTCGCGGTAACACTAAATTAGTGTCTCCGGTCTGACTAGAAAACCCGCGTAGGAAAAAAGTTCTATATAGAACAGATAAACTCGTTGATTTTTAGCAACAATATAATATTATGCTATTCTGAAATGTTTTGATATTATTTAGATCTGTTACTATATAATTTTTAAAACAGAAGACAGTATAATTCGCAACAACTGAATATATGGAACTACTTGTTTGTATGTAAAGCGTTCGGTCGTAAAGAAGCTGCTGTACTCTGTTTGCATTGGATAGATTGAAAAAATCAATCGATCCAAAAAGAGACAAAGCAAGGACATATTCACTTCCGGTGAATGAGCTAAGCGATGAAGACCCATGCGTACACCCGAACAAAAGACTCGAACAGTATAAAACATTCAGGTTACCGTATGTACAGAAGGTCCAACAGTTATTAGCAGCATTTGAAATAGAAACTTTAAATATACAAACACCATCATACGATTAACTCATTCGTGTAAATCCGTTAGACATTACTTTTAACCTGGTGGGGAAAATTAACGAAGCAGACGACAACAAATAAAAACATTGCAATAGCGAATAGGTTCATTGATACGAACTTTACAGGCTGTGTGCAGATATACACGGACGACAGCAAAAATCAGGACAAAAATAATCACCGGCGCAGGAATGGTAGGCCCTAGTTTTTTTCTCCAGAAAATAAAGAAATATTACATGAAAGTGAGCTAATTAGCTATACAAAAAGCCCCATTCTATATAGGAAAAATAGTTTACCAAACACGGTAATACTAACTGCCAGCATTTGTTCGCCACAGTCCCTAACATCTGGTACATACACAGTCAAATAGTTTGGTTAAAAAAACTATTAAACTAATAGAACAAACAAATAAATTAAGACGGAAACACTAAAATTCGCATGGATACCCAGTCACATTTGCATAGTAGGCACTTAAAAAGCAGACGACATCGCCAAAACCGGAAGTGAGATTGGCACTACTACAGTATCATCAGGAGTAAAATTGAGGAGGAATTCTTAAATCGATGGTCAGTAACTGTTTATTTCAAAGAACGCGGCATTACAATGAACCAAAAACCGCCCACGAGATGACAACAATATAGTACCAATCGCAAACTAAATAAACTACATACGCGACGAAAATAAGGTAGGTCTTATCAAAGACTTGAAAAGAACTGCGGAAACATTTGAACGGTATCAATGGATCCACCCAGCAGTATAGCGAGCCTTGTAAGGTTAGACAAGTATATCCGAAACATAGGGCTCGAAGACAGAATTTAATAACTAAAATACAATCGGAATGCCTCAGACACTTTGCGTCCCCCCTCCCCCAATAAAAACAAACCAAAAAATTAGTTATGGTAAACCTAAATTAGTCGGTACAGGACTGTTTTGCTAGAAAGCAGACCCTACGATCAATTCCGTCGATGTAACCCGGGCACGGCCGGCAACCAGGGTCGCTGCTTCCCAATGCTTTGAGGTTGGCGAAGAGTATGCGGAAGTGTACTTGCTGATCAAGGTTATTTACCCGATTAAGGGAATTTCGCTTTAACGAAAAATTGTAGTAACTCAACTGGCTCTGGCTAGTGCGCGGACACGTTATGTACTTAAACTATACTTTATAAAACAAACCATGCATTCGCCACGGTTGGCATAGGACTGTCAGGTGCGCTCGCTATAAGAATAATATAAAGTCCGACGATATCCAACATGAGTAGGTGCCATGAAAGGACAGACTAGGGTCCCGCTCTCCTGCATAGGGGAATCAGCGCGGTGCCAAGGGTTAGGAAGATGAAATTGCAATAGCATGTCACACGAATGGTTACATGCAGTCAGCATCAATTCTAAAATATCTCGCATTAAATGTATACCGCATGTGCATGCTGAAAGATCCAATGATTTACCTAGTAATATCCCCGAAAAATAATTGTCAACGCTTTTATTACATGACTAATTTCCTTTATTTGTATAACAAATATTTGTCAGGATAACTGTTTTAAAATAAGTGGTTCTCTGTATTGAAATCAATGTATCATCAACTTCAAGTGCACAGGGGAACAAATCAAAACATCTCCGTTAGTTGCACAACGTTTGGCATTGTCAAACTCTATTAAAAAATAACCAAGTATCTAGAGACGAAAACAGGCTATTAAACATAATTATTTCTTATATACATAAGGACAACAGTTCTGCACGGTTCGAAATTGTTGAATTACATTTTAATTGTAGGTTATTTCTATTTTTTATTGGCAAATTTATATTCTGAGACTCCTTTTTAACTTCTTTAAATTAAGAACGGCAAATCATCGGTTACCCATAGAAACAGGTAGATGGGACGGAACGGAACTCCATGAACGTATCTGCACTCTATGAAACAGTAACCAAATCGCCTCGGAAAAACACTACTTGTTAGATTGTGAGCATTTTCGTAATGAAAGACTGTCTTTCCTCAGCCGTATTAACATTCGGCATACTGAGAACTGTTTTATTAAAGTCACTTCTGTCCTCCGCGTCACATAGAACACATAAATACATGTGTAGGTTGATAAAGTTATTTTAAACAAGTTGCAACGTCAGTGATACCAATGCCTCCCAATGTGCTATATAAATATGTACCTATCTAAGTCATTATATTCATTTACCTACCGGCTCCTTTGTTTAAAAGTGGTCAATCCTATACTTAGACATAAATAAAAAAGATTAAAGTCCCATTAGCATTTTGAATGTAAATGTACTTGTAGCTCTTATACATGTATATAATTACCAAGAAAAGTACCTTACTTGCGAAATTTGCAGTAAATTGTTTGAAAACCCATTTCGAACATTACCGTTTATCACCTGCTCATGCTATAAATGTAGCACAGTATTTTCTTCAATTATATTGCAAAAGTAAGAAACACTTTCTGACAACGCTTTTTAACTATCATTATTCTAAACATGAGTAATTAAAATGCATATGGGACTTTAAAGCAACGCTTAACCAGACTGAACTGATGCTGACTTTATATTATACATGCATATAAATCAAGTACTAGTATTTGTTTATTTGAAATGTTCGGAAACCTAAAATTAATTTTACGGATTTATAAAGATATTATTAATGACTTCCAGGTAGATAATGTCGCAAAAAAGTGAATAATACACGTACCCTATGGTATTATAGTGACAGGACTGTTAATATAACTCCTGGAAAATGGACGGAAGGTCTTACGGACTCACATACACACGGACAAAATGACAGACGTATGCTTACTACTATACCCGCTGTCGAGCGAATGAAAAAGACAAATGTAGGTCCGCGGTCTACAATTTCTCTGCAAGTCAAATGCTCTAAGCTCACTGCATATTTCATGCGCCAAAAGGTTCAGACAAAGCAGTAGAAGCTTTCTGTAGTAAATGTTTGGTTTAGAAATGTTGTTTGTGCTTCATACAGCACATCCTTTGAGCACCAAGCGTTATTAAATATGTAGAAAACATCAAACTTCTGTATTTAAAATATCATTTGCAGAAAGGTATATAGCTTACGCTGCATTACACATTTTTTCTGTTTTAGAAATTATTGCGCTGTTAGCTGATTACGGAAGATAATCATATGCATATCACGGAAAAGTACGGATATTTACGGAAATTTACGGAAACGTACGGAGCTCAATATAAGAGTTTGTAGTTTGATTTTCAAATTTCCGATGTTATTTCATTGACAAATTTGTTATTTACGAACGATTACATATATAAAAATAAATTTCTCTAAAAAAAGATATAATTTACGTACATTCCCGAGAAGGAACTCACGTGATCAAAACACCCGCCATTTATCGAGGACGCTGCATGTCAAGGCCCAGTGAACGGTTTCACCGATTACAACTACAAGGTAACCAAGAATCATTTTTGGTTTTCTCTCTTATACACATTGTACAGTACTGTATTTATATTTCATTGCTGGTATTGCTTTGTTTATTTCTGTTTCAAGGTCTTGTCCTTGGTACACAATAATTTTCGATCCACATCATCAGATCATATCGCTTGAAGTTGTACAAAGCGTAGATCGAATTATTTTTATTGGTTTAAACAATTTATAATTATTTTTCATTTAACGTACGTTTTATAATAAAACAAACTTCCCTGCCTCCCATATATTTGTGAATCTTTCATTCTATGTCATATATTGAATTTCGTCTTCTGCACATTTCGGCCTTCAGCGCTCACAGCGCTTTGATTCTAAATGTATTATCATCAAGCGTGCAATATACTAATCTAGTTACTATGAGTTGGTAAAAACAAAAGTATTAGTTCAATGCAAAATGCTAACAATTTATTAATTTTATTTTTGACAGCTCTACTTTCACTTTCATTTTGAATTTTCAGACATTGTTTGTTTCAATTTCACTACTCTGCCTTATACAGATTCGATCTTAAGTACAAAGTAAGTGATGCACTGGGAGCAAAACATTTATAAACCAAATATTTACTGTAGAACACTTAAACTGCCTTTTCTGAACAATTTGGTATATGAAATAAGAGACTACATTTTTTGTATTTTGTTTTAATTATAAACTTTGACTTAGCCAGCTAATCTGGTGTTTCTCAGGTCCAATATAAAATCTAAAACCAAGGTACACAACTTCCCATCCCAATAAACATTTGTCTGAAGTTTTGTGACTCTAGGTCAATTAGTAAAGGAGCAGTGAGGGTCACAAGAATTTAGGGACCAACGTGCATACATGTACGTATAGACGGACACATGCTAATCTCTACCCCCTCCAAGTGGGGACATAAAAAGCAACATATCTTACTTTTCCCTTCATAGACGTCTAACGCCTTCCGTCATGTAACAGTCTGAATTCATGTTGCGAATTGACTTGACAATTTGCAGCGTTTTAGGCATGAAAAGCACGCACTTCTCGTGCGTTATAAATTTGCATATATCGATAATTACATTTACAGCGGCGTAGAAAGTAGCAAATTTGAATAGTTCAATATATACGGAAAATTTGAGCAAATTCTCTTCTTTCATTCATTTATTTTCATTGAAATTTATTGCTACAAATACAGTTTATGACTGAAAAATCAAAATGAACAATTGAAAACAAAGCAGCATGTAGGTAATTCAGTTATCATTCTCGGAAGAGGTCTGCATGGTGTTTTTTAGACCTGCGAGGAGATTTGAAAACCTCGCTCGCTACGCTCGCTCGGTTCACAAATCCCCTCACCATGCAGACCTCTTCCTCGAACAGAAACTAATACATACTGTCATATGCAATATCATGTTTCATTACTTACTTTCTAATTAGATTAATTCCAGAGTATTCGCATACACGTACGAATTCCTGTCAAAACTTAGTAAAAGCATGAATGAACACAGTTTGTTTCAAAATGTTTTGATTGAGCTAAAATCTTATTGGTCAGTAACAATTAAAAGTATACTCATTTTCACACTCTCGTGCACGCTAGATATCTCATTCATAAATTGCCGAAATTCTTTCATCAACGCGCACGTGAACTCCGTGCGATGTAGTTATGTTTACTACAATAGTTTTCTACTGTGCTGAATGGTCAGCTATTTTCATGCACGAGAGCAGCATGTACTGATATCTAACTTACCATTGTTGATGTACTTACTATAAACGAAAATGATGACAGATCTGGGTCATACTATGATCAAGCATAGATAATACGTAACTGTTAATAATTTTTCAGATTATCCAAATATTTTTTACAAGCTTTCTCATTATACTTCGTTATAGCTTTTGTCCCGATATCTCTGTTTACAGGGGTTAGATCGTAAAGTGGTTTCTGGTTTACTTTAATCGAGACAAATGTTAGCTGGTGGAAAATTATGTCGGATTTTGGTGGCCGCTAATTTTTCTCCTCATGGTAAGTTATAATTTGTACTAGTTTTGATTCAAATGACCACATGCAAGATTTGGCCAAGTTATTTACCTATCGCCGAACCATTATCTAAAGCTTTTATCTTTACTAACAGAAAAGTTATTGAAGCCGTTTCACGTCCAGGTGAAGTGCTCGCGAGCAAATGAGTGAATAATTTTGCTCATAAAATCTCAATTCCACCAATTGTGGCCTGTTTTTCAGCTCGACATCATACCCTTGTCGTGTAAAATAAGCTGTGTAACAATCTACTGTACACACAATGGTGTCATACGGTACAAAAAATATACTTTAAACACCCATGTGGTGTCTGGTGTTCACTTTATGACTTCAGACTTTGTGTTAGTTAAGTTATATTGTGCAGAATTTTTATCCTTAAGTATATTACCAAACACGAAAAGTTTGTCTAACACTAGTATTACGTGATAAAGTCACTTTTTGCTATTTTTAATCAAAATTCAATTTAAAATTCAAGATTTCTACACTGTAGGAACTGTAGAGAATTTTTGTCACACGCGCTCTTTAATCAATTTCATTATTAATTAAATGAAGACACCAAAAACAAATAAAAGGGGTGTGCGACGGCTCTTATAATCTACTGATTATACTTGATCTCATGAAAATCTATGGAACGCCTTTACTGTCTTATCATGTTGTATTATTAGTTTCTTCCATGAGCATGCGGTTGAGATCGAAATATCCGTCACCGAGGGTAACTGCTTTGGCGGGAACGAGGTTCTGCCGAGTTCCCGCGAAACAGTTACCCGAGGTGACGGATATTTCCATCTGAACCATATATTTCATGGTAGAAACTATTTCTTGCATACCGTCTTCCACTTTAAAATATATATTTAAATACAAACTTATCGAAATGATGCCTTTTAATATAAAAACAGACGTTATTCAGATGCTGTGTTTGGGAAAGTGACGTCAAATTGTTTATAACGTTACGTCACAAGTAATTCACGAAAGTCATATTACATGGGGGTGGGAGAGGGGGGGGGGGGTTATGAGATTTTCCAGCACTGGTGAAAACTGCAAATTAATAGTTTCTTTCATGAGCACGAGGTTCAGATCGAAATATCCGTCACCGAGAGTAACTGTTTCGGCGGGAACGAGGCTCTGCCGAGTTCCCTCAAAACAGTTATCCGAGGTGACGGATATTTCCATCTATGCCAAGTGTCTCATGATAGAAACTTTTCTTGCGTCCGTCTTGCACTTTAAACAGATTTCTAAATGTAAACTTATCGAAATAATACATTATGGTATAAAAACAAGCGATATTCAGATGCTTTGTTTGGGGAAGTGACGTCACAATGTTTATAACGTTACGTCACAAGTAACTCACGCGAGTCCTATTACATGGGGGCACTGGTGAAAACTGCGGATACCCCGATCCGGTATGCAAGAAATCCCGATCCGGTATGTAAGAAAACATTATATGCAGTACAATGACATTATATGCAGTACAAATGTCATTGTATGCAGTCAATGTTTTGATACATGTATGTACTGATAACATACCTGTTTCACCTTGAATTACAAATAGAATTACACTTTCATTATTGTGCGATATTTATAACGTCGAAAATGCCTGTTTGGGTAAAAACGACTGCCATCAATCTCTACTATTAAAACGAAAAGCAACAACCTGCCATGGACATATAAACAGAATACGTGCACAAATCCTACCTAGCAAGTATGGCAGCCGGGTCTCCAATGTTATTTAAGTCATTGTCGAAAGTATTGCTGATTTTACAATTTCGCTAATTAACACTAGATAAAAAATAAGAAAATAGAAGCAGGTACAGACAGCCGACAAAAAAACGAAATATAAGCTCCCACACCGCTTCATACACAAACATAATGCTTATTCTACGTACCTGTTGTTAGTTTACTGTAACCTTCTTCCCCTGATGGAATGTTTGTCTGCACTTCCTTCTCTAGAAATAATGCATTTAATTGCATTAACATATCATACATCAGTATGGTGGCTATTTAGGCCAGTGTTACACTCTAAACGCATTCTAAACATGGAACGTATAACTAATTACAGATGTCAGACAAGACATCAAACGTGATCATATCACATTTGCCTTTATTTCAAGCATATCTTTAAAGTTAATCCTTCATCTTAAGAAATATCAGTTATATATTGAAAATACATCACATGCAGTTGAAGCTGTCATTGATATGTAATGCTTAAAATCGAGTGGAAGAACATTTGTGTTTTACGCGTTACCCGTGATCATTTGAATGCTTAGAGCTTATAATTAAATTTTCAGTACAAAATACCGAAACTGTCTTCTCAGTAACAAATAACAAATTACACAGCATTACTATATATTTATGAAAAAACATCCGTTCCAACGGTTTTCATACTCTATTTCTAACATGACTCACGCTTTTGTCTCTATGTACAAGGAGTAGAAAAATAATGTTATATTATACCATAAATAAGGCGGGAAGCGATATGCTGTCAACATGACGTCACGTTGTGCCGCATGACGGTAAATAAATATCCGCGTAGAAAATAACGCTTTACATTTGTTCACCTTTTTTAATTCCGTAATTTTGTAATCGAAATAACATCCTTTCACTGTTGTAATCGTCCTATAAACAATTATTTGTCATTCTGGTGCGCAATTCCGGCATTCATGGTTAATTACAGCGCATCACAAATCTAAATCGGATATTATTTCATAAATAAACGATGATTTGGAGTCTGATGCGCAGTACTTACCCACGAAAGCAATAAGTAAGTGTTAATAATAAGATTGCTGCTTACAGTAAAACTCAAATTGCGTTCATGTAGATATGCATGATTGGATGAAGGTTTCGAGTAATTAACCTGTGTATACTATAAGACAAAACAACAAAACTCTCACATGAGGATACTTTGAAACCGTAGTTTCTACAGAGTACAGAAGAGGACCATGATGGTCCTATATCGCTTACCTGTCTATGTTTGCGCATTAAAAAGGGAAAGAAGGTCAAAAGGTCATAATCAAGGTCAGTACAATGAAGTAGATTTTTTTAATTAATTAGAAAAACAAATAGCAAAATTCCATCTCTTCAACTTGAAAAAACAAAAAGAAGGCTTTAACGTTAAAAGCACAGGAATTTCAGGCAATAATTAATTGATTCGTTTTTACATTTTCAACTGCATGAATGTACAGTCTGTAGAAACAAGTTCCAAAACTTTAAAATTGGTATGACAATAGATTTAATAGTAAGTGGTGAATCTTTATGCAAATCCTTAATGACAGTTTTAAGAGACCAACTCACTTTGTTGTCTACTTGAGTAGTGTTTTAAGAATAAAATCTTTAAGAAGAAAATGGTGAAACATGGAATAAATAATTGTCGACAGACGAATTACAAAATTGCGAATTTCAAAGTCGAAAAGGGAAAGGAGAAATAAACTGAAGCTCAATTCATATACATACAAATGCTCTGACAAGTTTAAATGTAAATTCGGTAAAATTATTGTCGTCCGTATACTTATAGTGACGATCTATGATTTGCTATAGCAAAGCACCTGTAAACTTGTTGAGGCAAATACATTATTATATAAGTAACACTTTTTGTAATGTGACCAAAAGGGTTAGACAGCTTCGTTCATTGTTAGTGCTAAATATGCAGTCTACCAAAAATTATTGTAGCATTTGGTCTTTCGATTCGGTCTCACTGTGAATAAACTTATTAAAAACAATAACACATACCTGAAAAAACCGCTGAGGAATTTCTTTCCGGAGACGTGGAAGGTCCGTTTCCAGCAGAGGATTTGCTCTACAAAAATGTACATCATCTTATAATCATTTGTTGAAAGTTAAGTTCGCTTAACATGAAGGTTAGGAGCTATTTCTATAATGTTGAAAATTGTTTGCAGGATGATTAAAGAAAGAAGACATATATTGCATATAGTACTTTTTAAAAATGTTAAAACTCTAATTATTACATAATTGTAAATGTGGTTAATGTTGAAAAAAAATGGAAATCCATTATGAAATGACACACACGCATACGTCAAATAGTTATTAACCGATTCAGACAATGCACGAGTCAACATTTAGCTCGCAAGTACATTTATTTGTATCTTACACATCACATACGTTAGGAATGATTTTTGTTCGTAGTCGTAATTGATTGCAAAGAAAATGCAATCAAGTACCTCAAACAAAAATGAAACAACCAGTGCATGGAAAGGTCCAATGTTCTCTACTTTATGCTTTTGCTTTAAAATAAATAATGTTAATGAAAAAATACAATTACTTGATTAAGTTTTATTTGCTCCAATATATTCAATTTTGCCCTATCGAGTTCGTAAAGTCCAGCGCTTGTCTTATCCTTAATTTCTTGCAATGCCTCATTTTTTCTCTGATACAAAACCACCTCTATTTGCTGTACCGCTTCCGTTGATTTCTTACTCACATCCAACACTCCAGTTCGTGCTGCCTCTGATACTTTCTCCACCGCTTCCGTTTTCGTTTTCATCATTTCGAACAACGCCGTTCTTGTCGTGTTTTGCAGTTCTTCTTCTAATTCTTGTTTTCTTTCTTCTAGTTCTAACAAAGCTTCCTTGCGTATTTTGAGGAGTTGTGTCTCTTCCGGCTGACTTATCTGTATTTGTTTTGATTTTAACTAAAGGTAATCAAAGATACATTGAAATTAAAACTAGGTGAGTACATATAGAGACAAATTGTGCTGCTTATAAAACGTGACTTGTTTTGACAGTTAATTTTGTTCCCCGTGAACGCAACCCCTAGGATCCTGGTAAATGTGTTAACCCCGAATAATCCCTGCGCAACCCATATAATTTTGTACCCCCGCAACCCATGAAACTTTGTAACCCCACAACCTATGAAACTTTGTAACCCCACAACCCATGAAACTTTGTAACCCCACAACCCATGAAACTTTGTAACCCCACAACCCATGAAACTTTGTAACCCCACAACCCATGAAACTTTGTAACCCCCAACCTATGAAACTTTGTAACTCCGCAACCCATGAAACTTTGTAACCCCGCAACCCATGAAACTATGTAACCCCCACAACCCATGAAACTGTCTAACCCCGCAACCCATGAAACTGTAATTGTAACCCCGCAACCCATGAAACTTGGTAACCCCGCAACCCATGAAACTTTGTAACCCCACAACCCATGAAACTTTGTAACCCCGCAACCCATGAAATTTTGTAAACCCGCAACCCATGAAACTATGTAGCCCCACAACCCATGAAACTTTGTAACCCCGCAACCCATGAAACTGTCTAACCCCGCAACCCATGAAACTTTGTAACCCCGCAACCCATGAAACTGTATAACCCCGCAACCCATTAAACTTTGTAAACTTGGAGCAACTACCCCTACGCCGGGTAACAGACTAGTATGTCAGACGAAAAAGAAGTGAGTTTGTAAACAGGTGTTTATTGCTTTTAGTAAATTTATTATAATTCACATTTAACTTAAACGATTAATCTACATGTATTTGCTAAAATAAATAGCCAGGGGCTTGAGGCGTAGGCATGTCAGTTTTGGAGGGGATGGGGAGACATCAGCTCCCAATGGGGGTTTGTCGGGTGACTGAGACACGGGGAACTGAGGATGCCCCCGTTTCGCGGTATGATTTGGCACCCTGGGAGAATCAAGTTTATACAGCGGCTTATCAACATTTTGGTCACATTGGCCATGTTGTTGAGCCAACCCAACCCCTTTCATACATTGTATTGTCAGATGTTCAGCAAGCTGATCCCTGTGGCACCCCTCTACAGGGGTCTGCTCAAGTGGCACTTATCTCATCCAAAGGAAATCACCCAGGGTCAGACCAGGGTGTCGCCAGAGGATGAGGACACTTTATGCCAGATCAAACACAACACAGGGCCTTCTCTCAAGGATATGATATCCAGTCTATGGTACCACCGGTACGTTCAGGAGAGGTAGCAGGGGCTCGGTGGCAGTCAAAGGCAGTTCACCCGGCCACCAGTATTTATCAGAGGGAGGACACCAAAGCTTCTGTTGATAAGAAGAAGTACATCCCAGCCCCTATTAATCAGGGGAGCACGTCTCAGCTCCTATTAATGAGAGGGGAGTACATCCCATCCCCTATTAAGCAGGGGAAGCACAACCCGGCTCCTATTAATAATAAGGAATACATCTCCTTACATCCAAACTGTACGTACAGCCTTTAGTTTGTGCCCAAACACAAAAGTAGCTCAAAACGACGGAATAGTTACAATACTGTCTGGGTACCTGAATGACTGTTGTCATTATCAGATTTGTTTATTAAGTCCGAATATAAGCGACTATTTATTTTAGCGAATATGCGTAATGGCAGGGGTAGTTACTCCAGACTACATATACCAATGACAGAAGAATTATTCGCAAGAGTTCTCGTTCGTGGTTTCAAAGTGTACCAGTAATATTGGTGCCCGTTTTGTCAGCTAGTCAATGAAAGTAAACACTTAACATTTTCACGTAATCACATATCGTATACACATAGACATTAAGTTTTAATACGTATGTACTTATCATTAAAGTAACTTGCCCCAAACAAAATGGAGACCAGTGAAAACATGATGCTATTACTAAAATGTAGTCTGGTGGTCTTTTGACATAATACACAAACAAATTACTGTTATATAAGCTTTTAGAACCTGTATTAGTGTGTTTTGTTGCAAATATTGTTAAAACATGTCATTTCAGTTCTTGGGTTACTTACATGAAAAATATCCAATTTTTGTGCAAGTTTCCTGACAAAGTCAAATGATGAAATTATTCAAACTGGCACTTATTTACTAGTTCAATGTCTCCTCCAGATGCTCGACCATAGAAATAGTTGAGCTGTTCTTTCAATCTTACACATCAACAGTTTATAACACATCACTAAATTGTGAAGTCCACATGCTTGAGTTTTGGTTTAAGGTAGAGCACTATTATCTTTAGTGGGTGGGGTGCATGCTTTTTTCAATTTTTATTTTTGCCTTTAATGTATACTGTGTTTGTTTTGGTCGGGATGTCATGATATTGTAGTATACTGACACTAATAATTCGTGTAAAGAGAACTATAAATCAGTGAATTATTATAAAGAACGGATACGTCCGTATAATATCGGAAACGTTCCCGTGTGACGTCACTCCAAGAACTCTATAAAGATCCGCCACATTGATTATAGTAAAGAAGCATACAGAACTCAGTGCAAAAACACGATTGACTTACTACTTATATTATTTTTGTGAAATGGGGGTCTCTATGTGTGTTGTTGGTGGATGTAGCAACAAGCGGGGTAGAAGAATAAGCCTGCATCAGTTCCCTAGGGACTCTAATATTAAAAGTCAATGGTTTAGACAATAGGGACGAACCACAGACACATGAAGTTTGGACTCCGTAAAGTCATTTTTAACACCCCGGACCGACTATCAAGCATATATAATACGTATTATATATGTTTGTGGTCGGTCCGGGTGTTTCATAAAAATGATTTCGGGGTTTAAACTTCATGTGACTGCGGGACGAACGTTTCTAGAGTAGCGACTGTGTGGAACGGTCCAAGCGAGTCAAAATCTAGCTCAGTCGCTCATGAACGCCAAGAAAAGACAGAAAATGTATTTTAAATTCGACATTTGTAGAATGATCTCGATCTATATATTTTAATTATTTTCTTTAGGCATAAGTTTCTAGTATTAGGATTAAGAATTTATTTGTTATGAACTTATCAAATCTAGATCTAGATTTTCCCAAGTGCAACTTTTCTCGTATAATTTAAATCATGCCGAAACACATCATATACGAGACTGGTAGGTTGAAACTTTTGTCAATAAATGTATTTTATTACAAGACAATATGAAATTTTTAAGATACAGATTTGTTTTAAGATCTACTCTATATAAAGGACAAAATAATTTTTAAAAAATCAAGTAGTTATAGTAAAGGTCCTATATAAAATCTATGCGAAACAGATACTCTACTAAATGTATTAACTTACACGTTGCAGAACACTTCAGTTATCCTCAAAATCCTTCAAAAATTTAATTCTCGCTTTCAATAAAATCACACTACACAAACAATATCTCATTTTGACAACGTTGCCATGGTAAATAATTAGCGCATATCTAACCATTGGATCTAGCCCAAAGGCATAAGTCACAACAAAGGATGCGATGGGATTTATTGTTAATTGGCGACCCCCTGCCAGCAGTCTAACTGGTCACACATTAATGCATATGGCACACTGGTAAATCGCATTTGATATATACATAACAATATGCAGAGTGCCCAATTCAAATTATGCAACCTATTTATGTGAACGATCGAGGTAACATATGAATTTTATTTATCACAGTGATAAAAACGAACCATATATTGAATGAATGATACGACTATATAACGTTTATACATATACATTATTTCTCACTAACCTTCGAGCTTACATATATACAACTTGTTAAACACAATTCAGCAAACGAAAGTTTCCAGCAACCCTATAAATGTTCAGAAAATACATCTTTTGGCTGTTGATGACAAGTTTTATGTACTCTAATGAAATGTTGAAATGTTTGTCTATGAGTGAAATTGGACACGTATTTAGGTAGATATCGTGATTTTAATTTTAAAGAGTATCTAAATAGATCAGCGTCAAAATTTTGTTTTCAACCAATAAAATCGTGAAAATTATTTTGATTTACGTTCTTTAATTAATTATAGACTAATTCTTAAAACTACCCGCAAGAAAACATTTCATGAAAAAGAAAGCATAGCATGCAAGCTTGTGAATTTCTACCTCATTTTAGATATTGTAATTAGATCGAGCATGTGTTCTCATTTTCGGAGGCAAACTTAAAACGTCAATTGAAATAATATCGCCAATAATTGAATAACTGGTAAGTCATGTGCATGCGTAGATCTAGATCGTTTCGATACATTTACATGGTACATAACTTATACATTTAAGAATGAACCATATTTTCCGTTTGATAGAAACAAACAGAACAGAAGTAGGTGTCATTTGCAAATAAAACTCTCGACAAAACTGCTGAATTTTATACTTTAATCAAATAATTTGATAACAATACACGGACTTCGCTCTATACGTTACGAGCTCAAACCAATAAGGTAACGTCTTAATATCTTCATCTCCACCCTCTGAAGATGCATAATAAAAAAGATGCATGGAAAAATCGCTTTCGCTGTTGTAAGAGTACCTGTTGTCGGCCAAGATTGTACTGGGTATGACGTCACTCCAGGCTAGCGATTGCCGCTCGTAGGTTTCCGGAAATATTATCGTCACTTTCAGTACAGGTGTGTTATTTTGAGAACTTTATGGGCTTACGGACAGGTAACCACTCGGTATTTTCAGTCAACAATTATCCAATTTGTATAAGCTGACGAATAGTACTTCCGTACTTTTGATAAATGGTCTTAATAGCGGAATGGTCTCAATAGCGAGTTGACTTAATAAGACCCATCTGTCATTCATGACAATACTCTAGTGTCAGCCTAATCATACTTTTCTTTTGCTTTCTGTACAGTAAATATGTACGATAAACAAAATGAGAGAAAATAAATAAAAAAGATTTGCACATGCACGTAAATTGATCGATCAGAAACGACTTCAAATGAGTGTGTTAAATTAATGATTTTTTTATTTTTCATTCTTGTGCAGCAGAAGATATATTGATTTGCTCGCGAAGTAATTGCCCGGGTGCAGATCACCATAATAACTGACTCGACTCAAATGTGTACATGTGCAAATTATTCTGCAGTTTGGTCCGTACTTTCTCAAGTTAACAATCGGGATTGCTCTCTCAATTTATTAATCCTCAACTGTCATTTACATCCTTTTGTTATCCAATTAAGGTTTCATACGATAGATCAAAAATATTTCACACCCTACGTCTTGTAATTGACATAATCAACAAAGGGACACACGTGTGTAGATAACTTCTGGAGGTGCGCGGCGGGATAAAATACAGTGGTAATGTCCGGAGGCGCTAGACAGGGATAAATGCTGTGGTCTGTTTAGCGGATAGTAAAACAGTGTAAATCGCTTATTTACGGAATCCCGTTCGTGCCACACTACTTGTCGCCCTTTACTACACGCGACAATGCGATAATTATCGCGTTGTCGCCCTTCTCCAAACTTTATATATATACGAGATTTAGCAACCCTCGCGAGGTTTTTATGGCGATAATTATCGTCTTAATTCTCGCATATGTTTCTTAATTCTCGCATCGGGAAACTGAAATCACCCGTCGATCACGATTTCACAATGCGAAAATTAGTAAAACCTCGCTTTGTCGCGTTGTCGCGTTGTCGCGTTGTCGCCTGGGATAAAATTTCCGGACTAAATTATCGTAATGGTTTGTCATTGGGGATAAAATACTGTTACACCGGGCGAGACACGACAATGCGACAAAGCGAGATTTTACTAATTCTCGCCTTGTGAAATCAACCATCAATGGGAATTTCAATTTGCTGATGCGAGAATTAAGAAAACATATGCGAGAATTAAGACGATAATTATCACCCCTAAAACCTCGCGAGGGTTGTTAAATCTCGTATATATATAAAGTTTGGAGAAGGGCGACAACGCGATAATTATCGCATTGTCGCGTGTAGCAAAGGCGACAAGTAGTGTGGCACGAACGGGATTCCGTACTTATTAGTGACAGGATACGATGGTCGCTTTAGTGGAATAGCGGGGTGGTCGCTTTACTGGTACAAACGACCAATAGAATATATAATAAAAACAGTTGGTTCTTTAAAATAATGGTCGTAATAGCGCATTTTCGGCGTGGTCGTAATGCGGAATTCTACTGTATTCTTATGTTAAAACGGAAAATCGTCAATCAATGTAACCTTTAATATACTGTTAGGAAGATACTTGAAATATAGGGATAAATAAGTAGAAAATATTGTATACTGCACATTGACTCTATATCGTGGGCATACTTGATTCGTTTTCCCTCTTAGCTCCAAGATAAAGATTTAGATATATGTATATATAGCCTCAATCGCGATGTTCAAAGATTTCAATGTTCCCATTCATTATTTTCAGTAAGACGAAAGCTTTTTAACTAATTTAAAAGAGCACTTTCCAGGAAAATTTTCCTCGATTTTGAGAAAATGTACCAAGTGATGTTAATAAAAAGTTGTGCTGTCAAGCTTAAGGCCAGTTTGGAAACATTCCTGTAAAGATTTGTAAAATTTTGACAAGTTCGAGAGATGTCGTTCTATTTTGGCTACAGCGGTTATTTGGCGCAGTAAAGCTGAATTAGAGCGGTTAGCAGTTTTAAAATGAAATACACATCATTATGTGACGTTTGGTAAACATTGCTCTGTTTTTGAATGAGTATATATAGCAAAAAGGCCTTCATGTTTTAGTTCTGGTCGGCATTATATGAAGCGGAGCGGAATATGTTAAGCAAATATGGAAAAAGAGTACCCAATAAACGTCCCTGCGAAACTTGATGAAAATTGGTTTGGTGGTGTAAGACATTTTAAACAAAAAAGTATTTAATTATTTTATTTTTGGTGGCAATTATATGAATAAGAGCAGATGGGTTTAAACAATAAACAAAGAAAACATTCGAGAAAGCGTTCTTGTCCTGGTTTGTTTTAATTGACCTAGTTGTTCAGAAGAACATGTCGTTAAAGGGTATGTCTCTAATTGCCACTATGTGCATCGGACCGAAGCGGCTTTGGGGAGGACCATCAAAGAACATTCTTGATAGCATATGTAAACAAAGAAAAAATACTAATAACATTGAGTAGAAATTATTTCGTTTAAACGTTTTTTTTATTTTTAACTCTGGTGGCCTTGATGTGAAGTGCAGCGTAATATGTTAAGAAGCTTTAGGAGAAAACAATCAAAGAAATATTCCTGTGAAATTTGATATACGAGCGAAGTGGTTGCTGAGACGGTGTAAATAACACTCTAGCTGCCACTTCGTGTGGAAGGCTTTAAAAAAAGGTTTCACAGAAAATATATTTTAATGAAATTGCTGACGACGGAGAAAGCGTATAGATATCTATCGATAAACATCTATCGAGCAAGTATTTTCCTTGGGTAAGCTTGTAGTAGACAAAAGATCCCAGCATCTTTAATTGAACTGTCAACCTCGTCATTATGAATGACAATGGACGTTCACATAATACAATTGTTTTAGAAAGGGAAGGGATGCGAAAGTGAACCAGCTATTCTTGTTCAAAGGCTCCGACTTTTCATATACTTCGATTGTGTCACCTACAGAGTGTTTAAACAACCCACTTGACGAGTTTTGTTGCAGTCGGACTACAACATGTAACAATAAACTAAATTCGAAGCTGATCTCTACAGTACTTCCTCTAAACCGGCAAACAACAAGGCAAAAAGAAAAGGAACTAGTTAATACATATCGATCTTTCAAATTTTATAAATAACATATTTTTGGCGATCGAACTTTGTTAAATATATATTCATTTATGAACAAACTTTAATTTCTTTCTTATGTGTCATTGAAACTTAATAGAGAAGTATAATAAACGTCGTGTAGAAATATTCACAGTGAAAATTTCGGCGAGAATGTTTTTGTTACAACGTGTAAAAGTAGATGATGAACCTTGCACAACTTTACGTTTAGGCCACACCAATTTGATTCATAGTTCTTCGGATTTTTTCTCTAAAAAAATGGGGCGGGCGAGCGAAATTTTTATTTTTATTTTATTTTTTACTTCTCAAATTTTCACAGGCGGCGAGTACTTTTTTTTTTTTTTATTTACTTTTCGAAATTTCACATGCGGCGGGCACTTTTTAAAATATTCTTTATTTACTTTTTGAAATTTCACATGCGGCGGGCACTTTTTTAATTTGATGTTTTGACCTTTTTTACTTCTCAAAATTAGAAGGTCCCATGTCTGAAATAAATCACATAATTATATCCTATCTTTGTATGTAATTATAATAAGAGGTGTCAGTAGTGCTTGCCATTAAAACAAAATGTTCGCAGTACAAAAATCTAAAGGATCTGTATAAACAAGGGTCACAAGTACCACGATAGTAAGCCAAGAGTTTTCAAACTTAATTGTTTACTACATTTTTAAATTAATTAAGTAGTTGCACACAAGACGTCAACTAGGAATTTTAAGTACAAATCAAGAAACATGTTCACAGAGTTATCTTCCCTTGCTTACAGCTAAGTGTCATAAGTATTCCAACTTTCAAAGTAATCTCTCAAACGGTCAAGTCAACAAGTGGACAAGAATGAAAATTTTAACTGAGTTTTTAAGTCGAAAAGGGCCACAATTCAAATGAAATCCTCTGCATAGTAACCTTCTCCTGCCTATATATGTTTGGAGATCATGATGGTAAATAAGTATTCCAACTTTCTAAGTAATATCTCAAACAGTTAAGTTAAAATTTGACTGGTAAAAAAAAATTAAACGAGGTTCTAAGTCGGTAAAGGGCCTTAATTAAAAAAAAGTCTGACAGAGTTACCTTCTCTTGCCTATAGATTGGGGTATTGATTTAAAACAAGTATTCCAAGATTCGCAGCAATACTTTAAAGGATTAAGTTAACAAGTGGATTTTACCCATATTCAATGTATTTTCCAAGTCAAAAAAGGGGCATAATTCTGACAAAAACCTTCACAGAGTTATGTACTCTTGTCTGTTGATGGAGGTAGAGTACACGTGTTTTTTTCCAATTGTCACCCATCACCGCGACGTCCAGCCATCGTGTCCACGCAAAGTTGGTCATCCAAATGTCCCCCAGAATCACCCGTCGACCTAATTAGAGTGTCCGATCACGGTGACCATTTGTCTGGACAGTGTTTCGCGTAGTCCACATTCGGGTCGTGACTTGAAATTTAATGTTTTTTACTGATTAACTTTTATTTATCAATAAAAAATAGAAATATGTTTGTATTTTGATGTTTTTCGAAACGCCTAAAACGTTTTAATTACGATGCCGCTATCAATAACCGAGCTACCGGAAATCGTGTTGTTACGCGAACGCTTGAATTTGAGACACTTGAAACAAAAAGAGTTTTAAATGAACCGAAAGTACCTGAAATTAGCGACAATTTTTAGCGCTGCGCAAAAAATAAAATTTGATTTCTGACGGACATGCGGCGGGGTCTTTTTTTTTTATTTTCCACTTTAGGATTTTGAAGTAGCGGAAAATCCGACGAACTATTAATCAAATTGGTGTGGCCTTATCGTAAGTCAACAACAACAACAACAACATTTATTCGGCATTAAGCAAAATTACAAAGCTTCTAGCCTAACATAAGGTTGACAAATGACAAAACATGAAAAGGTGAAAAAAGATCACCTAATTCAAGGGAAATAAGAAATATATAGAGAAGCCTCTATTTCAAATTATTAGTTGTTTTGACTTATATATAGATATATTGAAATTATAAATCTACTTCTTGTCTACGTTTATTCGCAAAATACAAAAATTTTGACAGGTTAACTATTTCTTTTTTATTTCTTGACATCATTAGTGTATCAAATTTATTTAACGTTGGCCAAGTATAATAAAAAGGTTTCAAATATTTGTTGCGTAAATCTGTATAATGAACGCATATTAACAGGAAATGGTATTCATTTTCTACCATATTGCAATTACAAAATTTGCAAGTTCTTTCGTTTCTTTGTGTATTATTGTGTCTCCCTCTTTCAATTTCTAAATTATGAGATGATAAACGAAATCTACTTAGCGTAATTTGATATTTTTTCTCTAAAGTATAATAGTCAAGATATGGTTCGAGATTAAAATTGTGTTTAAATCTACAATATGTTATTAATCTCTGCGAATTGTTTATATCTGCATACCAAGTTTGGTGATACTGGTCATATATTCTTTGTTTAATAGTTTCAAATGGTATGTTATAATTTTCAGTATTATACCAAATATCTGACATACCTAGACTATCTAGAATAGATTTTATTTGATGAGCCCAATTTAAGCCTTTGTATGTAATGTTATTTATGTGTCTTCCTTGAGTATTTTATACACTCGCTTAACAAGAGAATTGTCGCTTAATTTTTGAATTTTTATCCAGTATCTGATCATATTTAGTTTTCTTCTGATTTTCATCGGTTCTCTACCAAGTTCACCATAAAGCCCAGATAGATTTGTGGATTTGTTAACATTTAGAATTTTTCTACAAAATTTTGTGTGAATTAATTCTATATCTTTTCCATCATTTCCTCCCCATATTTCTGAGCAATAGTTAAGTACAGAGGAAACAAGCGTGTCAAATAATTTGCATTTTTCCGAAGTTTTAAATTCGAACTGTTGAAAAATAGAAAATAAACTAAATAAGGCTTTTGATGCATGCTCTACAATATGTTTTTGGGTGCGATGCCAGCTTCCATTTTTAAAGAGTTGTATACCTAAATATTTAAAAGATGAGACTACTTCAACTTTTTCATTGTAAAGGAAAAAATCATAACTAGTTGGTCTCCCTTTTTCGAAAATCATGACTTTAGTTTTGTTTATGTTTATTTTTAAACCGAATACATTGCAATAATCTTCTATATCATATAGCATAGATTGTAATGTTTCTGGTTTGGTTGAAAACAATACTTGATCATCTGCATATAGTATCAAAAATAGACTGAGTTCATTTACAGAAAAAATTTCATCAAGATCTGAATTGATGTTATTTACTATATCGTTCACGAACATCATGAATAGGAGAGATGAACTGGGGTCACCTTGTTTCACGCCCTGATGTGAATTGATAACATTCGGATAAACTTGCCCATTTTGCTTTACCGAAGAGCGCACAACAGAATACATCGATTTGATGGCATTTACCATTTTAGTGCTAACGTTTTCAGCAATAAGTTTTTGCCATAAGAACGAACGGTTTATTTTATCAAAACATTTTTCGTAATCTATGAATATAGAGTAAACTTTGCGCCCAGAATGTAAAACTTTTGATATCACTGAGTGTAATAAAAATATACAATCAATCGTATTTTTTCCTTTCTGGAACCCAAACTGAGAGTCAATAAGTTTTTCATTCTTTTCAGACCATGTAGTTAATCTATTTAGTAAAATCTGTGAATATATCTTTGATAATATATTATTCAAGGTAATACCGCGGTAGTTTTTTGTTTCTTTCGGGTCGCCACCCTTAAAGATGGGGATAATATAACCCAAGCCCCATTTTTCAGGATACACTGCGGTTTCAAATATTTTATTAAAAAGTGAAACAAGATCTGTAGAGATTAAACTATACGCAGCTTTAATAATTTCTGCCGATATTCCGTCTGGCCCTACAGACTTAAAGTTATTTTGTTTAAATACTGCTTTATGTATCTCTGTTTCAGATATAGGTAGGTCTAATTCTTCGTCTATGATATTTTCTATATTGATATCATTATCATTTAAATTACTATCATCACCGTAAAGTGTATTAAAATGTTCATATAAATGTTCAATTTTGATTTCTTCGTTTTTTGTTTTTTTTTCTTTCCGTAGCATTTTTTTTATTGATTTCCAAAATTTGCGTGGCTGAGTAGTTGCCATACTTTCTAGTTTCCGTCCTTCTTGTAACTTATATTTATATTTAATTTTGCGTAAGTCACCCAATACGAATGTTTCGTTGTGTTTGCCTTAGTAATATATTACAATAAAAATCAATGATAGATGCGTTACATTGTTTGCGAAAATAAATAATTCGTGACATTCTTAACAATTCCATAGTATGCTTGAATAATACCTTTCCTTCACCAAGTTTATGTTTGATTGCTGCCCCAGCATCTGATGTTTGTTAAATTGTTAGACTAGTGCTTATGTAAAGAAAAAATGCATACGTGTTTTAACATTGTAAACGTTCTCAGTCTGTTTACAAACACTTTCTAAAGCCAAAACCTGTCTTGAACAATTGTCAATAAACCAAATATTGTTTTAAAATTGTAAAATAGTTAATTAGGGAGAACCTAAGGAAATAACAAAATATATATCACCTGACTTAATTTATTCACGGCATCCCGAGATCCGGCGTATGACATTAAACTCTTTGGGTCTTGAAGAACTGCGATAAATGTATCTAAATACTGATCCAAAGTATCGTCATCCAGCTCCATCTTCGGTTTGTGCAACAGTTCATTGCGAATATGTCTTGCCTGATATATTAAATATTTTATATAATTGATAATTATTCCTATATAATAAAACGCTTGGTCTGGAAGTGAATACAACAACTCAAGGTAGAAAAACAAGGACTGATACAACTAAGAATTTCCCTGCTAGAACCTTTGAGTTATTTTAACCTCTACGAGGCCTTGTCGCGGCATTCCTTTTATGCAGAAGGAAACTCTCTATGTTATAAATCATGACTTATGTACTGAAAACGACTGGAAAAAATTTATAATCACAAACGGCTTATTAAATATGATATTTCCAATTATAAGTATTTTTTTTATTTCTCTGAGATTTAATTACTTTCAAAAATGTCCTTTTTGAAGTATAAAACCATAACTGTCGTTTTTACTATAGTAATACTCCCAAAATGTAACCATTGTTTTCTGAAAAATATTGCAGTTCCTCTTTAACTATAAAAACTTTTCAAAAATTATAAACGTGATAGAATAAAACAATCATTTTAGACTATGGTAATATCGTTTGTATATAAATCATTCAAGAAGATACTGTTTGTTTTTGCGGTTGTGTTTAACAGTTTGTATTTTTTATTGTTGCAATTTGCACTCGTATGTTTCTGTACGTCTGTATAATCGATCCGTCAGCTCGTTTATTGATGTTATAAGGTCGTAACATTTACAATGGTCTGTACTGAAATACTTTAATATGTATATGATCCAGAAGTTTTTCTGTAGACATTCCTGTGACATCTCAAAATGTTTGGTGTTCAACATTTTGACCAAAGTACGTGAAGTTTAATAACGAACGAGGCTTTGAGAGTCGTAATAATGATTTACCATGATTTGACCTTGTGCCCTACTTTTGGACCTCAGGTGACCCCGATCCCAACTTGGCATCGAAATCACTTACTAATAGATGAACATTATGACCAACTTTCATGATAATTGGTTAATAAATATGTCATGTTGTGTGCTACATGTAACAGGTTATTCTTTGAATTAACCATGTAAAAACTCTTTAACTCAAGGTGACCCAGATTCAAAATTGTTCTAGAAAATATCTGGCCACTTTTCCTGATGATTGGTTAATAAATGTGGCCTCTTTAATGGTAACAAAGATTTGTTTAATTTGACCTTGTGTTTTAGTTTTTGACCCCAGGTGACACAGAATATAAATTTTCATAGAAATCATCCAGATACATATTCTGGCCAATATGCATGAAGACTGGATGTCACATGTGACATCTAGAGTGATAGCAAGGCAAGTGGGATCAAACACACGATCACACTAGCCCATCTTTGAACCCGTACTCAATGAGCTGAAAAATCAGTATGTACGCTTTTTGTGTTTTGTTTTTAATTTTGAATTACTTGAAAAAAGACGCATTAAAACAGACGTATTTTGTACGTGTCAGACTTTAAATAGTGGTATACACCCTTCTGTGTCGTGCGTGAAAGATAGTGTCATCCTTGACCCGCGCCTTCTCTAGAAATTGATTTCATTTTTTTGAAGTTTTAATCTCGTTTTAAGAACAAGAGCTGTCAGTAGGACAGCGTGCTCGACTTTTTTAGTGCTTGCCAATAAAACAAAACTTTGACAGTTAAGGGCACACAAGATTTTAACCAGGAATTTCTAAGTACAAATCAAGAAAATTTTTCACAGAGTTATCTTCTTTTGCTTACAGATAGGTCTTACGATGGTACATAAGTACTCCAACTTTCAAAGTAATATCTCAAATGGTTAAGTTAACAAGTGGACAAGAATGAAAATTTTAACTGAGTTTCTAAGTCAAAAAGGGCCATAATTCAAATAAAATCCTTGACAGAATTACCTTCTCCTGCCCATGTTTTTGGATCATGATGGTGAACAAGTATTCCAAATTTCAAATTAATATCTCAAACAGTTCAGTCAAAAAGTGGACTGGTACGAAAAACTTAACCAAGATTCTAAGTCGATAAAAGGCCTTAATCTTTAAAACAAATCCCTGACAGAGTTACCTTCTCTTGCATACAGATGGGGGTAATGATGTGAAATAGCATTAAAAGTTTCAAAGCAATATCTCAAAGGGTTAAGGCAATAAGTGGATTTTACCCATATTCAATGTATTTTCTGAGTCAAAAAGGGGCATAATTCTGTCAAAAACCTTGACAGAGTTATGTCCTCTTGTCTGTTGATGGTGTTCGTGATGGTAAATAAGTATGGTTAGTTCCAAAGCAATACCTCCAATGGTTTTGAAATAAAGTGAGGTGGTACGAAAAACTTAACCAAGCTCAATACACTTTCTAAGTCCAAAAAGGGCCATAATTCTGTCAAAAACCTTGACAGAGTTATGTACTCTTGTCTGTAGATGGAGGTTATGATGGTAAACAAGTATGGTAAGTTTCAAAGCCATACCTCTAATACTTTTGAAATAAAGTGAGGTGGTACGAAAAACTTAACCAAGCTCAAAACACTTTCTAAGTCCAAAAAGGGCCATAATTCTGTCAAAAACCTTGACAGAGTTATGTACTCTTGTCTGTAGATGGAGGTTATGATGGTAAACAAGTATGGTAAGTTTCAAAGCCATACCTCTAATACTTTTGAAATAAAGTGGGGTGGTACGAAAAACTTAACCAAGGTGTGACGCCAACGCCGACGCCGACGCCGACGCCGACACCGACGCCGACGCCGACGCCGGGGCGAGTAGGATAGCTCCCCTTTTCATAGAAAAGTCGAGCTAAAAAGTATTGAAAGAGAGTGTCTTAAAGATCCAAACTAGTTTAAAAATAAGGTTGTCTAGAATTCGCGTATTTCTGTTTTTTCTGCTTACCGATGTAAGACCACAGCTGCCCGAAGCCGATCAATCAATGATGATAAATCTCATTTACAATAACTATATTGTTGTTTATTTCAAATCGTTTTTGCTCGTGCAAAGTGTGCATGACTTTTCTCGCGTAGCAATTGAATTACGTCTTACAATTGGTATTACATACATGTACCTTAAAGCAGAGAAATGATTCTAAAGTGGATAGTTCTTCGTTACATTATTAATATTGAGTAAGCATTAAAAGTGAAATTTGCACGAGTTGTTATTTCACAACTCGTAAAAAAGCACTTTTGGTACTTCTCAGCTCATTGAAATGCATTTCGATCTTTCATGCAAACAAGCTGTTATCCTCTTGGACATCGGTGTATTAATATATCACATATTAAGCTTTCTGTGTTTTTTCAACGAATCTTATTTCAAATCAAATCTGGTCATTACGATCTACCGTTGATTAAATATGACCCACATTCAATCATTTATGAATGTGTATTTTAAATAAAATTGTGCTCTCGAATTAATCAATCCATCATGATTAATGATTTATAGCCTCGGTCGGTTATTTTAGAAAAAAATATGTATCCATGTTTGGTTTGTCGTAGAATAACCCGAGTTTGGAGTTCTCATACGTAAAAATATATCACGAAGGCCGAAGGCCTGGGTGATAAATTATAATGCATGAGAACGACAAACGAGGGTTATTCTACCATAAACCAAATTTGGATACCTATTATTTCGATTCTAACACGACTTATTTGAAACAACATTTTAAGAAAATGAGAGAACTATTTTCATCGAGCGTATATTACACTTCCGTGCTACGCACCTAGATTTTGCCGTTGTAGTTTCCTCCCGCGAACGCTGTCAGGACGCTATTTCAACGTGACTTTCATTCATGAAAGATGTGTACGCGGTGTTCAGATATTTCATCAACGTAAACTAAAGTCTCATTAGAAAGACAAAACTTCAATATTTATTAAGTAAATATAACAGGAATTTCATTTTCTGAAATAGTTAGAATTTACAGGGGACGCAATAACGGTTCACGTTATGAACAATATTGGTAAAGAGTATAGATGAATGACGTCACAGTTCCTTTTGATAAATGACGTCACTATGTAAACAAAAACGACAACAACAAAACAATAAATGAAGTCAGTATAAATGGTATCGTTACATTAATCAAGTAAACTGGACGTGTGTCATCCATGGATCCCCCCGCTTTACCTCTGGTCATCCACAGGATGTCATGTAAGATCCTCTATACGTTGGATAAATTGAACAACCAAGACACGATGCGCGCGCAGCGTCGTTTAAGGTCGGTTTATTGCAGAATAACTAGTTAGAATTTGTTCTACATATATGTAGGTTATTCGCTGGTCGTGTTAGAATAACAAATATCACCGGACACCAACACACCGTTGTTATCTTCGTAAACCCAATAATTATCAGTCGCCAGCTGATATAGCGCTTGATACATTTTCTGTCGTACGAAATAATAATGGTAAAAATTACCTGATAAAAAATGCATGCACTAGTTGAGTTCATGGTATTACAGGCTAGCCATTTCTCCATAGATAGGTTGTTTACAAGGAAACTAAGAAGCCCAGTAGCATCTGAATCTTGTGCTGATGTACTCGCTCCTTGTGTTGTTTGATAACACTTCGCATAGCTCCAACCTAATGGATCTGAGCACCATGTTTTGGGGTCAGTGTTTTTCCATAAAGGATCCCTATGGCGATGATCTAACACGATTGCATCATAGAGTTTACTACATATTCCATTAGGACATTTTCTACGTCCTACAGGTTTACTTCCGAAGCAGTTGCCTGGTGTCAGTTGTATACATGTAGTTCTTTTACACGTTCCTTTTCCCGTTGCATGCTCAGGTAAAAGATTCTCAAAAGTACATTGATTGCACTGTGGTAATGACGTTGTATGTAATACATTTTGAAAGAGCTGATCTCGACACATCGGCGCTTTGTCGCCAACAAAGTCTGTCAACCCTTCCTGTAGGAACTCCAGTCCCTTAGCGCCACGGACCCAATTTTTGTATAGATGCTTATCCCAGACGTCGTCTTGCATTTTAAGCACTCGTCAAAAATCTATATTAAAATAATAAGTCAATGATAAGTCAATAATACAAGTATTTGAAATGTATCTTACTTCTCTTCTCTTCTCTTCTATACTGCATGATACATGTACCTCAGTAAAGATTATGAAGCATGCACAAGTATAAAGATTGAAATATTAATTTTTAGATATCCTTGTTATAGTGGTCTCCAACCTTTGTTTAGATGCTGCAACTGAAGTTAAACATGGATTAGAGTTATCGTCATATTCATGTTTTTGTCTTATAATAATATTCATCATCTCAAGTAAGTCTTGTTGCTAAAATTCACAACTTTCATATCGATGCTCTAAAATGTAATGTTATATGATTTGTTTGCAACTGATTTTCTATAAAATGGCACCTGTATGTATAAGTGCCCCCGCATATTTACTGGATTCTTACTATAAAAACGCAGCTTATCAAACAAGATTTATACGACTCGGCTGACCAACCAAAACCCCGCTATATAATCCGATTGATCAAACCCGCTATATAATCCGATTGATCAAACCCGCTATATAATCCAATATATCAATAATTACAACCATGTACAATAATGATTATTCCAAGTTATACTGACGGCGTCTCCGCGCGGCTATGGGCATTCTACTCCATATATGAATAGAGCTACTACCGTTTACCCAACTCGTAGGTTATTAAATTAGAATGAGTAATTAATTGGAGAAGATTTACATATAATTAGAAACTATTAGTATACTCTGGAGATTTGTAGAATGCATCTATAAATGTAAATGAGACTATCCATTTGTAAAGTTAAATGTTAAATAAAAATTCATACGACTTTCTCCCTTCCACATGCAGTCATGGCACTCTTTCGATGAAGCTAGCCGACATTTAAATAGTGAAACTGATACTTAATAATATTGTCGCACAATGAACTTTAATAATGTTCGTGATAATATTTTTGTTTCTAATTTTATCATAGTAATGCAGAGATGCGGTTAAATGAAGCAAGGCGATGTTATTATATTATATGATCGGTATATTCGGTATGCGTTCAGTATCCTAAGCTAAAGGCGGAGAGATATCAATTCAGTGTTTTTGTGCGTCCGTCCGTCTATAGTAGTTATGTATATCCTTGACGGGTTATACGGCATCATAACCTATCAGAATTTATCAAATGTATTATAAACAATGCAATTATCATACTCATATCAATTAGGGTTACATTGACACCTCGGGTTTGGAGCAATTCGGGTCTATGTAATTCAACTGCAGTTAAGAAGGACTTATAGTTGTTTTGCAATAACACCTCGGGACTATTTATTATAAAACCGGGAATGGGGCAATGATCAGCATCACGTAAAGGTGTCAAATCAATGTTATTTATAATGTACAAAGAAACTACTCTTAAATATTGTAAAACTGCACTTAATTACGAATATTTGATTTAGATAGAATACATGAGAATACAGTTTCAAACCGAGCTTTTACCGATTGTTACCGACTGTTTATCGCTATATATAACTTCTATAGGTAAATTCGCTATTTGCGCGCGTTTAATAATATGGTTGATTGTTGTGGTTTTACGCATGAATGAATTCGTAACGAGTACCAATGTGACAAGTTAAATATATGCTACAATACTTAAGTAATAGTTTTCTGCTCTAAAATGTTATAAAGAATAAATTAATGACGATCTCATTTGAAACAGTTACGAATATCGAATAGGATAGGATCTATACGTAAAATTCCCGATATGTGATTAGATTCAATGTTTGTGGCTAAATGAATTGTATCAAGCTGCATATCTTTAGAAAACTATTATCATGCGCTTTCCGATGATGTACTTGTTATGGCAATATAACGAGCAACCATCTAAAAACTACTTTAAAAATAGTTGTTATATATATATACATTCAGTTTAGTTAACTCGATGAGCTTCGGATATCTACGTCGTATAGTCTCAAAACTGTTAACCAAGCCTTTTGGATTTTAACTAGGTTTAGTTTTTATCGTAATATTAACATTTTGATTACGATCTATGCTATTTTTGCAAAAGGCGAAGAAGCATACGTACATTGTTAACTGAAAAGTTCTAATTGTTTTGTAATAACTGTACAATGTTGTTTGTAAAACGTCTCATTAATTGTATCTGGCTTTTTCATTTTTCTTTCACAGCTAGAAAGTACGTAGCCATTGATAAATACTTTATCTAAACAAATAGAGGAATACCTATTTTCAAATTTTTTTTACACATCTTCAAAATTTTACACGCCGCCTCACAACCAGTATGATACGTATCTAACGTGTGTGTGTTTTAATCAGAAACACACTATTTCACTTATTTGCATACAACATTCTGAAGTTGGGCAGAACTAAATTTTGATAACCTGTTTTTGAAATTTATAAAAAAAAAGATTAACTATTGAGATTATTGATCATTTTACCAATTTTATACATGTATTAGTAAAATACGTCTTTTACGACAGCTATTACCTAGCTATTACATTATTTTTAAAGCGATAATAAAGCGATAACTTGTTGACCGACATATTCCCGTCTCTTATTTACTTTTCGTATTGAGCGTTTTTGACATGCACTAGACCATCCCGAATGTATCGGGTAGGTATCGAGTCTTTTTCAACAAATACCGCTTACGCTTGACTAAGTCTTTTAAACATGACGATATTTTAATTGCTTTGTGATTTTCTATGTCAAATTGATTTTATTGTCAAAAATAAAAATTTACTGCAAATAGTCATTAATCGTGCCCGCCATCTTTGAGTCTGACTTACCCGCGAGCAACTTGGGTGTACAAGAGTCGAGTAGATTAGAGATTTTACACATTGGCAATTGCCTTACTCGACATATTTGGTTTAGGAGTTATTAAAAAATGTTTCACTCTATTTACCAATGATTTTCTGAAAATAGATTTGTCATGATTTAACATGAAAAATTGTACTATATCTATGTCATTTACATAATTTCGTTTTATCATGGCAAGGCAAAAATTGGAAACAGTTCTGTTCCAAGTATTATTATTCTTTTGGGCTATATATATTATGATATATATTTTGTCCTCCATATCATAACCTTATCACGAATTTAAATAACTGAACTTGTATTATGAAATTTGAAGTTCATTAATTAACAGTTTTGTGAAATTCATTAGAGAAAATAAAACAACTAAAACTAATATCATAGACCATTCTCTACACTTATTTATAACACGATTACTCCTGGATGAAATAAAAGCTATGTGTGTTTGTCTGTCAACCTGGAAAAGTACATACCGTTCAAGAGACTGGCATGTATTCGAAATGGTATGAGGCATGTCCTTTCAAACAATAACGGATCTTATAAGATGAATTTAATCAAGATGGATAAGACCATACTTCAATCAAATGTACGTCGACCCAAGTTTTTTTTTAGAAAGCTTTTTTTTATTGAGAAAACTGTTGTATCAAAGTGACGCCATCTTAAATAAAAGAAATGGTCTCTTCGTACTGTCTTGTTATTCGTAGACAATAACAATGATTTGCCGTTTGTGAAAATAAATTGTTTTTACCAGAGACTAGTGAATAATCAGTTAAATGCCAAGTTTTATCTATTGTTTTCTCAATTTTAAATGTAACATATAGCTTACATAACAAAGAAGAAAGATTTTTCCAGAGACGGAATTAGTATGAGTTAATTATTAACTTTAAACAATGGTACATTTAAAATATAATTTGTCAGATACTTATGGAATAATATATTTTCTTACATATGAAATTAAATAAAACTAAATTGAAAAATTAAAGCCTATGTACATGTAGAAGGAATTAAGGCCATATGTAGTTAGAAAACCGAAACAACATATTATACTAGCAATAAGGCCTTTACAATAGAAGAGATGAATGATACATGGCTTGATTAACAACAAGTTTATACATTTGCCTTTCTAAATATTTAGACTGAAAGTTCATGTCGAATAACTGCATATGATAATGCATCTTTTCTAATACAACGAGTGGTCATGTCCTTTAAGAAAGCTGGCAACTGCAAGTTGACTCTTTATTTTTTGACATTTTTGTAATCGTCTCCGTTAAGTCGAATTGTTCACTGATTATCAACATTTACTTGCCCTTTTATTTGTTTCGCAAGTGTACAGACAGCTGAATGCAGACTGGATTTGTAGCATCAATGGCTACTTTAGCGAACTGACAGTTGGCTGCAAGCTGAATAAAATATACTCTCGCGATCTCATATAGAGAAAATAGATAAGTTGATAGTGCGTCCTGAACATCAGAGAGACCTTAAAGGCATATTGATAGATATACAATTGCTTGTCACATCTTCCTTGAGTTTTAAGGCTTCCTGACAATCTCACAGACTAGCGTCAAATATATTAGACCTTTGAGGCGAGTACAATGTATATAAAATAACTTGTTTTGCATAGCATTCTCAAATTTTAAATGTCACATATTAAATGTTTCAAATTTATCAGACACATAAGACCTGTAAAATGAATAAAAAAACGTTTTTGCTTTTTGACATCGCGTCCTAAAGTTTGAAGTTTTTTTATGGAAGACGAGCGTGCATTTGCTTTAAGGACTTCAAATAACATAAATGTTTGCCCCATACACGTTTGACATTTTGTCTTTAAAGTATGTGCGGCTTCCAAAAATTAAAGTAAAATGTTTTAAGCATATTAATAAAAAAACAATTGTGGATATCTAGAGTGGTTACCTTGAGTTTTGGGATACCAGCACGTGAAAGCAGACGCGGATTTAATTCCACTGTGCAATGATATTTGGTAAATAAGGGATTTCAAGATCGCAAGGAACTGCATACGCAGTACACACATTATGGGGCTGTATGGCTATCAGAAGACGTATTGCGAACTTTACCATTCCACGTGTGTGTGTCTGTTAATATTTTCTGACAAATTTTCTGGCCCGCTTAATCTGAACGGTGATTTCGATATGATGTAACTAATTATAAAACTGACATCAAAGAAAATCAGTGTAAACGTATATTTGATGAATTAAAGAATAACTGAATAGGAAGAAATACATATTCATATCAGTGATGAGTTAAAACGCTAAATCTGGCTTGATTGTGTGTTTGTTTCTGGCATGATAAGTATGTATTGTAAACAAAAGTCTCTTGAATATCTATCATTTTTTTATTTTAAAATTTAAAAGTAAATTATGTATTTTTCTGTCATTTGTGCAAGATTTGGTTGTTTTTTTAGTATCAAGCCAAAATTAATACAATTGCAACCTTACAATAATATACAGATTACGATTCAACAGGACGTCGCTTTTCTACTGTAATCTACATGTTAAGCACTCGACTTTATTATCAGTCGTTAAAGCACCACAAGAAGTTATTTAACAATTACCACAAGTTTTATTCAAACCCTTTACAGTTCGTTATTTTATTCCATTTCATATGCAAATCAACATATAGACCTGAATAATTGTTTTGGAATGCACTTTTAATTCATGAAAACGCATAAAAGACAATCAGATAAAACAATTTCATAACTTTGAAACGAAATGTTTTATTAGTATACATGTATATTTTCTTGTGCAATGTTCACTAGACTGTAAATATCGTTGCACTTTAAAATATTTAGACAAATAGTGCCTCATGCTGTTAAGATATTAGTTTGTATTTTATATTGCCCTGTCAATAAAGTAAAAGCCAAGATATGGGTACCCTCTATAGTTTTTGTCTGATTTTAATGTAAAATGTATTCTCTATAAACTCGTTTAATAGTGATAATTGTAAAATTATCTAACCTATCTGTTACCAACTTGTACAAGCTCTTTATGTAAAATAGTCTTAGACTAGCTTTTTCTTGTTATTTGTTTCCACAGTCTGTATGTTTTACTCCTTTCTACCTCGCTACAATTGAACATTTTTTTTGGTTTTCATTCAATCGTGCTTACTATAATTTCAATTCAGTATTACGACTCTATCCAACTGTACTGCATTAACTTTCCTTATTTCTGTTGTTTTTAGCAATACATGAATATATTGCTTACATCAACATATTATAATTGGAATATTTATACCATTTATAAATGGGACTTTATAAAAGCATAATCATAATAAAATCTTTATTTCAAGAAGGTAGCACAAATATACATTTGTGGGCCTCGATAGCTCAGTGGTTAGGGCGTTCGCCTACGGAACGGGAGGTCCCGGGGTCGAATCCCAGCCGGAGCTCGAGGTGTGTCCTTGGACAAAGACACTGAAACCACACGTGCCTCAGTCTATACAGCTGTAAATGGGTAACAGTGATGAAACACTCGTTGCCTCTCTCTCGCGAATGTGATGACATCTGGAATGAGTGTTCGAGAGCGTTTAGATAATATATGGAGTTTCTTCTTAATCAAACTCAAATAAATTCTAATAAACTAAATATACATTTATACAAATTTGTAATTAATCACAATTTCATTGTGACCGTCCATAAACTACAGAGAAACGTTCATGCAATTACATACGTTCATAAAAATGCACACATGCAGATATAAACACTTTCTCACAGTCACATACTATATACAAAGCCCATACAAATTATAAATTATATTTCTTATGAATAAGGGTTCATGTATGTCTACCACTTATAATTGAGAGACACTCATAAAAATAGCATTATAACAGAATATAACATACTTACAAATTAACCTCATCATAAACTGAATGCGTTACTTGTACATGTAAGCATATTAGTTTTGATTATGTAGGAAATAAAATTTATAATTCTTTTAAAACAAGGTTACAGATCGAGTTGTACTACAGCATATGAAAATGACGAGTTTAATATATTTGTTTTATGCTTAGTTAAAAATAGGTTATTGTAATTAATGGATTTAAGATTGTAGACTTCATTCAATGCTTGTAAAGGTTAGCAAGTTATATAGATCTATATATATTGGCACTAGTGTTTTTAGTAATTTTATAAACAACAAGCGCAACGAATAGCTAAGCATTTACATGCCAGTTTTGTCCGTTTCTTCATATGACGGACCGGATGCAAGCAAATATTCTCTGTGACAGAATGTAGACTCGTACTAATGCTCGAAATCGTTAAGATAGAAAATAAAACATTTCAACAAAGCATGAAAGTTGTTACTTTTTAAAACGTTTTCTTCTGTATATTGAAATTAAAGCAAAGAAATGCATCTATGTTTGGTAGCTTCTTTTCAATTGAATCCAAAGCAATATAAAAAAGGCTGTATGATATTGATTTTGGTAGCCTGAAAAGAGACATTTACCTGGTTGCAATTTCCAGTCAGTATTTACCAAAGTGACTTGACCGGTTGCCAAAGCTAAGTCAGCCACGGAGACAAAATAGATTTAAGATGTGATTGACCTAGCTTAATATGTCTTGAATGGAGAGTCGAATTGAAATGTAACACAATAGATATGTTTCTAAGTACTCACATTTACCATTTTAGTATTTGTCACCAAGAGACTTCACACATTATGCATGTCTAAAATTTCAGTATGTATTTATTTGTCATTTAACAGATGGGTGGAATTTGGGTCACATTACAGAACTTCATGCTTAATTATTAATCTCTTGACCTAACTCTAACTCAAAGGTGAAATATTCTTACACCATAATGTAATTCTTTTTGACAAATGTAAAATACAGTTGTAAAAGTTTTACATATAGAGTAAGGCCCTCCAAATGTAAAAATATTACAAACCCGAGCCTATTTCCTTGTAAAGTACGTATCATCTGAGATAATTTTCATTGCGGGTATTTCTATTTGCTAAAGCATAATAACATGCCTTTTTAATGGTTCACGGTCTGTCGAAAGACGGAGAATCGGTAAAATCAATCTGCGTTTGTGTTTTGGTTAGTATATCTTTAATATTGAAGATTTTTATGAATAAATTTAGCATTTAAACAGAAAAAATCAATACCATAACACTTGGCCATTATCATTTACAACAGTTTTCGCGGGGTCAGAATTGTAAATCTTGTAAATATTGACTATCATGACCTTTCACAATTGCTTATTTCTAACATGCACGTTTACCTGTGACATACCACCAACTTGACTTTTAATATGTGACAAAGCGCCATTGCGGAGTACTTAATCACAATTATTATAGCGCTATTTTTGCTCTGCTTTGACTTTGATCATTGTGGATTAAAATGCTGCCTTTGTATCGTATAACAAATACATACCTTACATGTATCATATTTATGTCGTCCACATCAACGGACAATACAAATGATACTACTAATGCTATGATACAACATTTTAAATAGGTTCATTTCAACAATGTTAATATTTTTCCTTCAAATATTAATAACAAGCTGTCTGTCTGTCTTTAAATCAACATCAGTGAACATGTCCCAGGTGGGACCGTAGGAGTATTGTAAACTGTAATTGCATTGACATTTGATTAGATCTATTTTCACAATTAGTGTATGTGTTTGATGTTTAACAATATGGAATTGTACATGTATTATACTTTGTGCTTTGAGCTAAAAGTGTAGGTACATTTTTGTTATTATTAGAGAAGGTGTGCGTGTTTATAGTATATTTCCCGTGTTCAGTGTTCACTAGACTGTAATAATCGTTGCATTCAAATCATTCAGAAAAATAGTGGCACCTCTCACTCAGATTTTACTTTGCATCATTAATTACCTTATCAATAAAGACAATGCCATGGATATTGTCTATAAATCTTTTGAAGGAAAATCTCATTGGGGTAGGACCGCCCATCGAAAAACTTCACCTGACTTGGGAAGAAAACCAAAAGTAATCCAACATTATTATATGTTCAACTAAACTTTCTGAATATTCAGACGATGTTTCATTAAAATCGAAAATCTTTAACCACTGACCCAAAATTATAATGTGCACACCAATATTTCCTAATACTGCTTCATAACAATTTCGATGGAATTCCAACAAGGGGTTTTGGAGAAATACCCGCGACATATTGCAAGTTGACAACTCAAAGGCAATAGCTCCGTTAAAGGTTTTTGAACCAAAACATGCCGATGATATACACATATACATGTATAAATTGTACTGATCACTCACGTGTAGTTGAGATGACATACAAAGAGTGGTATACATGTAGGAGTAATAGCACTTACAAATGTACATCGTAAAATTAGGCAAATCAAGGAAAATCACTCTGTCCGCTTTAAGTAACAATTAAGTGTATCAATGCATACCACTGGATTTAGAACTGAATACCCTCGTGAAGTTTGACTGACATCATCCAGCGATGAAAAGGAGTTGCAGAGACATCCAGTTAGTAACCCTCGGGCAGAGCCTCGTTTTTGGACGTATCTCAACTCTCGGGTGGGATTTCCTTATCCACAACTCATGAACATGTTAGATTCACTTTATACCATATGTTACCACTTTATATATGCTGTTCTTATTCATTTCCACAAGAGTTCACATACAATTAGACTAACAAGTTGAGCCCTTTGCTGTATAGCTATTCTAGCTGTTTTTCTAACTCAAATTTCAAAATGTATGAAATGGAGATTAAATTAAGTATAATAACCTGTGTTAGTGGTAGCGATCATCCACAGGTTCCACGTTCAGATTGATTTAATTTTCGGACAGTTTAGGAAGTGTCATAACAGCATAACGGTACCCTTAACCAGAATAATCAGGCGCTCAAATTATTGGTTATTGTCTTCCCAGCAACATCGTTTTCGAAAACATGTAAAATGGTGTCCCCTTATCGGGCATTCAGTCAATGTAGAATGAAACATTTAAGTCCGGGAAAAAAGTTAATGTGACCGCACACAAGGCCCAGTAGCAGTGACTTTTATACGTGCATTCGGTCCAATAACAATGTTTGCAAAGTTTGCGACTTTCGATTTTGGGGGTTATTATCTATGAGCGAGTGTAGTTTAATAACAGATGCGTCATTTGCAATAAAGGTTATAACAAATTTGTCTAATATACTAATATTTATTATTCGTGTGAAGTTTCAAGCAATTTCTTACTGTAGTTTTCAAAATAATTAATAAAGACTGAAGGTATCGTTAGAAGTTCCCTTAGTGTAATTTCAACTCCCAACTGAAAAAGAAATGTGTTTCCATCATTATTCAGATTCCCGGCCGACCCTGTGATATTTCCCTTGGTTAATTAGCCAATACTCTTGACAGATGCAGACACATGGGTTACCGAGAACCGGACACTAGCCCTTTTATGAGTCGACCCCTTGGTTATTTATGTGCCCGGTGTATGGCATCGATACACGTGATACTACATCAGGGTTCTAACCAGTTCATCTCTAGATGGGAACGCGTTTCTTAAATTTCCAGTGCCGCGGCCCGGATTCGAACTGGAACATCCGGCCTGGCAGTCCAGAGCATTAACTACTTAACTACCGAGGCAACCATTACTGTGTTTTTCCTATGTCTGTTTTCGCCATATATGCATATATATAACATTCTAGGCATCTACATTTTAATTGAACTCACATACTATTTAATTGGATTTCATAATCATTCTGAGTGGTAAGCAACAAACGGGCCACCGACGAGTCCCGGTGGCACCATCAACCAGTTCTTGCAGCAGCGGGGCATTCTGGTTACTTCAGACAATCTAAAATGGTTCATCGTATGTATCGTTTATCGCCGTGGCCTACTTCGTTTTGACAACTTATCAAATAATTTTGCCAAGTATTGAAGGTAAATTTCTACCTTTTCAAGTTGTAAAATCAATGCTCCCTTCTGATAAAGAAAATCTACAAACTACGTTTTGATTCTATTGTAAGTTTTTTTGCATATCTAAGATTAAATTTAGAATTTTAATTTTTAATTTTAATCGACCGAAAATTGTGAAGAGCAATAGAAAGTTATATACTTAAAATGTTTAGAGTAATTTTTAGTTGCATAAACGTCTCTACTGGAACAGGCTACTGAATTAAAATGAGAACTAATAATTCAAAGTTTTACTAGTATTATAAGGTAAATATTACTTTTCCGATACTGGTTTTGATTTAATTCAACATTTAACATTGGAGCATTACTTTGATTTGCAAAATTTAAAAAGATTAAGAAAATTAATGATAACCACTTGAATGCTTAACTAGTTTTTTTCCCGAATTAACAAGTTCGAGGGATATTGTATTTAAGTAGAGTACTTAATATAACTACGGGCTGTGTATAGCCAGTTTGTTTACAGAATTATAAAACTAGATTATGTTACAATGTAATATCCAGTCCTTTATCTTCATATCAATGTGAAGTATTGCTGGTTTGGTTGGGCCATGAACTGATTATCTTGATATGTTTATAATGTGCATTATAACAGAGACGGAAATTGGGTTAATAATGCCGTGACTTCAATGTGAGTTCCTTCAATATTCACTCCAAAATTTATTATTATCTAATATCTAATTTCACAATAGTACTATTTTGCATTGCGTCATATCCTTACGCGCGTTACTTTTATATATTTTTGAATTACAAATGTATAATGTTCTTAAACAATCCTGCTTTTTGGTTATGCACTGTATTTTCTCCTCATTAGTTCTACTGAGAGTGGTGTTCAGACCTTTTCAGGGCAAAATGTTACTTATGTTCCATGTTGAATTGTCATGTTATTTAACATATTTGCTCAGAATATTTGCCCTCTCTGTATGTCTACATAGTTTTCAGGCAATTAGATATTTACTTACACATTGTAATACATTTTGTATATGCATGTTTTTCATAAATACTCAGTATTATTACTTGTAAAACAATTTTGAATCATCAGACTTTATCATTTAAATAACGTGCCGTTGTATTAAAATTATGACAGGGCGCATACAAAGGGTATAATGGGAGTATATTTTTGTATGGAGACCGACGTATTTACTCAATGTTAAGATTTACCAAACACTACAAAATTCGTACGTCGCATAAAATCGACGATGCGATCTGTAACCAACGAAGAGTTTAAAATGTATCACCTATATTCATATTCTTATGATTATAGAATTACGTATCGTCTGACAAGTTTAATTTTAGCATATCTTGAAAACAACTACTTTGACATAAATTCCAGTACACTCCAGTACGCGTTTTTTTTTACGAATATGCACGAAGAAACTTACATGAAATAATTGATAAATATCGTTCAGACGGAAGCATAATATCAATCGGGCAGATACTGGTAGTTCAGTTGGTAGCGAGGTTTGTTTTTCTTTAATATTACTAATCTGTACCTCGTGTGTTCGAGTCCTACCAACGCAAGTGACAAGACTTTTTATTCAGGTTTAGCCAATTTAAATGTTTCTAACTTTAGTTTTAGGCATATGCTATTATTTTATCTTACTAATATTTCTATATTTCAATTTTTCCCAAAAAGGAACACAAGCATCTTGATGCTCGTGCATTCCGTATTCGATTGTTTTCCGTTTACATATCATATACAACCAATTAAAATACAAATTAAAAACCATGAATCACTTACGTGATTCGAACTCTTGTTATTCTAGTCAATAAATCTGCGCTTCTGCACGCTAACCACTTGTTTCTTTCAGGTCGTAAATTAACAGTACACAAACAATCTTATACCGGCGAGAGTTTCCATATTTGTTACGAAAGAACCGTTAACACATGAAATGCTCACGGAAATTGATTTATTCAGCGCAATTACTGATTAATATATACATGCATAGAGGTCAGGATCAGGTTAATTTGTCTGGACAATACAATTCAAATTAATTGCAAAATCACGGTGTCAACCTACCAGCAGTTTTTACCAGAACTCGAAACATAGGCACGGGTTTGCTAGCGAATTTCCTGATATTCACAATAGATTCAAACATTACTTTTTCACTGAACTTTGAGAACATTTTATTACGATTATCGTTCCAAAGACGAAGACAAAAACTTGAGCTACCTAAGCTGGCCGTGTACATCCCGACCTTTCTGCATTTATTCATAGTTTGACACATTTTCCATACCAACCATCCGTTCTACTTGTATACATTACAATGTATCAACTTGCATAAACTAAGCAGTCGTTTTAACAATTTAACAGCTACAGCATAATGCACATTAAATCGGTTTGAAAGGTTATGGCATCTCAGGCCATTAAATGTTTGAGTCCTGTAAGGCTAAATATATTAATACGAGTCGATTAATATAATAATGTACATGTCGGTTTTATCACTGTTCGTTTAAGTACGAACATTCTATAACTTCGATCTACACTGTGATAAGTTATTTAGACCGTTTCACTAGACACCGATATATCAAATATTGACTGTCGCCTCGACCTGATTGCAAGAATCAGTAAATTCAGTACACATAAAAACGTTATAACCTTCAGTTTGACAAATGATACAATGTTTTTTGCTAGCCCTTTACAAGCCCGTAGCTACACTGAGGCACAGAGAGGCCGGTGCCTCCCTGTTTTTTTCTGCCAAGATTATGAAACAAGAGGGCCATGATGGTCCTATATCGCTCACCTGAATACCAGCCCACTTGCCTAATGGGTGTGGTCAATTTTGACCCAAGAGGCATGATTCGAACAAAGTAGGTGGAAGACCACAAGACAATATTTCATACCAAATAGGTTTTCCTATATACATCTTAATGTAAAACAAGTGGCCTCCTTGGCTTGGCCAATATTGACCCAAGGGGGTTATGTTTACCGTATTGCAGAATAGTAAATTAATGTAAAAAAGTAACTATACTAACCATAGGATTTACCACATAATTGCAAAGTCATCACTTATAGGGAGCTTAAAGATTTAAAATGTTATCGGTAATAGCTTTCTCTTGTGCCAATGAAACTATTGATATCTTCGACACATTCCGGAATGATCATGTCAGAGTGTTCACGGTACGAGTTTTCCCAACGCTTGGGCAATATACAGAGCTACCTTTTCTACAATTACAATTCAAACAATTTTTTTTTTGCCCAGCATTCTTGAAAATATCATCGTCTTGGAAATTCGTTCAGGATACTGAACGATACTGTGGCATTCAAAGCAGATTCGAGTGAATGGATATCTTAAAAACGGCATGTAAGTGTCGACATTTCTGTGATGATCATGTCGTGTTTTACCATTATTTATAACTGTTCTTTCTGTTGCCTAAATCAATTTCATTTGTTTGAGCTGCAAATCTTTCGTTTCGTTTAGCAAAGTAACATGCGCTGCAGACGGACACCGTGAAAATAAAGATCAGTAATTGTTCATTAGCTTTGCTGTGAGAATTTAAAGCGTAACAGTATGAAATTTAACCAGTATTTAGGGTCCATATTTTGTTCTGTGTTAAGCTCTAGCGGTCCTTTTGTGCAGCCGAGCGTAAACACTTTTTACAGATTTCGTAAGCCACCAGCCTACAAACAATCCTGTGAAATTTGGTTGGAATTGGCTCAGGGCTACAGAAGGACATGTTGTTTGTACATTTTTCTATTCTGGGCTCTGGTGGACTTTTTATGAAGTGCAAATTGTAATTTAATCCTGTAAATGTTATTCAAAATTAATTAAAGAGACGTTTTAAAATGTCTTTTTCTATTTTTAGCTCCGACGGCTATTTTGTGCAACAGAGCGGAGCATAATCTTTTTTGCAGTTTAGTACAGGACCAAGTCACGAACGACCTTGTAAATTGGCTAAAATTAGGCCAGTGGTGACAAATGAGTTGTCTTTTTCTACCTCTGATGGCCATTGTGTGTATCAGAGCAAAACAGTTTGAGCAATGTTGGTAAAGTCATTCAATTCGTCGTAATACTAGAACATATCGAATTTGATAACTGTGTCTTTACAGATAAGAATAATTCAACTATTCATAAATGATGAAAAATCGGAACAACGAAGCCATGATGCTAAAAAGTCGAAAGAACGACTTTTAAATGTCGAAACTACGAAACAATGCTGACGAAGAAAACAAAGATGTCAGTACAAAGTAATATCGACTTTTCAATATCGTTGGTTCGCTGACCTTTCTACATTGTAATGCGTGCTTTCGTTGTTTCAAGTAAACTTTATGCGACGATGGCCACAGCGGGACACTGTACTAAGGCAAGTAAAAACTAGTTTTCATTTGTTACAGAGATACAGCCCTACACACTTGACAACCGATCAATATGTGCAGATACGTATCCGTCTAATAGCGTCATGTAAGTATTAAGATAAAATTGTAGTCACAATCTAAATATACTGCATAATGTTGATCCTTAATCTGATCTGAGAGCGGAGGTGTTCTCGCTGAAGGTGTTAATATGATTTTCAAAATGTAACATTTAGATTTAACTTATGTGTATGACAATAGATACGCTCAACATACCTTTGCCTGAGATGACTTCTTTTGATAGAATAAATCCACTAAATTATATAGATAGCACAATATAATGTCCGTATTTAGAGTCTTGTTTTAAATATCGACACATAATAAAACACTTGCTATGAGTTTAAAACAATTTTAAAATAGTCTACACGCAGAAAATATATCAACTTCTTTTGAAATGACACGCTTTGCGCGCATCTGTACGATCCAAATCTAAATATTATAGTAATTTAATATTACATCAACAGGGGTTTATGTTTATTTATGTCTAAGAAGA
>JAFMSR010000004.1:12493209-12573797 GCA_022818135.1 Saxidomus purpurata
GATATTTGGCAAACAACATTGTTTAATGGTTCACTACAAAGATTGTTCAAATCTCCAAAAACTTTCAACTCCAAAACAAACCTTTACCGACGAAAATGAACAATGTATCTAATACAGAGTACACTGATTTCATAATTATTCCATTTTGTAGGAAATTTTTATTTGAAACTTTTAAACTGATGTTGTGTAATTTAGCAAAAAGTATCACCTAAAGTAATAGAGTGTGCCAACTAAGATGGACATCTTTCTCCAGAGAAAACCTGTTTTACCGAAAACGGTTGCTGTTATTTTCAAAGAATATTCAAATTGTTAAAATTGATAAAAATCGAAAGACACAAAACTACTTTTATAAACTGGCTTATACAACAAAGAAACAGTGTGGATAAAAAATTTGAAATCAATAATACAGATCAACAGAAGTAATGGGCTGTGTGTAAACGTGAATTGCCAGAAACTTAATTTGATTAAAAACTTAGTGAGAACTTAGCATTTTTTTGACAATATGTACCTAACTGAACTGGCTGGCTGTCAAAAGTGGCCGAAATAGAATGATTAGTAAACTTTTGGGGCTCCTCAAAAAATACAGCCAATGCTAATTTTGCATAATTTCTGATACCCGGCGGAAACAACTCTACAACGAGCGATTTAGCTTTTTGTTATCGAACTTGTCCGAGATATTAGCAAATAAACATTGTGACCAAATTTGGTGACAACCGCATAAAATATTCGAGTAAGAGAGCGAACCAAATTTAGCAGAAGCCAACAAGTTGATGGTCACGTTGAGCGCCCCGTCTCTAGAAACCGGCGTATAAAAACATTGTTTATTCATTTCACTTGCCTTTCAATTACATTGTAATAGAGCTTACCTGTAGCTAAATTACCATGCAACTAGTGTTTAGTATGTTTAAGTATTTGCCAAAACACCAACGTGCAAAAACCTCATGCAACAATGCTGCAATGTACTTCAGAAATAGACTGTTAAAAGTTTTAAGGGGATTTTCTCCAAAATTCGTTTTACCTTCCTCGACATTTTGATTCGTTGATAAGATGTTAAGCAGTTCTTTTCTCAACTTCCTTAATGATCTGGTTTCAGGTTTATATATGTGTCTAGGGCAAAATCTAGCCTACTTCTCAAGACACGGCTGTAAAGTAAGGACACAATGTTATTTTTTTAATATGTTGATAAACATAATTAAAACCCGTACTGTAAAGGCGATATCATATTGCATAACTTTAAATCAGATAGGATTGTGCTAAAACTGAATAAATTTAGTTTCCTTGCTGAGGTATAACTGTTTTATTCATCAGCCGAGTGTTATGATAATAAGTAATATGATTATTTTGCATTCAATTCAACTGTGTTACAATACTTTTGAAATACTTGCTGAAATTGTGACTGTTTGTTGAAAAGTATATGTCACTTGAAAGGAATTTTGTGCAGTATCTAGCTTAAGTGGAGAACAGGAGCAAACTGGAGCAAAATGAGTTGTGTCATTTCCAGCAGGTCTTTGATGCCGAAAAGGAACATAGTACTATCATAATTAATGTAGTGGGGGAGACTCCGTGCATGGTCAAAATGAAGTGGGACAACACTACATATAATATTCCTTACTTGATCAAGTCTCTACAAGGACTAAGTGACTCAGTCAGTCTATCTGTTATCACGTACTTCACATGACACCCCCACACTCAGCTATTGTCGTACTGGCTTTAGTTTTTGCCAATGATTCTCCTATACCTCACTGAAGATATCCAACATAAATTTCAACGAGAAGTATAGTGCCTAAACACAGTATTTTATCATCTTTCCTCATGGAAGACTTGAATGCATTTTATCGTACAATAGCCTTACATTGCATGAAAGTGTACTGCCTGCAGCGGTAGGCATAGATACAATGTATCACTGGAAAACGCAAGTAGACAAACGATGACGGTTATTTAACAAGCTGATGATTCACCAGCTGGCCATATCAGAACAGACCCCTAATGGGATTCGAGCCTCCGACCATGCGCTCCAAAGGTGGTGGCCTTAACCACTAGACCACAGGAGAAGAACCATACCCTGCAATTATTCGTAATGTGTACCTTGCAAACTTTTTATATAGATTAAATTTATGAGAACAGTATTTTTTTCCAGTCTCAGCTGCTACTTATTATCGCAAGTCAACTAACTTTTTAGTCCAAAACCGATATCATTAGTAGATCAGTGGTCCAGTGGTTAACGCGTTGGGCTTGTAATCCAGGGATCGCAGGTTCGATTCCCCGCTCATCCACTAACATAACTAATGGTCTTTCGGTTACTGTATTTATATTGAATATAAATTTTATGATAAAGCATGATGATAAAATCTGCATAATATTCAAATCTTTCTATATCAATGTTTGAAAAAAGTAAATATGGTTCTTCATACTAACAACTGGTATGCTTGTTTCTTAATATACTCTGTTTTATTGTTATCTTTTCCAGCTAAGAAGCAACTGTGCAATTAGATACACATTTATTCCTCAAAACACTGCATTCAGTGATTACTTTTCATCCTTGCATCTTTTATGCAGAGTTATAACTTGCATCACAAGTGCATGACAATTCAATCAAACTTTTTCAATTCGAAAGGCCATATTGTTAATTTCCTGTATGAAACACCGAAATGCTAGTGTGGTATGTCAAACGAAACAGCAGGGCATTTACTTCAGGTGTGCCTGTATGATCAGCCAGGAAAAAGTGTCTGGACAGACTGTATCTCCCTGGAAAAGAAGCTGTAAGGCAGGGACCTAAATACGACGGCTTCATTCACCGCTGTGACCGGGGAGACGGTGTAGACCGTGAACGCAGTATTTGATGTGCCTTGCAGCCATCACCGCCACGGAAAAGATGGAAATCCGATTCTCTATCATTGTACCACGGCGCCTCCATTATTCACCCTGGCATCTCAATGGTAAAAACTAAGCAACAATGAAAATAACTCGTTTGATTTTCCTAATTTCAAACTTAAGAAAAAATGCACCATATGTGATTGACGTAAAATACTAAGCTGCAAAACAACTACAAGTTAATTTTAAAAGTTCAACCGATCGAGGTAAAAAATTATTTTGGTAAATGTCCATTACCTGTGTGGTTTCATAGTATTCAAGTATTGTTTGTAAATATACTTGTTCTCGCGTTACAGGATGTAGGATTTCAGTCTCAGGTAAAAACTTATCAACCTGTCGGATGTAGCTGCTAGGATTACTATTTAATTTGCAAAAATATTCTGTTTTTGACGTGTGACCCTTGAATTTTGTATCTTCTTTATCATTTTCCCTACTTCGCATATTATGAAAGGAACTATTGAAAACATTTAAACGTTAAAGTTTCAAGTTTAAGTAATAAGATAAGTGCAACGTCATTATAAAACAAGAACGATCTTTACAAGAGATGGTGGGCGCGATTTTGAGAATGTGAAAGAGATAAGTTCAGTTGTGTAGCTATATTCCATAATAACAATACCTGTCAAGTTTTAACTTTATGCAGTAAGAGGGTAAGAAGATGAAACAAGGCCAAACAATTGATATAATACATTTGTATATCTACACTTAACAACTTTCTACTTTTTGTAAATCGCTTAGCATATTGCTAAAGATGGGTATCAACGTAAAATAGCCAGATGAATACGCCCAAATAATATATCATGTATGTTTTATGACTCGAAAAGCCAGTTCAAGCACTTTGAAGTTCATTATAAAGTTTGAATGAAATTTTAAAATCTTTTTCATTTACCGATAAGGGAGCGACGATGATAAATTGAGTATTGGACTTTAAATGAAGACCCCTGTTTATTGCATATGAATTAACCCATTTTACCTAAATTTGTACAATTGGATCTGCTTACTTCCAACTTGATCAAGTCTATTTATTTCAAAGAGGGGTGGTTAACAAAATTGTGATCCGAAAGGTTAACCATTTAAATCCTGATCAGATGTCGTCTGCTTCCAAACCTCGCTGAATGAAAAGTCCTATATATATTAGTAGACACTAGGCACATACAAGGCTCAAATAGGTTACAAGACAAGATTTGGTAGCATACGTATATTGTGTGTGTGTTGTGTGTGTGTGTGTGTGTTGGTTGTTTTTTTGGTTTTTTTTTTTTTTTTTTTTTTAGTATGTCAACACTGTTATTTTACTATATGTTTATTGCTTGTCATGTATTGTTCTTCATTTGCACCACTCGTAAATAATATTTAATAGTATAGAATGTTATCATAAACTATTCTACTTAAAAAGAGAACGTATACAATTTAATATAGTACTTTATACAGCATTAGGTACAAATGTATGAAAGTGGACAAATGCATTTCTCCAGCTGAAAAAAATGTTCATTCATTGTTTGATAAATTGATTTCCATCACTGTTTAGATCATTGTACACAAATATAGTATACACAAATTAATGTATTGATAAGGTTGTGTTATAAGCAGTAAATTCACAAAATAAGTTGTTTTACTTAATGAAGTTACTCAATACTTCCTACTGGTATATGTTGTCTCTCTTTCTTCTTTACAAGCCTTGCTCTAAACAGCAGAAACTTTACAGGCCATTTGGCATAATTTCTGTCTCTTGATAGTCCCATTATCGTTTGTACATTTTCACTTGTTGTTCGGTAAAATAGGCCCTTGACTTTTTGTGTTATAGTACTTGCAAACCATCCTTAAATATTAAAGTTCGTTTCACTATGCCGAAAAGTGTCACAGTTGTAACACTTGAGAAGCTGCCCAATATATTTTTCATGTTTGCAAGAAGTGTATATGTTGAGTAGAATCTGATAGAATTTTGAATCTAGAGTTATGCAGTGATCGAACTGTAACTGTAAATATTTAAATTTGTTCGCACACTTTTGTCCTGCAGATGCATGTTGCAGCCAAAACTGCGAATCATTTCAAACTGCAGTTGATACAGCGCGAGTTTGTACTCATTTAGCATGAAGACAAAAAAAAAAAAATAATAATATCAAACAGGGAATACCACGTACCAAAAACGCAGCCTCCCCAAAACGAGCCCCACAGCACCCAGAAGTGCACACCACCAACACACACACACACACACACACGCACACACGACACACACACACAATCATGTACAAACACACATATACACTACCAACACACACTAGCATACAAAGCAAACACACGAGGACAAAACGAACAATTAAAGGAACACAGTGGGGCACCGCCTTGGAACGGTCAGTGGCAAAAACACGCTAATATATACACTTCTTTCATTATATTTGTTTTATCTAAATATCATTTACTAGTCTTTCCTTGTGTGGTACAACCTTTAAGGTAGCTACCAGCTTAGCAAATAAATAAACATCGGAGGATAGGTACCATAAAGTTGATTTTAGTCTTATAATGTCCGACCGTGCTATCTTGGAAGACCTAAATCATGCGTGTTTAACTCTGATACTTGGACAGAAAATTTAGTTTTAATCGAAAGGAAGGCAATATTTTTCCTGCATTCACGTATGAGAGAAAGAAAATATCCCAGCTGAATGGAAGACAGGACATGCTGCCAAAGAAGGGATGTCTGACGACTGCAAGGGTTGGAGATATTCAACTCCGTTAGTTGCGAAGCAAGGTTCTAACTAGGATCATATAAGAACGCCTCAGAACAGCAGTAAATAGAGTAATGGAATATGAACAAGCAGAATTCCATCTACGGAGGCCATACCTCGTATTTAAGTTGTGCAATCGGCCATTATATATAAACTTCATCGACTTCCGGAATGCCTTTGACATTTTAGACCGAGCTACTATATGGAAGATCAGGAAGTGTAACGACATTCCAGATAAAATAATCAATATCATACGGAAGTTGAACAAGATCACGATCTGCTATGTTGTCCACGCCACTGACATCAATACTTCATCAGCAGTAATGATATTCTCGCCTCCAATAGACCGGATCATGAAGAACGTCACGAGTCAGCCAAGGGCCAACAGTGGACCTTGACCAAGCTGTTGGTTGATATTGACGTTGACGAAATCGGGCTACTGTCTTATTTGCATCAGCACATGCAGTTCAAGACTCAGAGTCTCAGCAGGGTAGGTAAGGGTGTTGGTCTTGAGTTCAACGTCACGACAAACAGGAGAATGCGACATTACACGACACGCCCTAATTACGCGGGGTACTAGTATATAGCCAAATTACATGGTCGAAAGCTTCACCACTGCAGTGTTGTAAGACGGACAGTGGGATCTGATGACGACTTGAAGATCAGGATTGGCAAAGTGAGCCAGGACTTCAACAAAACAAGAAACATCTACTGTAGGACAAAGCTAATGCTCTTCAACTCCAACGTATGCTGCATGGCTCTGAGACCTCGAGTATAACCAGAAGTTGCATTTGTTTGTTAACAACTGTCTCAGGAAAGTGTTGAAAATACACTGAGTCGACTAAATCTCTTACCAATAGATTTGGAGGAGAACAAAACAAGAACCCGTCACCAACACCATATAGGAAACACAAGTTGAGGTGGCGGGGGCACATTATGCGAAGGGAACAATTTAACATCATACGACAAGCACTGGATTGGAATCCACAAAGCCAGAGAAGACGAGGTTGAATAGTCAAGACTTGGGGAATTATTCTGCATGAGCGAGCGAGCGAGCGCGCGCGTGAGTGAGTGAGTAAACGGTGTCTAATAGAAATAATAGAACTAAACTATTGTAAAATATGTACTTATAATTCCTCGTTGGCCATAATTTCCAGGCAAGACTAAGGAAAATTCATATAAGGAGAATAATCGTGTCATTTTAACAATTATGGGACCTGTATGTCACCTTTACGCTGCATGTCACACTTCTACTTCTAAATCGAATTCGTTCTTGAATTATCAAGAATATCATTTTGAGTAAAAACTTGTAATTTTGCAAAATTAGTGCACTTTTCTCAAACAAGTTAAAATACGGGCATACTGAAGGCATATATGGGTATGTTTTATAATTGCACATACATTTTCATAGAAAGCAAACAAAAAGAACCAAGAATATTCGATAATTAAATATCGTTTGAGATCGGGTATTGCGTGGTAATTCCCAGAACCATTTATGAATATGTGTTACTGAGGAAACCGAAAACAGCACATACAGGAAAGAAAATAATACACCACCTTTTTACAGATTTTACTTCCCGCCTTTAAATCAGCGGCATTTATTTATGACTATAAAACATTATATTGAATTGCTTTAAAGATCCGCCTATTTCTTAGAGCCAATCCAAAAATGATTTTGTGTGTCTACAATAAAGATGTTTAATACAAGTACAAAAAAATGTATCAATAATATACGTGATCATCAAACAGTCTAAATATCTTGCAGAAAATAGTTATAAATAATTTATTACGTTATTTTTATGTATTACTTAGAAGAAAAAAAAGCTATTACATTATCATCAACTACCTGTAAATTTACAGCTTAAAGAATATCTGAGGCCACGTTTCATAATTAGGGATATGCAAGCTCATGTTACCGGTATGAAGTAGCGCAAATGGAATGTTTGGATAAACTATTGTGCAAAAGAGGAAGTTGGTGTCAAATACAATTACATTATGATACATACGCAGTATAGAGCCAGTTTCGGTTTCATGTGTGATTTATAATTTGTTGGTGTTATTTACGCGTTGGATAAAAGACGCCATTTCTCAAGCGTGGTATAAGAAAATCATGCTGTGTGACCTTCATCTTTAACTTTCCTAAAATACAACTAATTTTGAGAATTTACAACGACTTCCTTGAAAGGCTATCCTTAAATAGGTTGTTTTCATATTAGTTTGTTAAAACTTGAGAACAATTACATGTAGTACCTATCTTTTGATCTGTTTCAATTTTAGCGTTGCCTTGAACGCATTTAATTCTTAGAATTTGCATTGACTTCCGTGAAAGTTACTTTATAAACGCGTAACTGTTGTGGTATTAGTAAAAAGATTAAAAACAGTAACTTATTTTTTTATTTTTCTTAAAAACAACCAAAATACCATAAACATATTTTATCTTCCCTTATACACTTCTACGAATATGCAACATCTTCCAAGATTCTTTTAAGACTGTTTAGTAAATAAAACAGATTAAGGTGATTCTTAATCTAGAATATTCAAGAAGATCAAATATGATATTTCATATGTACAATAGCATCTACACCATTGTTTCTAGGAGTTGCTTATATGTTGCCACCGCTGCATTTTTAGGCGTTCTGGACATACTTTGACAAAAAAGATAAAGACCATAGTTACTGTAATTTTTGCCACGGTAAAAGGGCTAAAGGGCTTTATGTATATGCATGTGCTAACAAGATCTTAATAAGAATTAGAATTCGTATTCCAACAATCATATACATAACTCAGCAAGAACTGTTGATCATAAATTGGATAAGTCTAGAAATAAAGCTTTAGGCGGAAGAAAGGAGAGACTAATAGGTGAAATCTTACAATAGAAATATATATGGTGTGAGTTAATAAGGCCTGATTCAATATAATTATGACCTCATACATCTTTCTTATATTTTTCTATTGTTATATATTTTTACAATTGTGTTTGTTTTAACATTCAAATTTTGTCACACAGTAATTAAGGAAGTAACAGCTTGGTTCTCATTTCGTAAACATGTATGGAGTTGTGCATAACTACAATATGTATGCCTTTCACAATATTTTCATCCAAAGAAATTGACTGGAGCCCGACTTACCCTTGGTAATGTATGTGTATAGTGAGTATATGTTACGCGAAAGTACGCACACCGGGTTTAAACAACAGTTTGTACCATACCTTGGCATTTTTTCTGAACAAATCTGATGTGGGTAAATTGTATACACAAAGTTAATTCTATTTACTTCAATGGGGAAAGGTAGGAGAGGTACTCAATATCTTACAGTAGTTACTTTTTCTGGGGTTTACAAATTGTGGAGCAAGAGGGTATATGTCTTACGGCCTGTTGAGTACATGTATCATGGTTTTAAAACATTTGCATAAACATTAAGTACATGCCAAGATTGTTTTACATTCGCTATTATCATTAACAGACAGAGAAGAAAAACACGCGGTATCTGATACCCTTGAAAGGATTTACCTTGTTTATTATAACAAATCGCTGGAGTCATGAACAAATGGGCAGATCATGGTAGATAGTCGTGTCTTTGTCTGAAATCTGACTCATTTGTCCTACATTGTAGTTCATGTTAGCTTAAAAAAATCGTAAATGCTGGTTGCACGGCCCAAAGCGTCTTTAATAGCTTAAAAACAGGTAAGTTTTCTGAATCTGATCAACGAATCGCAAATAAATGCAATGAGTGGCAAATATCAGCAACCCGCGAGACAAACACTGCTTTTCGGCTGAAAAAGCAATGTAAAACCATTATACAAATATGAGATAGTTTTTCCTCAAACTTACTCAAACAATATTCTAGCATAAAATGTGCTGTTGTTGCCCATTTTGCCGGTGTTTTAACAGGAGAAAAAACGTGTGTTAACGGTGTTATAACCCGTTTTCATTTATGCGCATTACAGGGCCATTGCAAACAAAGGCTGTGTCTTCCAAGTCTTTCATCAATCACGGCGTCAACAGTGCCGGGCTTAAACCACTAGGACGTAAACAACACGGACGTTGTCCCGCGCTTTGTTAAGTGTCGTACCAGTTAGAGCGTTTCATTAATATTTTATGATGTTTTATGCTAGAATAACGTTTTTTTGTGTTATAACGCCCTCAGAAATCCTCGGGATATGTTGGTGTCCTTGCGCTAACAGGCCCGGGCACTAACCATCCCTTGGGATTCTGCAGATGTTATAACACGAAAAAACGTCCGTTAACCCTACATTAGTAACGTGTATAACATATAAACTAAAGTAATTGTTAGCGTTTTCAAAGTGAGTTGAATTCCAACGTAGAACGGAAATAGAAATACATGAATCAGAAAACGAAGAACAACAACACAACACAATCGATAGATTTGATGCAATAAGAATAAAAAGTCGCATGGTCAAAACCATTGAAACTGTTGACACCTTAACGCGCACATATCGGGGACTTAATATTATAAACGACAATCCTTCATCACTAGTGAAACTATTTCGAAAAAATTGTTTTCTTTTTAATTACAAGATAACAATTAACAGTGCCCTGATGCCTCTGTCCTTAATTTAGAGATGACAATTTTTTTTCTTTTAAATGTGAAGGCTATTTCAACAACGCACGTAGATTCCAACTTAAATTGCGTATTTCCTTAAGTCTTAGGTTTTTATATTATAGAAGCTTACTAAAGGTAATTCAATGAACAACTCATTTACAGACAATTTACTATTTTCATCGAAATGTTACACCATGGTTAACATTACAAAAACATGTTTACTAATGGTATCATAATTATATCCAACAAATAAAACCAACAAAGAAAAACTGCAGATCTGCGTAATTTGTCATGCCTTATGCACATTTTGAATTAACGATATAAAATTTGAACCAACATGACTGAAATTTATGTCTACATTAGTTTTTTGCTTTTCATTTTGGACTTAAATAAGATACTACTCGGTTTAATATGGGCACATTTAAGTTTTATTTCGATGAATTTGATGTGTTTTCTTTGAAGCCGGACAAGGTTGAATATTGTTTTATTATTTATGTTTGAGACATACATATACATTATATCAAACACTAACAAAGTACAAAGTTCTTCTAAAGTACATTTATGTTCTAAATAATGTGAAGTATACTAGTTTTTTAAATGAATACTAAACAGCGAAAAAAAAGAAAACAAATCAATGAAGGAAATTGGGGAATTGAAAGCGGAAAGACGAGGAAAATCTGGTGTCTTTAAAATATTTGTCCGAGATATCTTAAACGAAAATACAAAGGAGGGAGGGAGGGGGGGGGGGGGGGAATATAGACAAAAGACTCATATCTCCATGTCAGTAGTGGTAAAGGGGGGATTAAGGATAATCGCCCTTTAGAAGAGATTTGCCATTCAGGGTATTGTCTCTTGGAGGATAACTGTCATTCGGTTATGTATCTTCACTAGTGATTGACTTTTTCCGAAACAACACCGGTATTTTATGCTGCAAAACTATGTACACTACATATTTGCGTTAGCTTTATGGCAAAGCTACTTTAAAAATAGTGCACGATGTGGCTCCCAGCGTAGTATGATGGTGAACACTTACAAAATGATGCAAGAAGTAACCGTAATTTCCCCACAATAGGCCGCGGACTAAACGTATAGAAAAGATGAATTTTCGTAGATGTGGCCTATCTGACCTTTTTATTTTTGAAATTGGTATTTTGAGTGCACAGATTGGAAAGTGTAGGTTTATACGCTGTTTGAAAACAGTTCACCAATGCTTTCCAAACCATCTAGCCCGCATGGGTCAATTAACTACCGTATACTTCCGTATATCAGCAGATTAGCGGGAGTGATTAATCATACCTATACTAGCGGCTCGTTTTAAACGCCTGAATATATGCACCATATTCGGTGTATCGGCCTCGTTCATTTTTCTTTCTAAAATCGTGAAAATACAGGGTTGAGGCCAATACAGTCAAGCGGTCTATTGTCCGTAAAAATTACGGTAAGCAGGTGGTAAGTTGTAAGGTATAGGTTAGCTGAATTTCAGCAAGAAATCCCGAGAGTTTGTCTTCAGTTCGCGCACTTTGTCCTTGTAGTAATTGAGTAGCTATTTAGTACTGATACCTTTCTTGCTGGTCCAGTAAGTCTGCTTGAAAGCGGGGTATGAGCCCTTAAATATGGAGAAAATATATAATATTAAAAAAAAACTTCATCTCACATATTTGTGAGAGTAGTCACCATGTGCATTAGAACAGGAGAACGTATTGAAGAAACATTACTTCGATTCCAAAAGTACAACATCTTATGCTGGTGCTTCAACACTGTTTCATGCTTTGAAAAATGATTATCCGGGTACGTTTAGTCTTACGTTTATCAAAGACTGGTTGGGAACAAAAGACTCTTACTCACTGCAGAAACATGTTAGTCATCGCAGTAAGACAGTTGAAGTTCGAGTGACTTACAATGCACATTAATTAAATATGGAACATTGACCTACTTAACATGAGTAAGTTGTCGAAAGAAAACGATGGTATAGGCCATCTATTATTCGCTGTTGATATGCTTTAAAACATAAAACGGCACAGTCGGTATTAGAAACAATGTAAGACATTCTTAATGATGAGAAGCCTTAGGGTCTGAATTCGTTCATCAGTGGTTTAAGAAATTCAAGAAAGAGGAAACATCTACATTTTTACCACACAAAATCTACCCTTAGCCAATTACGTAGAGCGCGTTCAACGAACGATAAAGACACAAGGCACTTTGCAGAATGATGTAGCTTAGACGTTCCTATCGGTATAAAGGTATGCCTTAGAGTGCTACACTGCTGAAGCGTTTAAAGTAATAATGATATTTATGCTACAGTGCCTGCCCATGTACAAGCTATAAATGGTGAATTGGTTAAGGGCAATTTCACACTGCATAATTGCAGAAGGCATACAAAGACGTTAACAGTTTTTGTTTATCAAAAAGATGTTAAAGTGCGAAAGAAAAAAAATAGCTTAATTTTTACATCCAATGGGATGGCTTCCCTGAAACCTTTAACTCTTGGATTCTGCAGACGATGGAAGCCGAGACGTGAACACAATTGGTCGTTATGTTTACATTAAGGTAGTATGCGACCTTTGCCCGACGTCAGACGTCAAAATGCGAGTTTTCTCCGATTGTTATGAAATTTTGCCTAATGGTACTAAAACCTATTGCAAGCATTGTTTTTGTTTTAATTTTTCCATTTTTCATTTCGTTTCCTAGCAACCCGACGTCGAATGCCGGTGGTATAAAATCGACGTTTTACATGCATACCTGGTTCAAATATGGCCCTAGTGTAATTTTAATAGCACCATATGCTAGCTCTCCACCTGGGGAATACATACATATAAAGTTTTAGATGCTTTATCTGTCAATTCTTCCAGCGCGAAACGTTTAATACTGAAAATCCGCCCATTTCTTCGCCCGAAATTGTGACTCCTTATTCACTTTAAGGTTAGTTTTGGTCAACGGAACGAGATTCAATCAACAAACGATTCACACGGTGATTTAACGTAGATCCTAGTAAATAACATCACAAATTCAAAATGGGGGGTCTTCGGTGATTTTTTTTCACAAAATTGCAATCAAGTAAAGTTGGGACCTCACAAAAAATAATGACGTCGCCTGACGTCATTCTGTGATTTTGGCGCCATACGTGATGTTTAGGTTTTTACACAAAGACGAACGTTGGAACAGCCATCCTTTGATACGCAAAAATAGGATAATCACTATGGAGTAAATAAAAAACAGATAGCGATACTATAATTTACATAATCAAATTGAAACCTCTATTTTATATATATATGCACTGGTAATATTTGCTGTTACTGCAAATGTGTTTTGTTAGTTTTGCATTAAAAAGCTATCCCTAAAACAAAAATGCTGTTTAAAAGGTCTTTTATCCTAGATTTAGTCCTTATTGCTGAAATTTAAGAAAATAATAAGGTTTTGTCAATATGTTAAATGAAAACCAACAGATAAGGACATATAAATTATTTTAACATGTAGGTCTGTTCCTGTCGTATTTCTATATAAGCACTTGTAAATAATAGAATATAGATAAGTATTGGTTATGCAATATTTTTCAACCAAAGTTAACGTTTAAAGATTACAATTCTCCACAGATTAACATCGAAAAAAAAAAACAACAATAGGAAAACCAGCCACTTCTTCATTCTTTTCTTTTTTCTTAAGTTCGTTATGTTCTGCTTTTCTTGTTGCTGCAAGTCTAAATGAACGAAACAAAGTGAAATTGTACTTACTCTTAACAGTGGTATGAGTCTGAACGTTAATACATTCAATGTTAATGGACTGGCGTCTAAAGAAAAACGATCAAAAGTTTTTGCATACTTACAACAAATACAAAGTACAATCTGTTTTTTTCAAGAACTTCATTGTGTTCAGGGGGATTATGATTCATGGGAATTACAATGGGGCGGGGACATCTACTTAAGTGGACGAAATAGTAATAGCAAAGGAATATATTAGTAAACATCTCAAGTACAAAATGTTGGAATATAAAGAAATAATAATAGGTCGATTGCAAGTATTAAAGCTAGAGATTGATAGTAATATTTATGTTCTATTAAACGTTTATGGACCAAACAGTGCAGACATAACATTTTTTAACACACTAGAGGAAACTATAATAGCGTATAATAGTGAAACTCTTATCGTAGGAGGAGACTTTAATGTCGTTCTTGATTACAAATTAGACAAACTAAATGGTAAAACAGATACAAATCTAAAATGTTCTAAGAAACTTAATGATATAATTACAAACAATGACTTATACGACATTTGGCGCATTCATAACCCTGACCTCAAGAAGTATACATGGCACTCGAACCATAAGCCACCGATTTTTTGTAGGTTAGACTATTTTCTGATTTCGGCAAACTTACTTAATAGTGTTGCTAAATGTAATGTATCAACTGGTTATCGCTCCGATCACTCTTTGGTCCACATTAACATTAAAGAAACAAAAATGGAAAAAGGGCCTGGGTTTTTCAAACTAAATAGTAGTCTAATCTTACATGAAGAATATCAAGAAAACATCCGAAATTCTATAACAGAAATAGCAAACATAAATAAAGAAGCAAACCCTAATACGCTATGGGAAGTAATTAAAGGTTGTATACGAGACGTATCTATTAAATATTCAGTAAAGTATAAGAAACAGCAAACTGAATTATATAATACTACAGAAAATAATATAAGGAAATTAGAAACACAATTAAATCATGATCAAAACAATGAAAGTCTTCTAAACGAACTGAAGAAGGAAAAAGAAAACTTAAACAGAATAAGAGATGAAAAAATAAATGGAGTATTGTTAAGAACAAAAGCTGAATGGATTGAAGGGGCTGAGAAAAACACAAAATACTTTGCAAATCTTGAAAAGAAAAAAGCCGAGGAAAAAATAATAAAAAAGTTAGAAGTAAATGAACGAGATATTATTGATCAGCAAGATATTCTAAAATATTCTCAACAATTCTATAAATCTCTGTATGCTAAAGACTGCTCAATAATTGAAAATGATGATTTTTTCCCTTTGAATTCACGAAACACATTAAATGAAGAAGCCAAAAATAATTGTGAAGGCCTTCTTAATGTGAATGAATGTTGGATAGCGTTAAAAGAAATGAAAAACATGAAAAGTCCGGGATCAGACGGAATAACTGTAGAATTTTATAAAGTTTTTTGGAATGACATTAAAACTTATTATATCAACTGTCTGAACTATTCTCTTCAAATAGGAAAGTTACCTGATATGCAAACACAAGGAATAGTTTCACTATTACCTAAGAAAGACAAAAAACTTACAAACATCAATAATTGGAGACCAATTTCTTTATTAAATGTTGATTATAAAATAGCATCGAAATCAATTGCAAACAGAATAAAAAAAGAATTAACACACATTGTTGAAAAAGATCAAACAGGCTTTATTAAAGGTAGGTATATAGGGGAAAATGTAAGAGTTTTATACGATATTATAGACAAGCTCAATGAAAACGAAGAACCAGGAATTATTTTTTTCTCGGACTTTCACAAGGCTTTCGATAGTTTAGATCATTCATTCATTCATTTTTAAGTGTTTAGAATACTTTAACTTCGGAGAATCTTTAATAAAATGGGTAAAACTTTATTATTCGGATGCTAAAAGCTGTATATCAAATAATGGTTTTTTGTCAAACTTCTTTAACATTAAGAAGGGAGTTCGACAGGGCTGTCCTCTTTCGCCTTATATTTTCATTATATGTATTGAAATACTTTCTATGGCTATAAGAAATAATCAAGAAATAAAAGGAATACGCTTGTCAAATGTTGAGATAAAACAAACTCTTTTTGCTGATGATGCAAGTTTCTTTCTAGATGGGTCCAAGAAATCATTTGAAATACTAATTTGTATATGAGACAAATTTAGCAGTATTTCCGGTTTACATTTAAATAGTTCTAAATGCACTGTTATGAGAGTTGGCTCTCTCCGAAACTCAAAATTAACCTACTGTAACGAAAAAAAATTTAAATGGACATCAGATCAAGCAACAACATTGGGAATCATATTCACAAATGACAGATTAAATGTATACAAACTAAATTTGGAGCCAAAAATCACACAATTCAAACATACACTCACCATGTGGAAAAAGTGGAAATTGTCATTAATTGGTAAAATAACTGTGCTAAAAACGTTTGCACTCCCAAAACTTATATATCCTTTAACAGTGTTGACCAACCCCCCGTCTGATTTAGTAAAGGAACTTAACCATCTTATGTTTGACTTTTTATGGGATTCTAAACCGGATAAAATAGCAAGAAATACTATCATACAAAACTACGAGAATGCTGGCTTATCAATGATAGACTTAAAGTCAACAATATTATCATTGAAAGCCAGTTGGGTCAAAAGTATTATTTCCGAAAACTCTTCAATGTGGCAAAATATATATAGAAATGAACTAGAAAAAGGAGGCGGCACCACTGTTTTTAAATGTAACTGCAATAGTAAGGAAGTACACAAAATAAAATTAGAGTATACCTTTCTCAAGGAAATCCTTTCCGCGTGGTGTTCTATTAATGTTTGTGAAAATATTACTTCTTTTTCGAAGCAGATGATATGGAATAACTCGTTTATTACTGATTCAAATGGAAACACTTTTTTTACAAACAATGGTTTGATAAGGGTTTACTATACATTGAAAATATGTTTGACTATCGCAAGGGAGAATTCCTGACATTTTCTGAACTGCAAAATGTGTATAATATACACAGATCTGATTTTTTGAAGTATTATTCATTACTTTCTTCCATAGATAAAAATTGGAAACAAAACATGATACAGGAATCAATGCAAGGAACAGTAATTATACCAGATTACTTGATCTCTAGAATAACGCCAGAAACTAAAATAAATAAAATGCTTTATAATATAGAGGTGAAAAAAAAGGCAAGCATGCACGAAAATAAAACAATACAAAAATGGGAGAAAGATGATATTGATTGGAAAAAAGTATTTATATTACCATTTCAATGTACAATAGATACTAAAATAAGAGAATTTCAATACAAATATATAATGAGAATTATTCCAAATAATGTTTTCCTGTTTAAATGTAAGATAGTGCCGAGTAATCTTTGTGACTTTTGTTCTATGGCTCCAGAAACTGTTCAACACTTGTTTTGGGAGTGTGAAATAATCCAACAGTTCTGGATGGAAATACATAAATACTTAACAATTAAAGGATATGAAATTGCTCCATTGACATTTGAAACTATTTCTTTTGGTTTATTAGAGCACCAATTAGAAGGGGAGAAATCAAATATCGCTAATCTCATTATTATTTTAGCAAAGTATTTTATATTTAAAAACAAATGCAACAAAACTTTACCTTCCATTGAAATGTTTGTGTACTATTTGAACAGTAAAATTAAGTTAGAACATGTAATAGCAACGATGAGAAATAAGACTGACATATTTAACCAAAAATGGAGGGCGTTTATGGCATAATACACGCTAAATACATAAACAAAACATATTTTCAAAAGCAGAACATTTCGAACCTTTCGAGCTTTTCTGGCTCTTCTCTATCACTTCATATATTTTCTTTCTTTCTTCTTTCTCTTTATACTTATCAATTATAAAAAAATTTCTTAAAGTATGTGAACCAACATTTCGGGTTTTAAAATATAGTAAATAGTTACCATGGATTATTTGTATGTTTGAATATTAGATAAGAATTGTAAACAAAGTATTTGAATGTATATGTACTGAAAGGAAATAAAAATGGTAAAAACGAAAACGAAAACAAAATACTTTAATTAGCTTATTTCTGCGCCAAATGACAGTTGAAAGAAATGACGTTAATTACATCATTTGTTATGATTTGCCGTTGTACATGAAGCAGAAAACAATCGGACGCAGACGAGAAGGCCAGTTGAAATGTTTAGATAAATTTTTAGAAAAAATCATGTTCTTGTAGAAGAAAATATCGGGCCAATTGGTGATAATCAAGGTAGCTGTAATGGTCAAAGCAAAAGAGTGACAGGTTAGTTTATATTTGACATATGGTACTTTCATATTTTCCCGATAATCGATTAGACGCGGTTTTTACACTAATTAAACAAAGAAGGGAAATATTGGTTTAATCCATATATTATATCAAAACGCGTTTAATTAATCATTTTTGCTTCGGTCAGACAAAGAAATATTATTTTTCTCTTGATAATGGTATAAATTTTAAAAAGATTTATTTGGTCTTTCGCCTACCTTTTTTAATTCAAAAAAGTACCACCGCATTTTCCGTATGAAATGTTAAGGCTTGCATGACTTTTAGTCAATTTGTTGGGTCATTTGTCTCAATAGTTTGACCCATATAAAGAACATCGTTTAAAAGATCGTTTTTGCTTCAGTGATATCGGCAAGGGAATTATATTAACTACAGATTGGTGTAGAAAGAAATAAAATAATTATAGGATTTCGTTTATCTTTACACTATTTTTGATAAGCACAGTCACTAAAAAGTGTAATCGTGCGTCCGTAGTTTTCACGGAAGTTGTCGAATTATATCGTATTAAAATCGTGGTGATTTTGTACGTCTTTAAAACGTAAGGATGGCATAATGATATAAAGAGGAAAAAAGTGAAGGATGATTGTACCGATTTAAATGTTAGCTCGGTACCCTTTATCCAAGACATGAGTAAATTGAATGAGTACTTTAAAAGGACTGCATTTGGTTAAAGTTAGATATGTATGGTAGCAAATTGACTTATTTTGAAACTTGTTTTAACTCAACGTAAACAGGCAGATGTAACACCTGTGAAAACAATAGAATTTGTGAATAATTTTGACACATTTTCACGGGAAATAGTTTTACATTTTAAATCATAGACTGGTGTAATGTCACACAAACACACATGCGTATGTCACTTTAAAATTGTGACGTTTATTTTATACAAAGAATTTATGTTCAGAGTCTTTACGTCCGGGTAGATCTCTCCTGTCATAAATGTGATGTTGTTGTTTTTTTTCGCTATTTGTGCACATTTTGACAATTGCCGACAATAAATGTATGCGCTTGTAGTCGGTTTTGCAGACATTAAATTGTAATCTAATATGCAGTCTGCACAATGAGGGATTTAAAAGGTTGGGATGGTTTTAGATATTAATCTTCATGCAGAAAAATCCTCAAACAATCATCAGGATTAAATAACTGTATTTAATATGAAGAAGCCACCATACGCTAATGTGAAAGAAACCTGACTAAACTTTAAATTGATGAAAGTTTAAAATATATCACGACATTTATTTGTGCATGATGATAAACTTTCAATAGAAAAAGCTGGGACGAATTATTGCTCCAGGAAAAAGGCAACTCGACACTTTAGTAGCATAGTTGAATCAAAAACAGTTTTGTCCGCTCTAAATACTAGTAAATACGAGTACATGTTATATCTTATCTTACTTTTTATTCACTTCTTATGAGCTTATCTAATACTTTAGGGGGGGGGGGGGGGGGGGGAACCCCCCCCCCCCCCCCCCCCCCCCCCCCCCCCCCCCCCTAACACATTGACAAACAATTTAAAAAGATTAAAGTATACTTCTGTCAACGATTCTTATAATTATTTACATTTACTCCATCATGTCACAGGTAGTCATTTAATCTTGTAACAGTTTAACTTTATTCACTTTATTCACTAAGTCTTGGCAAGTGCCATATCAGATGAAACGAACAAACAAGAGGGCCAAGATGGCCCTATATTGCTCTCCATGCTACCATTGGCTATAATACAAGGCCATCAATAGCAGAAAGGGTCAATTTTGACCTAAGGGCCATGATTTGAACATTCTTGGTAGAGGTGATTTCAGAGATTTTCCTGTATAAGCCTATGAAAAATCAAGAGACTCCCGAGTGGAGTCAATTTTGACCTAGGGGTCATGATTTGAACAATCTCAATCTTGGTAAACGTCCACTAGGCAATGCCACGTGCTAGATATCTAAGCTCTAGGTATTGTGGTTTCAGAGTAGAAGGTTTAAATAAATCCCATATATAAGCCTCTGTAAAAACAAGTGACCCCCGGGCGGGGTCAATTTTGACTCGGGGATCATAATTTGAACAATCTTAGTAGAGATCCACCAGGCAATGCCACGTGCTAACTGTCTAAGCTCATAGGCCTTGTGGTTTCAGAGAATATTTTTTAAGTTTTTCTTACATATTTCAAAAGAATACCCGACACTTAAGTGTTTCGTTCTAGCTTCTACGCATATGAAAATGCTGTAGCGCGTTTATCTCTATCCTGTAGATTTTACGCACGTGTAACGTTGGCGTCAGGCGCACGGGAAACAGTACTGTGACTAATTAAACGACAGTACTATCCACCTTGTAAGTTGAGACATTCATCCTGTAAATAACAAATTTTCAAAGATGACGCACACATTTTGTATATCGTGATGTTTGTTTTATCACGGCGAACAGGAGTATGAAATCAATGACATCGACTTTGTATATGCATAATGAAAACTTCGTTATTTCAATGCTTCACATTTAAGTGATAGATATGTACATGTACTACATTTTAAGAGAATTTATTGCTTTAAGGATATAAAAAACATCACAAGACTTTTAATCGCGCTAAAAAAAAGAAAAACGTGAAAGTGTGACTGTCATTGTTATACAAGTTGGTGGTACCGCGTATGATTTATGTTGTGAAACTTCATTTAAATACATAAAATACGGATGCTTTAATATATGATTTAATGTTATAAAATTAATTGAACAATTTATAGATTAATAGCTTATTATCTCGTGTAGTTAGTCGGCATGATCCTGTCGACAATTTATTACACGAATAGCACTATATTGGGTGTATTTAACAAAAGTTAGTAAAATGCTAAGGTAAATATATGAAATAAAAATACTCCCCCCCCCACCCCCTTAAACTGATAAATCTATAATAGCTCCATAGCTCAAACAGGATTTATTATATCCCTGGCTCAAATAAGTGTTGCTTCATTTCACTGTTATCACGTTGCTTTTTAAACATAATAGCATAAAAGGATAGCTGGGATGAATGCAAAAAGTTAAAGATTTCTATTTTAGCATAATACATGGTACATGTACATCATAATATCTCCGGATTACGCAGGCAAATATCGATTTTTACTGATTGAGTGACCGAAACAATCAGCGGTTATGCTATCCTCATTGTGGTATAATGTTAATGAAATGAGAGGATAAACGGATTTTGACTTGACTTCGACTTGTAAAATTACAATCTGTCAATATTCAAATATGAACAAGCACGCGTGTTTTCACAATTGTATGATTACTATTGACCTTACGCCAGGTTCTTGATTGACAGATAAGAATCTCTTATCAGACCAATCAAACAGCTAGCTGATACAACATGTGACGAACGTGGTTATTAGCCGCCATTTTGTCCGTCAAACATTCAAAATACATCCGTTGACGGACATGCAATATTTGGTAATTTCTATGTCAGAAAGAGTATTTCTTTGAAATAAACAAGTTTTATCATGACGGTCACACCGTAAATCTTGTTTACGGGGTAGGTTTGTATGTTCTATGAGTTTTGTGATTCTTCATACGTTTTAATATGATCTTGTAAAACGTGTTTTTTTAAAGTATAAAGCAAAAAGACTGACGTTTCTTCAGAGGTTTTCAAAGATTTATCCTGCCGAAGTAAACTCATACTTTAATAGTGTTTCTCGTCACTACGTTTTAATGCCCTGTTTCAACAGTATTTCGGTTATTTACAACTTGAGCAACCATCGTTTAAGGGAATGACATGTACTATAAATCTACGAAACTGCCAACTTCTTCAAATAAGCTTAGGAGCAAGGAAGGTAGTTAAACTCGAGCCAATGATTCTAAATTAAGGATATGTTTAATGATAACAAGTAAGACTGTAACCAATCAACCATGGAGGAGATCGCAGTTAAAATGAAATACATGCCCTGTCCAATGTATCTTTAAGCAGGAACGTAGAATCAACTACGTTGCTGCTTTAAGTTATTAAAACGTGTCAACATGTCTGTGTACATATATATTTGAAAGGCTTTGACCGATGCATCTGGTTGTTTGGGGACTTGCACATCATAAACTTTAAGTGCACAATGATACTATAAGTCATGCTCGGTCATATGTCTACGACCGGTAGCGTGAGTAAATAACTCCAATTAGTCAGTCAGTCAGATACATCGGATTTAAAAAGTAATTGTGACAAATAAATGATGCTATAGCTGGACATACAGTTGTTTATCATTTTAGAAAATAACAACAACAACAACAAAAAGAAACAATACCAATAAAAAACTTTAAAAATATTTGATTTTCATGTGGAGGCATCATTCAGAAGTTGTATCAAAATGATGAAAGTTCATATGCTTAAAAATGCTTTACTGTATATTATCGGTTTTGTTTTAGTTACGAAAGTGTCACATTGTTTCAAACATAACATCCCATAACACGATCCGGTTCGCAGAACTGCATACAAAAATTATGTCTCCCACGAAATACAGATCAGAAACCATGGTCACACAGCTAATTTTACTGTTGACACATGTTTAACGCTTATCGATATCTAATCTTTAAGAACTTTTCAATTAACGCCTATTTGAAAAGTATTTGATAATTAATGCACAGCGGACATAATAATGCTACCGTAAATATGTGATAACTGATTTTATGGTGCTAATTAAAATAACATTTCAATTTCATGACGATACAAATGATTGCAACGCGTCTACAAATAACTAGCCTTAATCTGTTTATTAACAGAATGCTGCACGCATTTTGGATACTAGTAATCTTTTAAAACTAAATTCACTCAAAGGAAACTTTGTGTTTTTTATAGAAATATTTTTGAAATCAGTAAAAGGATGAAAGGACAGTTAAATATCATCAAATATACTAATAAAACAAATGATTTCAGACTTAATTCAATAGAGATCTGTATGAGCGTTTCCTGTGTTTGTCGGACTTCGCAGGAGTAGTGCCCCTTGATTTCGGTGGGCGTGGCTATGACTCTCCTGGCGTAAGGTCAATTGCATATTATTGTACATTGTAGATAATAAAACTGTGACAATCGCAATGAATGATTTTTATAATTCTTTTGTCTGCAGATTAAAATAACAGTCACTCATGCAAAAGCATGAACATAATTAAGAAATATGTTCACCAATAAAAAAAGTTACTGTTTTACATACACACACAGATCTTTCAATTGCAATTTGTATTAATGCAACACAGGTCTTACTTGATATTGAAGAATTTAAAATCTATATGACTAACATAAATACGCTAGGTCAGTCATTTTAATCTCAAAGCCCGTACATTTAATTATCATTCAAATTGCACGAAACTGAACATTTCAAACGCTGCGCGTAATAACGTCAGACGATCATAATTCGCACGACGTTATAACTCAACGTTCATCTTTCTTGATGTCTTAACTTTACTTGATTGCAATTTTGTGAAAAAAAATCACCGAAGACCCCCCATTTTGAATTTGTTATGTTATTTGCTAGAATCTGCGTTAAATCACCGTGTGAGTCGTTAGTTGATTGAATCTCGTTCCGTTGACCAAAACTAACCTTAAAGTGAGTCGGGAGTCACAATTTCGGGCGAAGAAATGGGCGGATTTCAGTATTAAACGTTTCGCGCTGGAAAAATTGACAGATAAAGCATTTAAAACTTTATATTTACGTATTCCGCAGATAGAGAGCTAGCATATGGTGTTATCAAAATTTCACTAGGGTCATATTTGAACCAGGTATACTTGTTAAACGTCGATTTTATACCACCGACATCCGACGTCGCGTTGCTAGGAAACGAAATGTAAAATGGAAAAATTAAAACGATCACAATGCGTACAATACGTTTTAGTACCATTAGCCAAAATTTCGTAACAATCGGAGAAAACTCGCTTTTTGACGTCTGACGTCGGACAAAGGTCGCATACTACCTTAAACGCGATGATAGCAGCAACTAGTGTGAGAATGCTAAACTGAAAAAGTAGATGTCAGTGGATAGGCTTTACATTTTTACTGATATATATGCTGGTAGCGCAGTATTTATTGCAGTCTTTAGACAAAAACACGAAATCATCCAGTGAATATCAAATCGACATACCATTTTATCTACAAGTCAAGAAAAAGAACCTCAAGAGCTGATAATACGTAGACATGATATCTGAATTCACCAATGCACATGATACTTCATTTTAAGTAGTATCCGTTTCTAGATGATTATGAATGCGTCTAAACTTTTTGTTTCTTATTCACAAAAGTGAGTCTCATATTTCGTTAAAGACAGTAAAGGCCTTGCATCAGTAAACCAATCAGGCGGTGCCAGACAACCTTAAGTTGTACATTTGTATCAGTAGAGCCCTCTTGTGGGACAAAGGACACTGTTCAATTGCCTGTAAGACATTATCACTAACAGAACAGACCGTACAACACGCTAGAAGTAAACTGGAGAGAGAGAGAGAGAGAGAGAGAGAGAGAGAGAGAGAGAGAGAGAGAGAGAATAAAAAACCATCCGCTGAATTATAAACCCAAACAACGCCGACGAGGACATCGAAATCTGGGAAAATCAAGAAAGATGAAACCATCGGCGCGTATTAAAAGGCAAGCAGTAAGAAATCTACAAAAAATGATAGAAACATAAAACACATACAAGCAGTGAGAAATCAACAATCAGAAAGGACATCTTTTGGAAGTAAAAGGAACAAGATAAAATAGTTGAAATATATACCATATCAGTGTTTAATCCTGAGATTTTTCAGGGGGGGGGACTTGTGTCACAACTGGCTTTATTGGGTTTACCCAGCACACAGAATGGTGTAATGGGTGTATACTATGAAGAAATTCGACCCATCTCTAAAGTAACGGATGTGAAGGCGGCTTCAGTGAGTGAAAAAGTAGGACCTGTCAATCTGTTTCTTTAGGCCCTGTTTCCATCTACCGAAGTCACTTTACAGATTAAAGCTACCATTACAGCAAACTACAATTCCTAAAGAGCCTACATTCAGGACGATATGAATACATGCCAACACACAGCTTTAGTCTCGGCTTGCTTTTCTTATTGACACTGATTGGTTTACGATGTATAGATCCTCATGCGGCGAACAAATGTCTGTTCTAAAGAGCTAAATGTATTAATAGGCCTACTGGATATTCAGGGACCACTATTTCACGACTTTTTTTCCATGTCGCGCTTCACGCTGAATCATGCCGACGTCAAAGTAAAGACTTACAGACAGATTTCCAGGAGAGGAATCTCCCGCCTTCAAAATTGATAAATATAATAATAACAATTTGGCTAGGAAAATACGTGTGAATCCCGTGTGAATCCCGCAGTCATCTATGTCATGCTAAAATTCTGAAAACCTAGAACGCATTTTTTCCTTTTGTTAGAGTGGAATATCGTGCTCAGAGCATACCTAGTGGAAGTACTTCTTTCTACTATGAAAACATGCCTATACTCGGATGGTGTATCAGTCAAACGGAATCACATAAAACTGAGCTACGACAAAGCTAGTGGTGTGACCGACGTGCGGGTCTATATAAACACATTCAAATCGATGGGGAAATGGACAGACGACTTCGGGAATGTGCTAACTAAGGAACAGTTTTCGTCTCGTCTTCCATTTGGAGCCTTACTTTTTACAGCACGGGAGTACTTAACTCGTGCAAAGACTGGCACTGTAAAACTAGATGTGCAGTTTGCAAACACTTTTGCAGGTAAGTGATATACATGTACATCAATATAATCCAGTTTAATTAATACTACTTGAACCAAAAAACTGTTAAGTCAACTTATTGTGAAAATACTTTGCATTTAAATTGTAAATATTCTTATTATTCAGTTGTAGAAAAATAAAACACTTGTTTTAAAAACTTATTCAGTTTTATAGTCTTGTTCAGTTCTAAAAAGAAAATGCTTGTTTTGAAAGTTATTTAAAATGTTTTTTTCGTAACATCCGTTGTATTTTCATATTTTGGCATTTATTCAATATTTCAGACACCATTGTGTGGTGTAGAGTGAAATGCCATCATACTATCATGTGAATAAAGAGGGAGACGGAGATAAACAAAAATGAATACATCAGAGCTTCAGTGTTGCATTAGTTGTGACCCAGTTCTGAGCGCAAATTTTCTACATGTATTTGCCACGGATCAATTACCAATGAAACTTTCTAATATACCGACTGCGTTCATAGCTAATACAGGCGTTCATAGTCTGTAATGGAAGGAGGCAATGGTGTGCATTTAATATAGACCCATTTTATGTCATTTGCCAATTTGAAATTATAAACTATACTGCTCAGCCCCGCAAAAGAAGAGATTGGAACTCTCGACATTTCAACTTTCATGGTACCCACTTTCTTTTTATTTGCTTCACTATTATGAAAATGACCGCGTCTCTCATGACAGTATCAAACTATCGGTATCTGTCATCAACAAGGTCATCTGATCACCAAAGGTGTTCTTCACGTTGTTGTAATAGAAGTAATATATGCCCATTTGCTTGAGTCTGCAACATGTAATTAAAGACATATACAAAGTTCTTAACTTAAAATGTAGAGTTGTAGAACATATATTTTTTTTATTCTAATATGAAACCATTCTTTTTAATGGGACATCATTCATGTGATTCATCAATAATAATGTAAACTCATTTATAAACAAGAACAACCTTAAAAAAAGATGGTCGGTGCAATTTGAGTATATGAAAGCGATTGTTAGCTAGATTTATAGTAAACATTAATTTGCCAAATGTCACAGGATGTGACAAAAACGGCACTCTGACCGAGACGCGAACCCATGGCCCTTCGCTTACAGTGATCTTAGACCGAGTGCTCTTCCGACTGAGCTAACCGGACAATTGCCTATTCTGTCCCCAATAGTAATTAAATATGTACTGTGACATGTGCACCAGGAAAACAAACTTAATTCTTTGTTTTTCTTATCAAATATGCTACTCGACTTATTGACCGTTATTCACTGGCCGAGAAAGTATAAATACTCTACACTTGTAATTAATATTAGCCTGGGGGTAGCAACATATTATGTTGATAGATATATATAATTTACGTATTAAAATTATAAACCCATCCAAGAAAAACTGAAACATGCAAGACTATTTTATTGACTATTCTCATTCGGTATTATCTAATTAAAAGGTGCCTTACAGTTAAAAAAAAAGTTATACATTTTACTTGTCATTCCATTGAGGGTTATAAAGTTCCCAACTTCCGGTCAAAATCTAATAAACCATAAGTACCAAATATACTCATACCACTGTACATTGGTTTGTCCACCAACACCTTAATTCGATAAAGTTCCACGGCTCTGGGGTTGTCGTTGTTTTGTAAGTTGATTTTGCACTAAGTTTCAAGAGGCGTTTCAGGTTATGTACATGTACAAGCTCAATTTTCCATTGTCTGTAAACAATTTAGGTATGAGACGCCTAAATAAACTGCTGAAATGAACTTTATTTTGTAGAATCATCCTAGTCCCACATAAAAATAACAAAATTTATACATGTGATCCAATACTTTATGCCAGTAATTTGGAGCTCAATGACACCACCCCCAATTTTGTGGCAGTTTTAGTGGTCACCGACCAAATATGTCAGTATTTTCAAATACCAAATTTTTTATTATAATTTATATCCAGATTTTTCTCTTCATATTTCATTTGTGATCTATCATGCAGCAATTATTTCAAACTAATTTTTCTTGTATGCATCCACTTAGTTTCAGCCAATCAGCAATCAAACACACAGTGTAGGTCCGCATGTTCCCTAGACAAAATAACCTGCTTCCGCTTTTCACCGATTTAGGGGTCTCATACCAAACAATATAACACACCATCTATAAAAAAGATAAGTTGTGTAGGCCTAGTAACGCTAATGATTGTGACGTAAACAAACTGATACGAGATTACCATTTAGGTAGAAAAGAAATGTATCGTCTGCTCGTAAATATGTAATACATGTATGTCCATATAATATACTTTACATATCTGTATCTTTTAGATTATTAGGTCTACTGAACAGGAATGTAAACACAGCGGTTGTACAAAGCCATTTTAAAAGTGCAATCATTGATTTCTTACTAGGTTTACGCTTTCTTATAAAACATTTAAACTTCCTTTTGGAATGAAAAAAGTATATACAGTCGAACCTGTTCAAAATCGAGCTTAAATAAATTAGTAAAACTAAACTAAAGACCACTCGCGGGAAGAAGTAAAAGCGGTCTTTGTTGACATGTGGTCTATACTCACAATGGTATGACTACACTAAATCTTTTTCCATAGACTTACTGTATAACATTTAAGCACGGTCCGCATACCAAAACATTCGTTGAGTAGTTACACCCCAATAAATCTGTAGAACCACCTTAGTCACACCCAAAAATGCCCTTTTTTATATACATATAGTGATACTTTATAGCCGAAAATTGCACCAGTAGGACATCACCCCCTCGTCTGTAGGATTTTTGTTTACATTCTGTCAAAAAAATCAATATTTTCAGATAGCCACAGAACACCGTAAAATTAATCAGAAAATTAATAAACTATTTTTTTGTTATGTTCAACCATTGTACTTTCGATTTTAATTCTAGAAAACTTTAGTGCTACTAATCATTTTAAACCAATCAGAGACCACAGATATCTAATAGGTCCGCAAGTTCCCTACACAAATTGGCTGGTTCCAAGTCCCACCGATTTAGTGAAGTCATACCCAAGTGTCTATACAATATTTGAATAGTGCATGGTTTTCTCCCTGGTGGTATTTATACGGAGGTAATCTTTAATACAGGCTTGACTGTTTACCTTTCTAGCACAACTGTTGATCATCAGATTTAAGAGGTTTTTGGCAAAGACCGATTTGGCTTTCTTTCTGTTTTCTGTGTTGAACACTGAAGATGGGCCGCCATCGGATATTAGCCTGAAATTGAGCATAGATAATTAGTTTTCGCGAGTAACGTGTTACTACTGGGGTAAGTTAATATCAGATTTTCACTCTGATGCATATTAGTGTGTGGTTCTTTGTGCGTTTTTAGATACTGAATTGACAATCCTAGCCGAATGTTTTCCCGAGATGCAACAGATATACGTTTGAATGTTGAAAATATCCAAAAAAGATAGCCTGCTCGAAAAATCTCGACTGTTGGCAAATTCTCCCGTTTCAGTTTGGAAATCGTTTTACATGTGAATAATCTGAATTGAGCAATTCATTTACTCAAAGACAACATACTAATGTTCCAAATTTCGTCAATTGAGATGAACGTATAGCAAAGATACGGTTCCTAAAACATATCAATTACAGAACTGGGTATCGGCTAAACGTGTACTGAGTATTGACGGAATTACAGTACTGAGACTTGTTTTATACAAATTTAGTTTAGTTCGATTGTGAAGAAAGCTCCGTAACTTAAAGGGACCGTATAACTGATACGAATAATAGAATCTTTGGAGGTATTATAACTCAACCTAAAAAGTTCAGCTATGCATTCCCAGTCATTATCGATAAAATTAGCGGTTTAAAATATACTGCAGAACCGGAAACTATTCAATAATCTACGTACAGTTGTTGTTGTACAATTAATGGGTGGATGCGATTTATTACAGAAAGCCTCTATATTGATTAATTATCATGGTAAAATGAGGCATTTTTCGCCATAGGTTCTTCTTTGAAATTGTATCTATTTATCATTTTACGTTCACTGAACACATAATCAATGTAATGTATAAAAAAAACAGTTTCGATAATATAATCTTCTAGATGTAGGGAGTGCCCCTTTAAATGAATCGCTCTCGAACACTCATTCCAGATGTCATCACGCTCGAGAGAGAGAGAGGCAGCAAGTTTTTCATCACTGCTACCTATTTATAGCTGGGTAGACTGAGGCACGTGTGACATCAGTGTCTTTGCCCAAGGACACACCCTGACACATACTGAGACTTGAACCAAGAAATGAGTAAAAACAAAAATATTTGAAACGGAAATGTTTTTAAGTGTTATCAGTTGAAGATATACAATCAGGAAGTGTGTTGCTTTGAACAAGTCTTATTATACGTTAATATTTTAAGTTTAATAAATTAAACATTTTTGAAAGATAAAGTTTGTATAGCAATACAATTATTTGACACAGAATAGGACAATCAGAGATGGTCACACTAAGAAATATATTGCATCATCGCGGAAGTATCCTATACAGTATACAAAACGTGTACTTGTAGAACTGTTGTTGTAGGAGTTCCAACCGCGCTCGAGTCATTTTGATAGGCAGGCAGTTTACCTAACTATCGTTCCTTAAAAGAACCAGTACTAGGAATATATCCTCCGTAAGAAACTGCCAACTTTCTCACATACATAAAGAGACATGGTCGATAGCAAAGCTCTAACCCATGACCCTTAATCTATGAGAGGTTACAGTGATTTCATGTCAGCGACTCTAACCGCACGATCACGGACTGAGGCGGACGTACATGCAGAGGGTATCTTTTTTTACTGAAATGTATATAATTTACCTTTCGAGAGTGGCTCGTCTAGTAAGCTTCTATGACTGCAAGCGCACACTTGCTTTCCAAATACTTTTAATTTACTAAATATTACTAAGGAGAATTCGGTTTTCACTTCCAATACACCGTTTGTTTCAATGATGCAAGAGAACAACCACTAATAATCTAATCCTGCTTAAACAGGAGCGGATAACACATTTAAACAAACAAAATAGATTGGGCCGATGCTATATTCTCGGTAGTTTCAGCACTGATTCATACGAATTAAAAATTCTAATTATAGCTCTTTTTTCACACAAATTCTACATATCTTGCAAGAAATGTTCCAAAAATCATGTTTGTTCAACAAATTTCGTTTAAGTCACATGCATGTACTCGTATTGCTGTAAAAGTGCCCTCTTACTGCCATAAGAAATATGCTTTATACACACTTCGGCTTCGCCTCAGACAATTTGGATGTGCTTTTGTATAAAGTGTACTTCTTACGGTTTTAAGAAGACAATTTTCATCAATACTCGTGCTGTATCTATTACTTATAATCCAACCAATGATTCCGCAAATGAGGCTTGGACTTATGTTGTGGGAAGTATTCATCTTTCCTTTACTCAACCTACATACTTATTATAATATTTAGGGTCACTTGATAACCATATAAATGCTGATGATGGCCTTGTGTGGGTTATCTTTCGCCTTTTATTTGACTTTGGCACTATCACAGTGATTTAACATTTAACAAAAGTTTCTTAAATACCAGAATTGCACGAACTAAATATTGATGCTTGTAACTGGCATTTATTTCATGTTAACCTAATAATCTGGAACAAACAACCAAAAACAAATACATGGGGGTGTGACATAAGCTGCCAGGAGTGGTATTCCTAATTGATGTTGCAGCATTATTTGACTCCATTTCATGTACCTATGTATTTTTGTGAAATTTCATTAACTTGATAAAGATATTTTACGATGTTATACAGCCTGAGTAAATTATATTACCATGATCAGATGATGATTATAATATGTCATTTCTTGATAATCATGATGATTGAGGTTTGTTAGCAGGTAGCTGCAATGTCTCTATTAAAAAATATTTAGAGAAGAGATAAAATAGACTGAGGGATTTCTCTTACTGGCCTTGTACTCTTTTTCTTTCTCTTTTTGTAAAAAATAAGTTATATGCATAAGACGGCATAGGACAAAGAAAACTTAACTTACATGCATATACAGAACATGCTCGACAGAGTTGTCTCCCCTACGACTTACCGTTACAATTTACTTCCTGTTTTATAAGGTTTTTAACCTTGAATTTCGCTCCATTTCCGCAAGGAAAACTCATTCAGAATATCAATACTGAAGTACATATTAACACAAAATATGCACCACTCTCCAATTTTGCCTTTTCGTTTGGGGAAGAATTTGGGATACGTAATAAATTGATTTCCCAATAACCTATAGTTAGTAAGAAATATGTTTGATTCAAAATGAATATGAATATATTTACGTTCCTTACATGACAGGGGAAAATGGTAATATGTTTTCATAGATCGTTTCTATATTTGCCTATAAAATGAACGAGGTTATTCTTAATTAAGGGGTCTTTAAAGGAAAGTAAGTATATATATCATATTATTGTTTTAAATTTTCAAATTATTTATTTTAAGTACTTTAATCAAAATATTACATCGAGAAAACTTCATATTTGAAAATAATATAGTATTTTTCCTTCTTTCTCATATGTTATCAATTGTCGGAATTGATATTTTACGCCTGCGAAAGGAGAAACAAATCAAATATTCTGTCGTTATTTTTTTTATATCAGAAGTATAGTATGATCTGTATGTCCCTTATATTCTGTGACCGACTTGAACATCTAACATGCGTTAAGTCAACAAACCCATTCATCATCCTTTAAGTTGATGATAGTTGTAATTCAAATAAGTTTTTTTTGTGTGAAAGAGGCCTAATATATATGTTAATAAAGCCATTAAACAGCAGGGCGCCTCTGAAACACCCTCGGTCATTTACATTAAACACGGGAAAGGTGAAGAACAATCAGCTACGAGCACTGCACAATGATTTGCTGTTCACAGAATGTTCCATAATCCCCCAACCGATCGCATTCCAGTGTAGAAACGAAACTTTTTTTCCGTATCCGTGTTGAGGTTGATTACGGATGCCTTATTATAATTTTTCCGACTGAAATTTTAGTGCATTGTACAAAATTCAGTCCAGAAAAATAATAAACTGAATATAACAAAACATTTTCTAAAATAGTGTTTCTTCATTGGCGATACGTTCACTTTGATATTCCTATTTAAATTACGCGCCAAACTTGAACTATCCGGATTAAGGTCACACACTTTCACTGTCAAATTCATAAACGTTGAGCACTAAATCACGGGTGTACTTGTCTTTTCTGTTTGGGCGAGCTATATTGGATTGATTTAAATCACATAAAATATCCAGTCATTTTTATATTCCACTATGCTTGGCTCTTTTTTACAAAATCACTACGTAACCAAATGCGGAAGTAAACAGCCTCGTTGTGTCTCGTAAGAATAACCTATTCGTGAGATTTACAAAAGGTGGGCCCGTAGATGTAAATAAAACATATTTTTAAGTAAATAAAACGTCTTTAAAACCCGAAGCATGTGTCATAATTATTCAAAGATCTGATATACGTTGCATACTTTTTTGCGATGTAAGCAAACCATTTACTATGTAAAACGTTTATGATACTGATGTATGCGACTTTTTGTACTGTAAATGTAAGGGCCACCTATTGTAAATCTCGGGAATAGGAGACAAATATAACTAGAACTATCACTGAAGGTGATGAATATCCCCCGAACATCCCACTGACACAGTATTTAAAATTTATGTAGTATTTGATGCTTTAATTATTGGACCTGCACATCTGTGAAATATAATTAAATTTTGACCAGCGGGTTTGGAGATTAAAAGCACACAAGATTTTACTATCTCAAGCCCCTGTGACCTTTGATCTAGTGACCCGAAACATGGACCATGCACAACTAGTTATTGTACTTATCACTTGTGTGAAGTATCATTAAATTCTGACCAGGGGTTTTGAAGATTTAGCGTCCACAAGATTTTACCATCTCGAGTCCCTGCAGGGTCCGTATATTACAGGGTTATGAAACTCCACTTATAATGGTGAATTAGCTATAATATGATGTCGTGCTATCGATTTTTTCCGAGCCGGTTTACCTGTATTTATGAATGCGACGGCTTTATCGAGCGGAAGCGTGTTTATGCGTGAAATATTGTACCCTACTGATACTAATGTCGTTACTGTAAAGACATTTTTTCTTCGATTTTGATATGATTTTCACATAATTTTCGGCAATAAAATTCTGATTCTAGCAATATAAATATCAAAATCATAATATATAAAATTCACTATGAAAAAAACGAGTTAGACTCAAACTGACGCGATGAAAACTGTATTTTTATGCTGAAAAAAAATATATGTGCGAACAAAATGCTTTGTTTTTATAACACTTTTCCTCTTCTTTTCCATTATATTTTCAAAGTTAAAGGGTTAATAAAATGAATACTTTTTAATACATTATTTTTAATATATTGAAAGGGACATGTAAATCTCTTTATAATTTCTTTTCTTCTTTGCCGGTTACCCCCTCCCGTCCAAGCTTCTCCGAAATACGTGTGAAAACTTTTCCGTTGTATTTTATTTAATTTGTTTTTTTTTATTTATTAGTTTCTTTCCTATTTATGATCTAGGGTCTTGTGAATAAAACAAATGTTGTTTTCTGACCTCTAAAACATTAATTGCGCTATAAACAAACCCGTTAATAATATATAATTATCTGTTTGGTCGGTATTTGTGTAATAACACTAGTTTTAAGAGATCTAAAGGGTAAACAGAACAATTATTTAATTAATTAATGCCACGTTTCCAAACTGTGGATATCAAAGGAGCTATAACAAGTTTCTCTAGTTTTTTCTTTCATTTCTGTCTACGGACATTGCAAGTTTAGAATGGCATATAGTAAGAGCGACTTTTTAAACTGGGATGGGGACTTAGATCTTGATTTGTTGCTTGGGGATTATACCCATGATGAAAGTGAACTTTCAGTGATGATGACTTTCAGTCGACAAAAGAAAAAAATCAGAATATTCAGCCTCTGAAAAAGGACAAAAAAAGAGTGTTTATGCTTGTGATAAATGTGTTAAAGGCTATGCCTCAATTTCTGGAATACGGGGACACATGAGGGCAAATATCTTTGTCTTTGTGTATGGTGCTTAAAATCTGAGTCATAATCAAACTAATTTTACCTCTGTTAACATAACCTTAAATTCTTATCCTAACCTTGCTTGGGCTTCTCCCTTCAATTTTGACAATAATATTGCATATTCAAAGGGTGCTCCATAAGACTCTATCAACTAAATACCTGCAGACTGATCATGATCTGCACCGGTTTCAAAGGCTGATTGACCAGTGTGCACACAAGGACAACTGTGTTTCTTTTACAACCAAAATATGATAAAATGAAAATATAGACGTTGTAGTTTAAGATAATTTATTATCTTTTCATGAATCTTTTATGTCTCATTAAAATCAAATACACGTGTATACACTAATACATGTAGTAATAGAGAATCAACAATGTACAAAGAATTTAATGTTTCCTATCAATCATGTTCTTGCTTTAGAATACTTAATTGTCTAACTCTTTCATTCAAAACAAATTCATCCAAGTCATCGTTCTCTGAGTACTTGTGAGGTTTGTCCAAGATCACAAAAGATTCATTTGCCATGCAACCATCACTGTCCATCAATTCTTCCATCTGTTCATAAGCATCTTCGCGTTTGTCAATGAAAACACTCCTCATGAAATCATCAAAACCAGGATCTGGAAAAAAGTAATTGATTTTAGAAAGAGAGTTGCGATAATGTATAGATATGAAATGTTCACAAATACGTATTTATATACAATGTACATGCATGTAACATGGAAGAAAACTGTTAAATGTGGGACTGACAAAGTTGCTTATAGTACATTTTATATGGAAAGTGAAAGTAAAAATACATAAAAAATGCAAGTATTTAACCGCTGATACTCCAGTATTTATGCAAATTCATATTAAATGGTTATGATAACTCGAAATTTTGACTTATTTCCTTTTCAAAGCAGTTGTTTTATTTAAAAAGATCGCAGACGTTCTTCGTGAATATGTGCAAACAAAAGATATCATCGTCACCTAAATATACCGCCATTTTGAAAAATTTGTCAATATGCTATTTTATGCTATTTTAAAACATTGATATTAAAATAACTATGCAGTCTCACGTTGAATGTGTAAGTTTGCACATCAAGTCAACTTCTATACTTTTGAAAGCAATCAACATTTTGAATATATCGTTACGATCAATGAGAATGTGTGCAAACAAATTTCACGTGTAAAAAGATCATCGTCACCTAAATAAGCCTCATTTTGGACATTTTGTAAACAACACCAATTTCAATCGCTCAGAAAAGGTTTTTTCCAAAAATAAACTCCATTATTTTTTTTAAACACATCAAATCAAACTTTAAACTATCCAAAACATCTGATAAATTAGGAAAGTACTCAAACCGCAGCAAGTTTACATTTACAGAATATACCCATCTTCAATGATTTTCAACAATGGCGTCACCCGCTTCAAATTCTCCACAAAAATGCTCCATTTTTAACAGCTTATTATGACCATTCGGTCACAAAAAAACAATAAATAAAGATGAAAATTTTAAAAACGACACTTACCTCATATTTCAGTATCACAACGATGTAAAAACTCGTACAAATAATACAATATTATAAAGATTTTGTTCCTACGAATTCACGTTAGATTTTTTCGCTAATACGAGGAAGCGGAAGTGACGGCCAATAGGTCACGTGACCCGGGACATCTTATTTCCCGTAATCGGCCGTTTCATAACCCTGTAATATACGGACCCTGGTCCCTGTGACCTTGACCTTTGACCTAGAGACCCGAAACCTGGACCATGCACAACTAGGCATTGTACTTATCACTTGTGTGAAGTATCATCAAATTCTGACCAGGGGTTTTGGACATTTAGCGTCCACAAGATTTTACTATCCCAAGCCCCTGTGACCTTGACCTTTGACCTAGAGACCCGAAACATGGACCATGCACAACTACGCATTGTACTTATCACTTATGTGAAATATCATTAAATTCTGACCAGGGGTTTTGAAGATTTAGCGTCCACAAGATTTTACCATCTCAAGCCCCTGTGAACTTGACCTTTGACCTAGAGACCCGAAACCTGGACCATGCACAACTAGGCATTGTACTTATCACTTGTGTGAAGTATCATCAAATTCTGACCAGGGGTTTTGGAGATTTAGCGTCCACAAGATTTTACCATCCCGAGCCCCTGTGACCTTGACCTTTGACCTAGAGACCCGAAACCTGGACCATGCACAACTAGGCATTGTACTTATCACTTCTGTGAAGTATCATCAAATTCTGACCAGGGGTATTTGAGATCTAGTGTCCACAAGATTCCGTCTACAGACCGACAGACGGACGGACAGACAAGCTGAATCTAGTATACCCCCCCTAACACTTTGTGTTCGGGGGGTATAAAAATATGTAGTACGTCTTCCGTTTACGGCTTTTCTCTAGGGGGTCACCATAAAACAATATAGTACAATTAAAAGATACAAGTATCTGTGGTATATACAATAAAAAGAGTATATAGTACCCATAGTGTAAATGTTACTGTAAACGTTTTTTTTTTATTTTTGCGAGGTTTTTTATTTTCGCTATTGTTCGCACACGAAGCACATCGCGAGTTCATCAGTCTCGCTAAAAGATCTTTCTTAAGATTTGATCTGGTACTCATTTAGCTGAGTCTTGCTCACGAAATTAGGAAATCGCAAATAAATCAAAAATTAAAAAATCGCGAAATAAACAACTCGCAATCCTCATTCTACTATAATGGCGTCCCAGAGTTTACATGAATGCTTTATATGGTTCTGCAGGATTTGCCGTTTGTAAGCTGGTCTCTGACTGGCTGAGGTCAAGTGTACTTTGAACCTTAGCTCAGTGCGTTAAAACGAAAGAGTTAAATAACTTTTCAACTATATATCTAAATAAATGTATGACTGCTCATGTTTTAAGTTGAAAGGAGACATATAATATAGTGGTGGTCAAAAGTACAAATAACTATTATATACAAATTAAGTAGATTTACTTCACAAATTATAAAAAGTTTGGAGGCCACAAACGACTATTAAAGGAAGCCGGATATACAAAAATAGTATTTTGAAACTTCTGGAGGTGTGTCATTTTCCTCTGATCCGATTGGTTAAATTGCTATCCGGTTTTGAGGATGCCTGAGCAGTCATGTGACCATGTACTTTCGAATTGTAAACAAATACATATAGTAACCTTGAACAAAGACAAGCGGTTTGATCTATATGCTGTGCATAACTCAACATGAAATTGAGGATAGTAATATCATTCAGGAGGGCCCCACCCTTGCAGCCTCATGAATCTATATCAGGATTTGTTATATTAACCTTACGATCCCTGTCTATATGTAGATTTAATTGTATTAGCACGAGTGTTCGATCTTTTGTTTGGAATATCACTCGTTTGTCATTGAATTATGACACATGTTTTGATCACAGACAGCAGGAGAGTTAACGCACATTAAAGTAATTTGATATTGTTTTATGAAAAAAGTTGTATTTGTTTATATGTGTTATCTTGATGAAGGCGTTAGCCGAAAAGTCGAAATGTGATAAACTACTTTATCAAAACTTGATGGTGCGTTTTCTCTTAACGTCTCACAGACAGAAGTACCAAACTGCTTACAAACTACACTATTCCATTTGTCATGAAAGAGTTCACGTGTCAACGAGTTGTAAGGGTTAGCACGCTGCACCGGTGATACAGGGACCCGCAGTGCGAATCCCGGCAGTGGCGGTCGATTTTTCATGACATCCGTGATATTTAATGTGTACTTATTTTCAATTATTTTATTTATGTTATTTACACATATTTAGGTAAAGATATGATTTTTTAAAACTTTCTACTCAGTTTTGATCGCTCAAATAGAGAAAAAAGTATCTATAAAGTAACTTTTTGCTCGATGTATTCTTGTCTGAAGGTGTTTCACTAGTAAATGAAATTAAAGGAATATTTAAAATAATAAAATAATTTATGATAAATGACTAGTCAGCGATAAAGGGCAATAACTCTGTAATTAGTCAAGATGGAGCTATGGTTCCTGTGCAATGCACTTCCACTTATTGTGCTTGACCATTGTATAAAGTTGTATTGAATTGCAACTAGTAGTTTTAGAATAATGCTCTGGACAAGGAAACGTAAGCAAGAGCTGTCAGTAGGACAGCGCGCTCGACTTTTTAGTGCTTGCCTATAAAACAAAACTTTGACAGTTAAGGACACACAAGACTTTAACTAGGAATTTCTTAAGTACAAATAAAGAAACATTTTCACAGAGTTATCTTCTCTTGCTTACAGATAGGTGTCATGATGGTACATACAAGTACTCCAACTTCAAAGTAATATCTCAAATGGTTAAGTCAACAAGTGGACAAGAATGAAAATTTTAACTGAGTTTCTAAGTCAAAAAGGGCCATAATTCAAATAAAATCCTTGACAGAATTACCTTCTCCTGCCCATGTTTTTGGATCATGATGGTAAACAAGTATTCCAACTTTCAAATTAATATCTCAAACAGTTTAGTCAAAAAGTGGACTGGTACAAAAAACTTAACCAAGATTCTAAGTCAATAAAGGGCCTTAATTTTTAAAACAAATCCCTGACAGAGTTACCTTCTCTTGCCTACAGATGGGGGTAATGATGTTAACATGCATTCAAAGTTTCAAAGCAATATCTCAAAGGGTTAAGGCAATAAGTGGATTTTACCCATATTCAATGTATTTTCTAAGTAAAAAAGGGGCATAATTCTGTCAAAAACTTTATGAACTCTTGTCTGTTGATGTAGGTCATGATGGTTAACAAGTATGGTTAGTTTCAAAGCAATACCAATGGTTTTGAAATAAAGTGAGGTGGTACGAAAAACTTAACCAAGCTCAATACACTTTTTAAGTCAAAAAAGGGCCATAATTCTGTCAAAAACCTTGACAGAGTTATGTACTCTTGTCTGTAGATGGAGGTTATGATGGTAAACAAGTATGGTAAGTTTCAAAGCCATACCTCTAATACTTTTGAAATAAAGTGGGGTGGTACGAAAAACTTAACCAAGGTGTGACACCAAAGCCGACGCCGAGGCGAGTAGGATAGCTCCCCTTTCTTCGAAAAGTCGAGCTAAAAAGGGCAATAACTCTGTAATGAGTCAAGATAGAGTTATGATTCCTGTGCACTCCTCTCAATGTACTTGACCATTGTATGAGGTTATACTGAATTCCAACCAGTAGTTTTCAAGTTATGCTCCGGACAAGGAACAGTAACAAAGGGCAATAACTCAGTAAATACTCAAGATAGAGTTATGGTTCTTGTACACTGAACTTCCTCTCATTGTGCTTGGTCATTGTATGAAATTGTATTGAATTCCAACAAGTAGTTTTTAAGTTATGCTCCGGAAAAGGAAAAGTAACAAAGGGCAATAACTCTGTAATTAGTCAAGATGGAGTTATGGTTCTTGTGCACTGCACTTTCTCTCAATGTGCTTGACCACTGTATGAAGTTGTATTGAATTCCAACTGGTAGTTTTCAAGTTATGCTCCGGACAAGGAAAATGCAACAGAACGCCCGACCGACCGCCTGACCAACCACCGGGTGACTCCTATATACCCCCCTAAACTTCATTTTGGGGGTGTAACAAGAGTTATCTGACTCGACTGTGACACCACTAAAGACATAAACAAAGTTTCAAGTTAATATCATAAGTGGTTACTGAGACATGACTGTGCATGATAGTACCTAGCATGCAAAACTTTAACTAAATTTTAAAGTCAAACAAGGGCCATAATTTGTATCAAATTTATACAAGAGTTATCTGACTTGACTGTGTGACACCCCTAAAGACATGAACAAAGTTTCAAGTCAATATCATAAGTGGTTACTGAGATATGTGCATGACAGTACCTAGCAGGCAAAACTTTAACCAAAGCTGCAACACCGACGCCAACGCACATGTGACTGTAATAGCTCTCCATATTCTCCAAATAGTCGAGCTAAAAATGACCAAAAAAAGGAAAGCAGGAAAAAAAATAGAAATAAGAGGTGTGTGGTTGAAATAAAGGGAAATGAAATTGAAACGGAGCTAAAATGAGAGAATACAAGAGCTGTCCCTCCCAAGTGACAAATGCCCCCGAAAGAGGTGCCTCCCAGTCTGTGTCCTCTCCATGTGCTCCATAAATGTGCTATGTAATTTTAAAATCCTTCCATGCATGACAGAGTAATCATGCATACAGTATTCCATTACTTTAAACACTAAGTGTGACCTTGACCTTTGAGGTAGGGACTTGGGTCTTGCACGCGACACATCCGCTTGATGTGCTAGACATTTGTGCACAATTATTTTAAAATCCTTCAAAGCATAATAAAGTTATAGTCCGGACACAAATGTATGCATATATACAGGATTCCATTACCTATAAACTCTAAGTGTGACCTTGACCTTTGTGGTAGGGATGTGGATCATGCACGCGACACGTCGTCTTGATGTGCTAGACATTTGTGCCAAATTATTTTAAAATCCTTCAAGGCATGACAAAGTTACAGTCCGGACACGAATGTGTGCATATATGCATATATAGAGGAATCCATTACCTTCAAACTCTAAGTATGACCTTGACCTTTGAGCTAGGGACGTGGGTCTTGCACGCGACACGTCGTCTTGATGTGCTAGACATTTGTGCCAAGTTATTTTAAAATCCTTCAATGCATGACAAAGTTACAGTGCGGACACGAATGTGTGCATATATGCTTATATGGAGGAATCCATTACCTTCAAACTCTAAGTATGACCTTGACCTTTGAGCTAGGGACGTGGGTCTTGCACGCGACACGTCGTCTTGATGTGTTAGACATGTGTGCCTAGTTATTTTAAAATCCTTCAATGCATGACAAAGTTACAGTCCGGACACGAATGTGTGCATATATAGAGGATTCCATAACCTTCATACTCCAAGTGTGACCTTCACCTTTGAGGTAGGGATGTGGGTCTTGCACGCGACACGTCGTCTTGATGTGCTAGACATGTGTGCCAAGTTATTTTAAAATCCTTCAATGCATGACAAAGTTACAGTCCTGACACGACTTTGTAAGTGGGGACGCACGGACGGACGGACAGACGGACGGACGGACAGACGGTCAGACGGACAGACGGTGCGATTTTAATATGCCACCCTTCGGGGGCATAAAAAATAAAGCAAACATGATTTTGCACAAAATGCATTTAATATACAGAAGAAGCAAAATTTAAATGCAAAGACAGGATTCACCTCAAATTTCAGCTTTCAGAGAAATTGTATATTTTCTTGTGTAAACTATTTTTTCCAGAACAACAAAAACATACTTGTACTAAAACAACTTCATTCACTTTAGCTGAGATTTGAACTCAGATCTCTTTCCATTGAAGGAAAGCGTTCTCCCCATTAAACTACCAAAGTTTCTTTTAATTGCTGTAGAAATTAAGTATGTTTTACTGATTAAAAATTCATATTACTTACGGACAATGTTGATGTACTCCTTTAAACTTTCCATGATAAAAAATGTGGAATTTGTTGAAAGCTGAAAGATTTATGAATAACTAGATGCCCCAAGAGCAACATGTTGATCTCAGTAATTGCAAACTTGACCTTTGAGGTACGGATGTGGGTCAATTAAGAGTTTGAAAGTAATAATGCAAACAGGTCAGTAGCTCAACTGTTTACATAATTTAGCTCTAAGTCTTTCTTCTGCATTTAAAGGGCTTGGATCCTTCAGTCTTTTCCAAAACTAGTTTTTGATTAGACAAGACAGGCTGCATTAAAATTTTTGAGCTTAACTAGCTTTTTGTAATTACACACAAACAAGGGTGACACTCTGAAATCACCTCGGTTATGTACACCTATCTGCATTTTACTGGTATGTGGCATTGAAGACGCTATATGTTGTTTTAAATCCATTGTAAATTATATACATTTCAAATTGAATCTACAGAGAAATGTAAATCTGTGTACTGAAGTATTGATAAGTAAACCTAATGCAAAATTAGCAAGACTGTCTGTAAGACAGCGCGCTTGACTATTTTCAATGCTTGACAATAAAACAAAACTTTGGACAGTAAGAGGCAAAACAAGCATAAATCTGTCATAATGCCAAGCAAACAAAAATACACAAACAAAAATACACAAACAAAAATACACAAACAAAAATACACAAACAAATACAATGTTTATTCTGGTGTAGATGTTGAAAATAAAGAAGCATTTTAAGTTTTAAGTAGTATCAAATTATATTGGACTTTGCAAGATATCAGAACTGTCTCTATAACTCTAAAATGTTTCATGTAATTCAATTCAATTACTAAAAAAAGAAAAATAACAAACCAAAAAATTGGCTCCCATGGGAATTGAACCTAGGTTCTATTGATCTCAAAGTGGAAGGTCTACCACTGCACCACAGTACAAAATGTGCACAACTATAAAATCCAAAGTATTCCAAATGGTCATAAAACAGAAGAACTCATTACACCCGCACTACCTTAAGTATTAACATGAAAATAAAAGTTTATAAAAAGGTGACAAAATAACAACAGCAAAATTAGCCCCAATAGGGATTGAACCCAGGACCTGTTGATCTCAAAGTGGACGCTCTACCACTGCACCCTGGTACAAAATGTGCACAACTATAAAATCAAAAGTAATCCAAATGGTCATAAAACAGGAAGTATTTATTTCACCCCAACTACCTTAAGTATCAATATGATCTCTGTGTAACAAAAATAAAAGTTTAATATAGCCCTCATAAGTAAATTCCTTACATCTGTAAAGTGTTGGGAGTAGTCACCCTTTTGTGACCAGAGTACTAAGCTGTTCCCTTAGTAGGGAAAAAATCAATACTTTAAATGTATGAAACCTGCAAATAGGCGGTGTTCGTCCGCGGTCCTATCAAACGTAGATATAGTGCCATTTCATCCGTGTTTAAGAGCCACTTTCATGGCTGATTGTCTTTTGTTTGATGTTCAGTCGTTAAAAGGACCCACTGCATGTGATTTTAATCCATATTACAGGTTTCTATGACCAAATCTGAAGTGTCAGCTAAAGCGAAAGTGACGCGGGGTATTCTTGCGCTTCTACTGACAGAATATGTTGTTTTCAGAACATGTTCCAGTCACTTAACCAGGACTTTCTTGCATCATGGTTAACATGCTGTTTTTCGCTATTTTTTGTTTGTATAAAGATAGATCTTCAAAATAAGGATAGCCGTGCAAGACGTGAAAGACCGAAAATCATGAGAAGAAGAAGCTGTATTTAAGCGATTTTATATAAAAAAACAGTAGAGTCCGTATATATAGGATTCAAACCTAAAGAACCAATTTTTACCCCAAGATATCCTCTGGTGAGCTACATATATGTAAAACATTATTACACTGTTTTTGTTCTTTATTCTTGTAAATGTTAATTTTTGTATTTAAACTGTAGAAATTATTTACACATTTACAAAATTAATGCATTAAAGTCTCTTTTGACTTTTCCTAACATAATGCATCTTAATGCTAAATTAGAAATGCCAAAATGCTGAATTGAAAATGCCAAACTGCTGAATTAAAAATACCAAACTGTTGAATTGAAAATACCAAACTGCTGAATTGAAAATACCAAAATGCTGAATTGAAAATACCAAACTGCTAGATTAACAAGCAAATTCAGTGAACTTATATCCCCGCCAAATGAAGCAAATAGCTGAAAAAGAACAGTCATAAAGAACTTAATTGTAGTGATTAAATGAAATCAGTACTACTACTTTCAGACAACAAGAATTCTTAAGTTTATATACATAATAATTATGTAAGAAAATCACTACATCCCCTTAAGGGCCTCATTTCAGTAAAATTCCAGTTTCTAAATGTTTTGATTTTAGAGGAGTTAGGCCAAACAAAATAATATTCTGACAGTTTCAGAAAAAAGAAGCATTTTAAGAATTCCCCCCCATTTGGGTCTCATCTCTGAGGAGTAATTCTTTCTTAAGCATCTCACAGTGATACAGAACTCAGTTCTTATCAGTTTAATTAAATCAGTGCTGTTAGTTTCAGAAAACAAAATTTCTAAGTTTCTAAATAGAGTATTTAATAAAAGCACTACACCCCATTAAGGGGCCTCATTTCTAAAAATAAGGAAATGTAGAGGGTAGATATTAGAAATAGTGATCATTGAATTATTTGAGACAATTACAATTTAACTTTTGATAACTGATTTCAAAGAAATAGAATGTTAATGTTTTTAAATTGAATATAGAAGAAAATAACAATTAAAGGGCAATAACTCTGGAGACACTAATCTGATCTTGATGAAAGGTGTGTGTGCGCGCAGTATAATGCTATTGTATATTTATTTCATGAAATTCTATCCATTGGTTCTCGAGTTATCATGACTCCAGACGGACGGACAGACAACGCCAAAACAATATCCCTCAACAATATGCCAAAATGCTGAATCTAAAATGCCACCATCAGAAAATACAGACAGATGAGACATCAGCAAGGTGACAGCTTTACTTTGCTTAAAGCATGTCTCTATTCAGATGAATCTGTCTTCACAATCAGCTCCGACATGAATTCCTCACAAGAATGGCTTTAGTAAATATTCGCTGTCACTGAACCAGCTCATTGATGCACTAGATTTCACATATTATACAAATGTTATAAAGCTAGCTTTTTCATTGTACTTTCACTAAAACAACTTTAAGATGCACTTTATTTCACATATATTCACAACCAGCTCCGACATGAATTCCTCACAAGAATGGCTTCACTAAATTTTCATTTTCACTGAAACAGCTTAATTATGCACTAGATTTCACATATTTAGTGCCATCTTTTTTGTAGTTATGTCAGCTACTTCTGTTTTTGTACCTTCAGCTTAGCAATGGGGCTTTAAGGGTGATTTACTACATTTACCTGTAAGCGACATAACATTATACCTCACCAATGGGGCTTTAAGGGTGATTTACTACATTTACCTGTAAGCGACATAACATGTACCTCACCAATGGGGCTTTGAGGGTGATTTACTACATTTACCTGTAAGCGACATAACATTATACCTCACCAATGGGGCTTTGAGGGTTATTTACTACATTTACCTGTAAGCGACACAACATTATACCTCACCAATGGGGCTTTGAGGGTGATTTACTACATTTACCTGTAAGCGACACAACATTATACCTCACCAATGGGGCTTTAAGGGTGATTTACTACATTTACCTGTAAGCGACACAACATTATACCTCACCAATGGGGCTTTAAGGGTGATTTACTACATTTACCTGTAAGCGACACAACATTATACCTCACCAATGGGGCTTTAAGGGTGATTTACTACATTTACCTGTAAGCGACACAAGATTATACCTCACCAATGGGGCTTTAAGAGTGATTTACTACATTTACCTGTAAGCGACATAACATCATACCTCACCAATGGGGCTTTGAGGGTGATTTACCTGTAAGTGAAATAATATTATACCTCACCAATGGGGTTTTAAGGGTGATTTACTACATTACCTGTTAGTGACATAATATCATACCTCACTTAGTCAGCAAAAATGGGTCTAGATAAGGAAAAATCACATTTTGCTTTTTTACCTTTTCTGAAAGTATGTTGTGTCTGGAAGGTTAACCGAAAATTTCAGGCTTTTATGACCATCCATTCCTGAACAAGAGATGTTTTTATCCACCCATGTCTGTGACAGGGAGTGTTAAGATATTGAAAAGATGGTGTATCAATTTCATCTCAATAGACAAGAAAACACAATATTTCATGTTTCTTTGGTGATGTATTTTTCAGTTTTTGATATCTGAATAAGTCAGCAAAATACTTATCTAATTCTTAGGCAACAACTGAAACACAGAGAATACCAATATAATCTTTTGTTGCCTAGCAACCACAGAATGTAATGAAATTTTCCTTGTTATCTTGTCTTTTACTGTCTTAAGCTCTATACATGTACTATCATTGAAAACCAATTTTATTTTACATAAATGTAAAAAGAAATACCTTAGAAAATATTTGTTAAAATTTCAGCACTTAGTATCTACCAGTTATGTCAGTATAGCAACTTGTACCTATCTACGCATTCAACGGAGAATGCAAAAGAATGGCTGAAATTCTACTATTCTCAACAATCAAACACATCATTTCTTGTGTTTTTTTAACTACATGTACTTATAAAGTTTTCAACATCTTAGTTTATACTAATTTATTTATTCTTGATTGCGAAACAAGTTCTTAGAACTTATATTAATCGCTCTCTCGACTCATTCCAGATGGAATCAACCTCGAAGAGAGAGAAGCAATGTGGAATTATAAGTGTCTGGCCTAAGGACACTACCGACATGGCGATGGTAGGGATCAAACCCGGGGCCCTTCTATCCTGAGGTGAACACGCTACCATTGCACCACGCCCCTAACCCTTTCAACATCTTAAATGAAAGCCTAAATACCTTTATATTTCAAGCAAATCTTCGGCAATACAGAAAAAACAGCCTGTGTTATTGTTGCCTAGCAACCAGAGAATGAAATGAAATTTTCCTATTTCTATAGTCTTCAGCATTCTTGAGCTCTTTTCTGGTATTCAATAACAATTACATCATCACATAAACATAAAAAACAATACCTTAGAAAATATTTGTGAAAATTTCAGCCCTTCATATTTACTGGTTATGTCAGTAGAGCAACTGGTATCCATATACACATTCAACAGAGAAGTGCAAAAATGTTTACGAAATAACAGCTGAAATTCTACTTTATTCAACAATAAAACACACCATTTCTTGTATCTTTATCAATTATTATTAAAGGTTTCAACACCTTCAATAATAAGAGGGCCAAGATGGCCCTATATTGCTCACCTTGGTACAAGTCCACTTGCCTGGTGGAAGATCACTAGATAATGTTATATACCAAATAGGTTTTTCCTATATACGTCTTTGTAAAACAAGTGACCCCCCCCCGGGCAAAGTCAATTTTGACCAAAGGGGCATAATTTGAACAAACTTTGAAGAGGTCTACTAGGCAATGCTACATGCCAAATATCTAAGCTCTAGGCCTTGTGGTTTCAGAGAAGCAGATTTTTAAAGTTTTTGCTATATAAGCCTATGTAAAATTAAGTGTGCCCCCGTGGTGGGGGGGTCAATTTTGATCCAAGGGGCATAATTTGAACAAACTAGGTAGAGGTCCACTAGCCAATGCAACATGCCAAATATCTATATCTAAGCTCTAGGCCTTGTGGTTTCAGAGAAGAAGATTTTTAAAGTTTTTCCTATATAAGCCTATGTAAAACTAAGTGACCCCCCGTGCGGGGTCAATTTTGATCCGGGGGGCATAATTTGAACAATCTTGGTAGAGGTCCACTATGCAATGCTACATGCCAAATATCTAAGCTCTAGGCCTTGTGGTTTCAGACAAGAAGATTTTTAAAGTTTTTCCTATATAAGCCTATGCAAAACTAAGTGACCACCCGCGCGGGGTCAATTTTGACCCAGGGGTCATAATTTGAACAATCTTGGTAGAGGTCCACTAGACAATGCTTTAGCCAAATATCTTAGCTCTAGGCCTTGTGGTTTCAGAGAAGAAGATTTTTAAAGTTTTTCCTATATATGCCTATGCAAAACTAAGTGACCACCCGCACGGGGTCAATTTTGACCCGGGGGTCATAATTTGAACAATCTTGGTAGAGGTCTACTAGACAATGCTACATGCCAAATATCTAAGCTCTAGGCCTTGTGGTTTCAGAAAAACATTTTTAAAGTTTTTCCTATTTTTTGCCATAGCAACCAGAGTTCTGCATGGAATGGAATTCTTTGAACAATTTTGGTAGAGCTTCATGCAAGGAACATTCCTGCATAGTTTTATCAGCATTGGCCTAGTGGTTTCAGAGGAGATGTCATTTAAATCAAAATGTTGACGGACGACTAACGATGGACGACGTACTACGAACAATCATCAATCGGAAAAGCTCAGCCTGGCATAGCCAGGTGAACTAAAAACCTTAATACATTTATGTTTCTAATAAATCTTCTGATACACAGAAAACACAGTCATATGTTTTTGTTGCCAAGCAACCAAGGAATGAAATGAGTTTTCCTCATTCTACAGTATTCAGCTGTCTGAGGTTCTATTCAAAGATTTAAAATTAATCCTATGTTTTCATAAACATTCTAAACAATACCTTGGAAAAAAATTGTGAAAATCTCAGCACTTTTTCTTTACCGGTTATGTTAGTAAAACAACTTGTATCTATCTACGCATTCAACAATGAATGCAAAAATATTTACAGAAGAACAGCTGAAATTCTACTTTACTCAAAAACAAAACACATAATTTCTTGCGTCGTTTTCAACTGCTTTTTAAGTTTTCAACACCTTCAATTTCTATCTTAGTACTTTAATGTTACTAATTAATCTTATGTAACTCAGAAATTACAGTCATATAATGTTGTTGCCTAGCAACAAAATTTAATGGAAATATTCCTGTCATTAGTCTTCAGCAGTCTTAGGCTCTACTTTTAGACTAGTATTCAATATCAATTATATCTAAAAAATGATAAAATTAAAGTGCATAGTAATCAAATCATGAGTGGGGATAACTGGTTTCAGGAAAATAGCATTTTAATGTTTTTATATTTAAACAACCGTCTGTAGTTTATTTATCAATAAAATATTGGCACATATTCATTATTTTGATTCTTATAAGTAGCTTTCTTTGACAACTATCCTGAACTATATTCAACTCGTAGTACTACATCTTTGTAACTTTAAAACACAAAATGCAATTGGACACGGTTGGACACGCTTGTTGGCATCATTATAACAGTCCATTTACCAGCTTTGTAAGCTGTTATCCAACAAACTTGGCTTAAATTAAAACATATCAACAGTCATGTTTTCTCTTTTTTGACTTTACGGTGCAGTCTTCAGTATCTACTGTTTTAACAGATTCTGATTTTGGAACAAGTGGTTTTGGACATGTTACTTTCTTTGCATTTTCACTCATACAGTACGGTAATCACGAATTTCTGTGTACAAATACCACTGCCTGGCATGGTCCATTCCCTTACAATCCAACTGTTCAACGAACAGTGCTTGGTCTACCACAACTGATGGGCGTAAAAGATGATATTTTTCAACCTGTGAATCTGAAAACTGTTTACATGTTACAAACCCAGGCTCATTCAATGATAAAGAAAAGTGATAATATTTTTTAATGTTTTTCAAAGGTTTAAAGTATTTTGCCAAGATTTCTTTCCAGTTGTAAAATCTCACTGGCTTGTCTTCATCATGCACTAGCTGTGGAATGTTATGACCTGATCTAGATGACTGTTTCACTGTTGATGCGACATCTTCAATGGATTCTGCATCACATAATCTAGCAATTAAAAAAAATTACCACATAGTTTTTTAATAAAATGTTACTTCTGTATTGAAAAATACTATATTCTTTTACAGAGCAATTTATCTGCTAACCCATTAAAAGTGCAAGTGGTTAAAGAAGAGAGCTATTTCTTCCTACTCATAACCTTAACTTTAAAACATTTTTAAAGTCTCTCACTTCTGAAAAATACTCTTGCGTACTACAATTCAGTAGATATTATTCTTACCACAGATTATTAATTATATTGAGAATTAATGTTTTGGGTATGAGCTTCACAAGCAGGCAACTCACTACCTTTAAAATAGTTGCAGAGTCTGTTAACTAACATCCTTGGTAGAAGCTAGTGTGGCCTTTGGTGACAGGCAATCTCTATTTAAACTTAAAAGGGGTTCAACTGTGGAATGTTTGACTGCTTTTCCTTAATGGTGTTGATTTAGAGGGTGGTGTCTATACAGAGGTGGTTCTCCACACAAGTTTGACAGCCTTATGTTTTTTTTACTTTAAATTTCTTTTTCTATCTTGCAATCAAGTTTCAAAAGAACAATTATTAAATATCCTACAAATAGAACAGAATACAAATGTACAACATGAAAAGGAAACTGATTTATAGTATACCTCCATTTTGATTTCCAAATTCCAAAGTGCCAGTCTGGATCAAACTTTGTCTGGCCAACAACCATAAGTCCATACTTGATACTGTGGTGAAGACCAGTATTACATAAACATATTTAAATTGTGGGAACACACATAAACATGCAAATATTAAAACCTTACAAGGTAGAAAATTTCGCATTTCACTACACTTTCTAACATTTTTAAGCAGGCATCATTTGTATATTAACAAAACAAATTTCCGACATAAAGCAAACCCTGAAATATTTTTACATTTACAGTGCTGGAAGCATGTGAAAGTTAGAAACAGTATCACCAATTAAATTCACATTTATCAGTACATAAAGACACTTGAACCATGTACAGCCATCCATCTGTTGAAGTAACTAGTAGGTTCTATTACAGCTTTAAAGACGTAGAATAAGTTTTAAAAAATATTCATGTCTTTCTTTAGAAACAAAACAAAGCAGTTCAAAGTTTTATCATACCCAGTTAACTTTTTCAAATCATACATGTACATACCAACAATAACACTCCACAGTGCACACCACAATTATTATACTATGTTATTTTTGTTCTGCCCTGTACAATTGTCAAAATGGAACTGAGCATTTCTTTTTCCAAACCTGTAGTTGGTGAAGTAGTGGTGGACCATGCTGACAACACTGTTTGCTCATTTATCTACTGATTCACTCTAATCAATTAAGTAAAATGTCTGTTTCCTTATATAGAGTAAAATGAGTTAAAATGAGAAACAATAACTATCCAGAAATCTGTATTATGAATATATGACTGCAATGAAAAGTAGACAAAGTAAATGTTCTATATACAGCAACCAGAAAGTTATAAACTTATCATTATTAGTAAGCAGTGTATAAATTAATCAGGTTAGTACTATTAACATAGACGGCACACTTCTTAGTGTAATTTTTTTTACAAAATGTCTCAAGTTTTAACTATTTGAAAAGAAACACTAGCACATATTTAATTTTCAAGTACCTGTTCCTTCACAACAAATGCCAAACACTTCACATTTCCTGGGCGTTTTGAAAAACAGTGGTCCAACCTGAAAAGTATTTTTTTTTATTTTCTAGAAAGAGTGCAGTATACAAATAATATGTAATAATTAATTGATGGAAACATTTATTATCTGTTCAATTTCAAGTTATCAGGCACATAGAATTCTTCAAATCTCTCTTTGATGTAGGAACAATGCAGATCCAATGTCCATCTAAATATAAATAATGTATGAAATGTGGACAATTAATAACCGGTACAGCATTTTGAATTTATGGTAAAAATTATGTACCTCCTGACTATGATGTGGAAAATGAACTTGTTGTGCATAGTCCCAAGAATAATGCACTGTCCCTTGCATTGAACATGGTGCTGCACCTGAAATGTTCAGAGTGCATTAAGTATAGCATTTCAAATAAAGTCAGCATTCAAAATAACTGTTCACTTAGAGAAATACAATGCAGAAATTTCACCAATTATTTTTTGTCCACCAAAAATTAATTTTTTATTGTATTTCTCAAGTTGATTTGTTTTCTTAATAACCATTTTAAAATGTAGCTTTTAGATTTTATACTATCATTCATATACACATAGAATACAATACATATAAAAACATGTTAAATATAAAACAGTATATGGCCATTCCATACAGAATTACAAGATACTTTTTAATATCATATAATTATATACATGCACATACATACAACTGAGCTTTAAAATTCTGTTACCTAGTCTATCCAACAATAAAAATTTAAACAGATAAAATCACCCTTTAAGCTTTAGCAAAAGGTGACCTAGAGCTATCAATTGAGTCCGCAAGAAACAGTACTTTGACATTAATAAATAGCATCATAATATCACAGGTATTATATCACATCTTATTGCACTGGTGGTAGCAGACCCCAGGGTAATTGCACAGACCCACCAAAATAATTTATTCATTGTTTATATTGTAGTGCATATGACAACAAATGAAATTTTGACCATGATAAGAATGCATATAAGTTCAGTTGTAATTGAAATTGTCTTAGTTATTTTAAAGAGACACATCCAGTTCATCTTCTAGACTCCATAACTTAGATTTATAAGATTATTCTTTCATCTTAAAATGTGTATGTATTTATGAGTCAGACCCGACTTTGTTTTAAAAGTTACTATTTGAATCAATTTGCCAACATATCTATAATAGCAATATACTGCAACAATAATGTACATTGTACATTGTATTGTTAGTGTCTATAAAAGGCATCAAAGCTCTGTCGTCTGATTAAATTGAAATTTGTTGAACAGTTTTTCCTATCAAAATAGAACTTATAAAGCAATCATCAGACATGCTTTTATTTACCAACCTTCACTACACTGTGTATTTCTGCATGTTTCTTTAGATTCAAGACACTCATTTCTGTATACCTCCCTCTCCTGTTTTGTTAGTGTTACATGTTTAGTGTATGTCTCAATAACAGTCAGTTTCTCTTCCTCATCCATTGAACCACTATTTGCTATCTTGTATGATAATTCTTGATATTGATGGCAAAGGTCAGTTTGCGGTTTAGACAGAACTATACTTGGACAAAGATATTTCCATGTGCGAGTAAAGGTGGACAGACTTACACTTATTGCATACCAGATGGGGATATCTGCAGTTTTTACCAGTGCTGGAAAATCTCATCTTACACCCCCCTGTGTAAGACGACTTACGTGCTTACTTGTGACGTAACGTTATAAACAATGTGACGTCACGTTATAAACAATGTGATGTCACTTTCCCATACATAATATCTAAAGAATGTTTGTTTTTATATCAAAATGCATCATTTCGGTAAGTTTGTTTTTAAATATCTATTTCAAAGTGCAAGACGGTATGCAAGAAAAAGTTTCTTCCATGAGATACTTGGTTCAGATGGAAATATCCGTCAGTTCAGGTAACTGTTTCGCGGGAACTCGGCAGAGCCTCGTTCCCGCCAAAACAGTTACCCTCAGTGACGGATATTTCGATCTGAACCTCGTTCTCATATAAAAAACTAATATTCTTATACCAGATTCCTAAGCAGCATGTACATATATTTAATGTATATCGGCCTGTCAACAACAGTACTTGAGCATTTTTATAACTTGGGAGACGTCCGGGTAAAGGTAAAGCATTATCTGTGGCATACTTTTTCAGAAATGCATGTATGTACTCTCTTTCTTCGCAATTCAGGCTGTTTGGAGGTTTTTTACCAGTCAAACCATGAACTCTTGGTTTCAAACCATCTACATCAAGTGATCTTCCCAAAACATGTAATTTCTTTTTTTCAATTGTATGCAAAAAGCAAAACATATTTCTACATATATGGCTACCTTTAAAGAAAAATTGCTGGCCTGGTTTTATTCTCTCTTTGCTCTTATGTTTTACACTACTTGTCCAAGGCCCGGACTGCCTATGATTGTACAATGCAGACTTAATTACAAGATCCAACTCATCTTTGGACAGTTCTTGACAATATTGACGGAACTCAATAACAGAGTCAAAATCTATTTTCGCACTACATGGTGTTCCATTATAAAACTCTTTACAGCCACATGTTTCTGCCTTGAATTTTCTTTGAATTTCATACTCTCTACAGTCTATTTCTGAGGGTTCGATATTAACAGTATCGATATTACAACTTTCAACAACATTCCCATCACTACCACAAGAAACATCATCATCAACATCAGATTCATAATTTAAATTTTCAGTGTCACTGTTACTCTCACTTATTTCTGATGCCAAGTCTGAATTCTCTGCACCAAACAGATTTTGGAAATAGAGCTCATTAACACAGCTTAGGTCTTCCATAAAATTTTCATCATGGCCTTGAGATATTTCGTATGGAATAGTACTAGCAGTACTTCGTTGAGACATTTTAAATCGGCCTTCAAGGCTTCATTTCAAATTTGCCACGAGTACGTAACTGTAAACAAACTGTTGCCAACGGAGTCACTTCCGGGTTAATTACGGTGAAAGGTTAAATTGAATTATTCTATAATTCACAGTATGTTCTGATCGATTAAACACAAAAATTGACTTCTTACCTTATTATCTCATATTTGTGAGCAACAATCCAACTATGACAGAATGGATATTTGCATTGTTTTACGTAAACAAAGTTGAAAATTTTCCTCATGTCTTTGCCCTCCATCTTTAGTCGACACGCTTTACCACCAAGGGGAAAAACTGTGCAAAACGTTGCATTAGGTAAAAGAACACTATATCAGTATGTGGTGACGGAAAGTGTAGACATGTGAGCTGTCATGTGTAAAAGACCAAGTACATCTATTCGCGCATTACTGAGAAAATAGCAGAAACATATGTGTAATTGAAAATAAATTGACATAATTTCTGACGTCAGACTGTACGCGTGTTTTCTAAACATTACGTCACGCCTCATCTGGGCCCATTTCTAATGACGGCGTCACATATATGAACCCAGAACTGCTTACAGTTTGTCCTACCTACAAACAGTATTTGTTTTGAAATTAATAGAGAATTAGGATCTGGCTTGATTCTCATTGATAAAAAATCTAGAGGATTGTGGTATACTATTACAAAATGACAAGCTACTGTGCTAGAGAACTAGAGAATGGTTTATGTGCTTTAACTACCTCTACTATTGTTCAATGTCATCGCTCTACCAGTACTTTCAGTGCTTTGATTTACATAAGCCGTTTCATCAGTATAAAGGCAATGAGACAACAGCATTTAGATGTACACATATTTCCAAGATTGATATTGTTTGCATATCCTATGTACATAACTCTGCTGACATTATGAGGTGGTAATACATGTACATATACTATGCATGAAGTAGATCATTTGGAAAATTGTTCCTGGAATACACATTTAGCAGTAGCAAATAAATTGATGGAAGACTGACAACAATCATGACAATATGAAAGAGCTAAGCAAAACATCCTACATTTATAAAGCGGGGTGTACAAATGTAACCTCACATGTTTCAAAAACCTCAATAACTATGAGACTGCAGAATAGAGCTCAGCAATAATGGTACTTACGTTTTTTCGACGTAGTCGTATACTTCTGATTTGAACTTCCGTTGGTATGGACGCGTTGCTAACCAACTTCGTTATAATGTGACCAATCAGAATCTGCAAATTATTGGCTAGCGTTTCGGTACCGGAATAAGCAGTGTACTGCCCGGGAGCCTTCTGAAACACAAAATGTGTATATTTTTTTATATTATAGTTATTTATAATAAATCATGTTGCAAAAAAGAAAACACAGAACACGTTATGTCAAGGTTTCTGGACAGTACGAAGATCAACTTTTGTATTCAACGAGGTGCTGTCCGGGGCCGGACATCTAGCGTCATTGATTATTGGCTAGCGTTTGGTACCGGAATAAGCAGTGTACTGCCCGGGAGCCTTCTGAAACACAAAATGTGTTTATTACGTCACCTACGTCGACCATCTTTTTTTTTTTAAAGATATTACTTGTTTGAGTTATTTTGGAATTTAGATATGTATAAAGATCTAAAAAGATCTATATCTGTTCAAATTCATGTAAGCTAGGTTTTTAAGGAAACTATCAGTCTGAGAGATGAGGAACAAATTTAATAAACCGGACAGAGTTCAAGCATCGCCTCTGCCACACTTACATGCAAAAAGGCCCTTTGAAGGGTTTCTAAAATGGATTCAATTTATGAAACTAACCAGAGGAGATCTGTAAGAAGTACTATATGACTACATAACTTTACAACCGGTCTATTTAGACCAGAGTAAATTGTGACTTAATAATAGATCTGATGTTCATATTATTTTCTTTATTAAGCTATTAAGATTACAAACTATACACAATATAGAGGTGTTCAAAAATAAAACTACTGAAAAATAGGTGTTAGCCGGTATCACTGGCTGTACTGGAAGTCCACACAAGCACTTTGAAATCTTATTTTTTTAAATGTTTTATTCATTTTATACAAAATGATTATGGTACTTTTCTAGTGATATTATACTAGTGTATATTTAAATAACTAAGCTCTTTGCAGAACTTACAATTTAAATGTTATTTATGAGAGTTAAACATTTTACTTAAACATGGGGTTTCAGGTAGGATCTTCAGTAAAAGAACTACAGTAACTTGTAATACTAAAATACAATTATTAATCAAGTGTGAGGGTTCTCACAAGACAGATATATATTACAAATCTAATAAAACCTATTTCAAGGTATGCTACTTGATTAAAATCAATTTTTACTATGTGCCCCCTTCTGAAGTAAGAGTCTGTTATAGTTAAACTGGTAAGAAAGATGCAGGTGATCAGATTTAGCATCTGTATGGCCAGTGGCCAGTCCAAACCGGCAAGGATCTACTTTATTAATACTGATCATGATAAAAGGGTTGAAGTTTCATTCAACTGGAGGTAGTAGGAGTAGGTTTGTAAGCAGAAACCGGCTTACATTTATCCTGACACCACCCCCCTACCCCCTCCATCCCCCACAGATTAAAGATAATAGCCAGTGATATTTGTTTAATTATAATTATTATATGGTGCCATACAGACAGTGCAAACTACCATACAGTATTAAATAATATATAAAATACAGTTACAGTATTTTATAACTGAAACAGGCATGTAACAGGTACAGTGGTTGGGCAATCCCTACTGACATGTCACCTGTCACGCCCTGCTAATTTCTGTTATGTGCAGACTATGATTTGCTAAATAATAACAACATTGAATTTCATGTTTTTGGGTTGCCAATATAAATCAACACCCACTAACCAGTGAAAAAGCTTGTTTACTACTTCAATTAAAATACTAAGTACTTGTTAAATATAAAAAATTGCATTTATACAAGAATTGTTTAGGATTTTGACTAGTGACCCACAGGAAGGGGTCTGATAGCAACTGTAGTAAATTAGGTAACTAAATTTGATCTGTCATTTGACAGTCTACTATGTTATTTTCCAACAACCTCTATACACATTTACTTAGGGCTTTTCTTGGACTGAGAATAATCATTAATAGTGAAACCATGCAAGTCCAAGCTTACCCATTTCTGGCTTGAATTTTAGTCTCTGTGTGGTGAAAGCTATACAGTCAAATAGCAAGTGAGGGGTGTTACATTCTACAATGCACTGGATGTAAACCTGGTCAACCCAAAGTATGTACCAGCCCATGCTGGTTGGTAGTAAGTTTGCACCCAGCCTAAGACATGTGATTGATTTGTCCATTTTGTAATTTGTCGAGTATCCCATGGGACGGCCAGGTCACACTGTTTTGCGGCAAAATGTGGTTTTTTTTAAGTTTCAATTCTCTACGCCATCCATCCAGGATAGTGGTTCGAATCCTGGCATATATTTCTGTGGGTGAGTATGGAATGTCCAGGATGATGGCCCCTAAACCAGGCCCCTTTTGGCTGCATCATGTGCACTCTCATTACCAGATATTATAGTACAGTAATAAAAGTTATAGCTGATATCCAATTGTAATTATTGTGTCAAAAGGGGCATAACCCTGTTAAAATCTGATGTAGAGTAATGGGACTTGTCTGGCAAGGTCATTTGATGACCTCGAAAGTTTGTGAAGTTCAAATAGCATCTGTGGTTGGTAAGAAAAGGTCTTGTATGCAAAACTTTAACCAAAGCCGGCGCAAAAGTGACTGCAATAGCATTCATTACCCTTTGAATAGTTGAGCTAACAAGAGCTGTCCACAAGACAGCAAGCTCGACTTTTGTGGGTGCTAGCTAATAAAACAAAACTTTTATCAGTATAATAGCAAGACAAAATTCAAAAAAGGGCCATAATTTGTACTAAATTTATACAAGAGTTATCTGACTTGACTGTGTGACACCCCTAAAGACATTAACAAAGTTTGAAGTCAATATCATAAGTGGTTACTGAGATATTTGCACGATAGTACCTAGCAGGCGAAACTTTAACCAAAGCTGCAACGCCACCGAAGACGTCGACGCACAAGTGACTGTAATAGCTCTCCATATTCTCTGAATAGTCAAGCTAAAAATGTGTCAAACCTTTCTTGTTTCAGTTGCATTCTTCTCCTTTTTGCTTTTATTGTAATTGCAATTGCTCTATTTATCCGAGCCTGCATGTCTCTGAGAAGAAATACCAAGCTTTTTGTTCCCCTGGAAAGATTAATATATTACATGATACAGTTAAACTTCGTTCGCTCGAACTTTATGTGCTCGAACACTACCGATCGCTCGAACCCAACCGGCGGTCCCGGCAAAAACTCTATATAAACCATCTTGTTCCACCACCGAAACCTCGAACACCAATCTCTCAATCTCTCGAACCTGTACCGCGGTCCCTTCAGATCTATTTCATTGTAAAGTACATCCTTTTGCTCCAACAATTAAAGGTGCTAATCTCAATTATCGAGCAAACAATGCATTGATGATCAGCTGTCAGACACAAGCGCTGTGCAACGGCGTGCTATTATTCACCTCGTTAAATTTGCAATTAAAGGTTACGATGTACAAACAGACTGAAAGTCGCTCACGATGTATATTTTATTTATATACATCGTGAGCAACTTTCAGTCTGTTTGTACATCGTATATAGTAATAAGTAGCAGAATGGCTTTAAAGCGGAACTATGCGCATTATTTTTCAAGCAAAAATCCAGCTGAAATAGGTGTGTGTACTAAAGGGTAGAGGAAATAATAGCTTTTAGCCCAATACACCAAACTCTTCCCGCTACCAATACGAAATAAGAACTTTCCAAATTTTATTTTTCCTATTTTGACTAGGAGAGTCTTTTTAGAGAAAAAACAACTGCATGCAGGAGTTGCTTCCCTTCCACTGACGAAATCTCTACCAACAACAACGACACAATCAACTATCATTTTATCAGTCCGATATTTTTATTTCTAAAGCACCAACTTTAAAGACTAATGCGGCATTATCGTTAATTCAACACATTTAAATGCACAGCAACCAAAAATTGCTTTTATAAAACTGTCACCAAAAATACACTATGTGCAGTAAGATGCGCATAATGTCACTTTAATTTAAAGTTGTTTTTTTAGAAAATTGAATAAATTATTTAATGAATTTCAAACATTTCATACTTTTACATTACAACACTAAATACAAACCTCGATCGCTCGAACTACCGATCCCTCGAACCGAAATCGCCGGACCCTTCGAGTTCGAGCGAACGAAGTTTAACTGTACATGTATTTACATTTGTAGTTTTGTACTGAGTATACATCTTGCTTGTTTCAGTTTCTATTACCATTCTTCATGTATCTTTATCACTTATACACAGCCAATATTGTAATAAGAAATGAATGTATTCAAAAAGCATACACAAATATAATGACAATTAGGGAATATAAGAAGACTATTTCTTCATTCAGTGAATCAGGGCCTGCATTGTGGTCAGCAACATGCATCAGTAATTTACAACTACAATCACTTGTCAGTCTATACTTTAAAAGTTCCAGAAGTCTACTTGGGTCAGGACAGTATTTGGTAATCATTCTTTAATCTTTACCTTTATAAAGTATTTTATCCTGGAACGCAGCACACTCCAAAATGAAGAGCATTGTCATTAGAAATTACAGGAGTGTTCCAATGCATAGATGCTAGCAAGCATGTTGTCTATCTACTTATATCTAAGTTATCAAGATATAAACAAGTCAATGAAGTATTCAAATGGAAATTAATGAATAATTTAGGTAGAATGATGCTTCTTGCACCGGAACTTCCTCGCAGTATCTTCTAGGTAAATGTCAAGTTGGCCATTAACCACTGACCAAATATTCTAGGTAAGAGTTTTGGTTCTAGTATATAAACTTCCAACACAAACTAGGTCTTGGTTCTGTTTATGTCTGCATGAAACTTTACTTCAAAATATGGGGGTGGGGTTAAGAAAAGTTAAAACTTTTCTGTTGCAAAGTACATTGTAGCCCCACATATTGCTAATCCTGAATACAAATTATGAAGTAAAGGTTCAAGCACAGATTGCAATAGGCCCCTTTTCCCATTACTTGCAGTGTCATCAATTTGAATCTTATAGACAGGCCAAGCAGGCCTTTATCTTAAAGTTGAAATTTTATAATGCACTTTAAGTGCCAATGAACATGACTGTAACAGTGTGAATGTATTTCACAGAAGCTATTTCTGTATCAACAGTATAACAACAGTCATATAAAATAAGTCAATAATTATGAGGCTAGAGCAAATAAGTAATTTTCAGTATAATACTGTACAGCTGAAAGTGTGTGAGTGATCACCTATCAGCCTTTTGTACATGCTGCAGAGCTAGCAAAATCCTTTCGTATTCAGCATTAGACAGGATGATTATTGTGATGTAGCTAATAACACAGGTTTGACTGTACTTTAAACCACTATGTGTGTCCTTTTCTATTTTACATGTCCTTTAAGGTGGGATCTTTGAACTTCGGATCTACTTTACTGAATATTCAAGGAGTAAACACATTTCAGAGACTTTGTTAAAACAAAGTTATTAAATACTTAGTTCTACTGAAATTATACTGTATACATAATTTGTGTGCTAAAGATTGCCTTAAAAGATTTCTTGTGATGTTGGTATGAAAGAGTAGTTTCTTCCAAACATTACGGCATACAGATATCTCTCAACATTATTAGTTTTTTATTTCTTTTTATTTAAACATTGTTGAAATACAAAACACAGTGCATGTATAACATGACAATATTCAAGTTCTTGTTTAATGTCTCACTAGTACTTTGGTCTAAATAGAAACAAAGTACACATATTTGACTTAATAGTCACTTCAGAGGATGGTTATTCATGTAGCTGTGTGCATCAGTAGTTTTCTTCCATAGTGCACACTTCTGTTCTATGATTCTGTCTTGGCTGTTTTGTTATTTTGTTACCAGTTTAGGTAAGTGGGTAGCTGGAGCACATTCCTCTTAAAAATTAATCTACAGTAGGTTATGTTACAAAGGCACAAAGTTAATATTTAGATGGTTTTTTTCTGCATCTGACACCTTTAAAGCTGTTGAATATTGTGTTCTCTCTTGGAAGTTTTCTGCATACTTGCATTAATCAATATCATACAGTCTCTCCACCTAAAATGAATACAAAAATATATGAATAAAGATTCTAGTAGTTAAATTGTTGACTATTTCTCATCATGCATATCTAATTAAAGAATATTTATTTCTGCAACTGAGAAAATAAATTTAGTAACTTAACACAGAGATAATTTATTGTCAAAGTTATTGAAAAGGTTTGACTGAAAAAATCTCAATGTAAAGGATGAGCCACATTAACCAAATGACCATGTTGGATTCAAACATTTCTATTTATTTACAATCAGTGGAGCTGGGATGAGTGCCCAGGCCCGGCTTTCACTAACGTTCTAAAGATAAAATCTCAGCTCAAATCTGAGAATATTCTCAAGACCCAAGACTTACCCCGAGATGTTTCTCACTTTGGCTTTCACTAACAAATTCTGAGAATATTCTCATCTCAAAAGCTGAGAACATTCTCAGATTCTCTGAGACACTGTCTGTAGTGTCTCAAACCCGTCTGAGTCTTAGAAAACAAAATGGCGGTCATCAGACGATTTCGTGTCAGGCGAAGGCGAGATCGCCGGACCTTCAGAGAAAGGTTTTCAATCACATCCATGTCTGATGAAGACCTACGGCGACGGTTCCGCTTTAGCAGCGGAACCATTTTGTTCATTTTGGGGCTGGTCAGACCATTTTTAGTGAGGGAGACGAGGAGGAGCCAAGCTGTTTCACCGATGTTGCAGTTGCTGACTGCCCTTCGGTTTTTCTCCACTGGCGCATTTATGCGTCTCGTTGGGGACTCTGTCGGATTGTCCGAGGCATCGGTGTGCAAGTCTGTGTTTAGAGTTGCCAGTGCCCTAGTATTTAAGGAACGCCAGGAACTTCATTACCATGCCAAGAAACACACGGGGCATGAAAGACAAATTTTATAGATTAAGCAGTGAGTGATTTGTAAACAGTATGTTACTATTTATACAATGCAAAATTTCCCAACTAAATATAGAACTTCATGCACTCTGTTAGATAGAAGCGGAAATAACCAAACCATGACAAATTTCTAAAAATAAATAAAATGGCTGCCGGTTGCTAAGGAATGATGTTGACACCCTGCTTTACTTAGTTGATACGTATTTATAAACTACTCGTTGTTACTTCCAGCTTCGATGAAATTTTTATTTTGAAAAAATATGCAAACTCATCTACAGTCTACAGTGGTTTTATGCACTGATTTCACGAATTGATTCGTACTAAAAACATACGTACCTTTCCTTAGTCTGTCTTTTACATATATTTTAGTGGTATAACAATTGCTTTAGAAATTATATACATAGGGCCTACACATGTATTTTACTTATTTCTAGGAAATGGTGGCAAATAAATTTTGTCCAAAGTGTTATAAATGCTATTTTGTGACCTTCAAATGATCTGTTGGCTGCAAGAAGTGTTGTTAACTAATAGTGTTTTAATACTTTTATTTCAAATAAATTAATAACTAGAGTCAGGGTCTGTATATTACATAATATATGGGCCCTGCTAGAGTTTACAAATTATTTTGCACATGCAAAAGGGATGTAAACAGTCCGTTCTTTGTTTAAAAGTGACAATAATACATTAGGCCTATTCTAATACGTATGAATTTATCTGGGTACTGTCACATTTTCAACATTGAAAATGCCAGTAAATTGTCAAAGAATTGTTCTATGAAAAACAACAACTAATGATTCTTTGCTACAGATGTTGTAGCTCTTTGATTTTTTTCATGCAAGACAACATTTATTTCTTGGGAACAACTGTAACATGACAACAAAGTGCTCTCCTTGATGTGAAGAAAATAATGACATCTATCTTTGTTTGAAGTTTCTGTTGCCATTGGCCGGTTACAATTCTTTTTTTCAATTCTTTACAACAAAGCTATCTAGGTCTTAAGGAAATACTGAGTCTGTTCATTGTGCTAATCCCTTGATCATCAAACCCCTTTTATAAGCACCTTCACCACAGTGTTATTTCAATTAGAAGCCTACTAAAGTTTGAAGTCTCAGTTTGATTGTTTATAATGAAAAATGCATCAACATTCCCATTTTATGCTATATACAGTCTGGTGTCAAAAGTGATTCCACAACATCACATAAAACACCTGTTATATTTTCAATATGAAATGGTTCATCTTTCAATATGGATAGTACCATTGACTTATTGGTCACTAACTCACTTAAAATATACTGATCATGATCTACACTGATTGCAAAGGCAATATAACTCATTCTTAATAGAGTAAACTTGAGTTAGCTGATTGACTTGTATGAGAAATGATCAATTGTTCCAAAGTCTACACTGCCTTTAAACAAGACAAGAAGTGTATAATGTATTACAGATTAACAAACATCATTTCTTTGGTTCATCCACATCTAAGGGCAATGATCCACTGTCTTAGCTAAACTGAATTTCATTCCTGTATTCAAAATCCTTAAGATTCTATATAGGAAGTGAGGGGTGTTGTTTTATAATATCATCTATAACATACTCATATGAGCATAATCTAATATAGTTACATATTATTGTTTGATGTTGTGTAGCTTGTGTATTCTATTCCATCCTTTCACAGTTTAATTTTTTTCAGGATTTCCCAATGCCATTGGTGCAATTGACTGCACACACATTCGTATAGTGGGGCCTTCAGACAATGAACCAGACTTTGTCAATAGGAAAGGCTACAGTACTGCCAACGGTAATTTTTACAACCGAACCGCAACCGGAACCATTTAGAACCGCTACCGGACCGCTACCGGACCGGGAACGAACCGGACCGGACCGGACCGTTATAAACCGTTAGAACCCATTGTAACCGTTCCCCGCAGTTAAAAATAGCATTTACATACCGAAACGAAGCGTTACTATGACCGTTGCCATCGTTGTTGTTGTTGTATCACGTGGTAATAAGCGTGAGAATTCACCAATCAGCATTTAGAAGGCGTGACATGTAAAGCGGTTATCTGAAATCAGGTTTAAGAATCGATTTTATGTGAATTTTTAATTTGGCATATATGTAGTAAATGACTTAAAGTAAAATCAACAGTATCAAATCACAAAACATAAGTAAACTTTGATGCTATAAAAGTTAATTTCCACGCCTTGTACATGTATAATAGAATCTAAAGCACGATGAGACATACGGCAGAAAAAGTGTCAAGCGCTATATCAGCAGGCAATCGATAAGTATTGGGGATTAGGAATTTACGGAAATAGTATCCATAAATAACGGACAGGGTCATAAATCATTGATTATCGATTGTACTTGAATATTGCCTAAGGGAGATATTGAACTTGCCGCGTAACTTTTGTGGAAATCTTTTGTTTTAATTTTTACTATTTCAACCATTCAACATCATCATTCACATTACTTGCAATTATTGATAATTATAATAATAATAACAATAATTATAATAATGTTTTAACTAGAGAACACTATTTCATTACAGCCACATATTCAGTCATTAATGAATTGAATGTAAATAGCGGATGTTGGAAATAGAATTCGTCGGTAGTAATTGTTGACAATAGTCACAGAATAATACAAAAGCTACAACATTCGTGAATTTTGACATAGTAATGGGAATGAATCTAGTGTGCACTTGTTTTTTTTATATTCGGCTGATCCCTTTTCACGTGCGTAATGTTTGCACGTGAGAATTGTTGAAAATTGTAAACCTGTTATTTTCAAGTACAGACGCACACGGTAAGTCTGATGCAAAAGCATAGTGTGCTTTAAAAACGTAAATAGGCGCACCTACATGTCCCCGGTAAAGAGTACGTCAACTTTTTATTTTGCGATCTTAAATTCCCAATCAGTTATTCCTGATCTGATAAAGACTCACATTTGACTTCGGTAGGCTTTTTTAATTTGAGAAATAGAACAGTTTCCTTTTCAGAATATCAAATAGATTTTACATACTCTAGTAAACGCTTGATGTTGAATGCCTTAAAAAGTATGTGACTTTTCATTTTCAAACCATTTTTTTCCCTTCAAAATTGCGGCTGGAAATAGAAGATTGCTTGAAAATATATTTAACATTTTAGAAGAAATAAGGATTTATTGTGGAAAAAAAACTTTGTCATTTCTGCAGTAAAACAATAACTGTTACATTTTACAGATGTTGTCAATTAATACTCTGCACACATATCAAACCTTGCGTGTTTTTTCTTCTCTTTTTTGTTAATGTAATAATCAGTTTATTTCGGGAATGACATGAAAGACATAAGATACGAGTAATAAGACTGCCAGGTTTTTACCTGTGTATTATGAAAACTAGCTTTGGTCTGGAAGAAACTCTATGTTAAACTCTATGTTGACACCAATTTCAGCCAGGAATGTAGAGGTGATTCTACGTTCCTGTTTCAGCGGAGCGAATTCTTGCCTTTCACTCGAGACAAAGAGAAATGTTGAACAAAATATAAAGTACCCGTGCAAGTGCTTCGAAATTAAAAAACATACATATTGAATATGTTATGCCTTGCAAATTAACATCAAAAGCTAAATAAAATTATTGACAATGATACTGAAAAATTCATGAATCTTCTATATCTGGTTAAAATAAAGAATCTAACCCAGTTTTTATTTTAGTGTAAAACAAAACCTAATATACAACTTTTTAAAGATCATGATAAAAAATATATAATAAAACGACGGGTAGAGTTTTTAACTTAAAAAAGACCAAATTAATTAAGTTTCAGAAAAAAAAATCATTAAAAAAGGGAAATGATTGTGATTCTAAAATAACTTTATTAGTTAAAATGTTATCGCGAGGTTTTTTTTTAACCTATAATAAATTTGTGGCGTGTATTGGTCCGGCTGTGTCACTTTTTCTGCCACATGTCAACAGGTATTAAAATTCAATACTTGTTAAATCTGAAGAGTGATTTTATATGACTTGTTTTCCTTGGTATCGTCTATCTTACGCACTGTAGTCATACAATTTGCGGCGGTACGGACTCCAGACCATAAATTGGAATCGACGTGTACCAAATCGTACAAAGGCGTAATATATAAAAACGTTCAGTTCAGTTTTTCCCAACCTCTACAGTTACATCTACAACACTACAATTCATTTCTCTAGTTCCATGTCTCATACCGACCTAGGTCATTGGACTATTTTAAAGACCTTGATTGGACCCAGTACCGACCTTCGTTTTATTTTGAGGCACTCTGTTATTATTTAATAAAAATGCGAGGATTTGCTTACCTGTTATAAAGAACTGTGAATTCTAAAACAGCTTATGTTAAATATTGACCTTAGAGATTATTCAGTATACTGTATATGTTGAATATTTTTCATATGCCAACAAGCCTGGTTTTATAACTAAGTCTGCTTATTAATACCGAATGTTTTACCATTCCATGATTCTAAAATACTTAACTATGATGGTAGTGTTGCGTGTTGTTGTGTATCTATATTGTATTTCGTATCACTTTTAATTCTTATAATTTTAATTTTATTGTGATAATATTTATTTTATTATTAAACTTAACATTATTACTATAAATACAGTGTATGCTTTATACACATGCTGAATAACGAGGGGTTCCCGATTCGATTTAAACGGATGTAGGGGCAATAAAATTGCGTAATCATTACGTAATTTTATGGCACGCGACTTCTCTAATCTGTGAGATATTGGCCTCTCGCCTAATTTGCATAAGTAATTGTGATTGGCTGGAAGCCGCTCAAGCGTTGATTCGTTACTAAAATATTTAGGTTTTTTACATGTATAGTAACAAGAATATTGAACAATCAACCTTTATGAGTAAGCATTTATTATGATAAGATGAAGTATGGCAACTGAGTAAATGATTTCTTGAGTCACAATTATCTTCAAAGAATGAATCTAATACTGTGGAAAACGAATGCACAAGGCCGAGTACAGAACCTTACATCACTCCGATAAACATGATAAAGAAATAGTCTCACTATATCCACTTCGAAGGCAAGTTGACATTTTATAGTGTCTGCCTTCTACGTCTCAGTTTGATGTGCAAATAGCTGGGAACATATCCCCGGCACTTATAAACACAATAAAATCTAATACTTAAATGCATTTATAATTTAACACGATAGGATTAAGTTTAAAAATTCCAAGTTACATTTACCTATCTACACACCTGCATCAATCGGTGAAATATGATAATAAACGGTGTATCATGCCGCATGTGTGAACTTGCATTTTTAAACATACAGATGTTTTTAAAGTGGTGAGAGTTTTCATAATATGTACGGTTTTCATTTAACGTGATTTCTTAAAGCTTCATTTTAGAGCGGAAGTTTGTTAGTAAACAGGTGAATTGTGTATTATGCGCCGGTTGTGCCCAATACCGAAACTACAATTTCCACATATTACGGAGCACATTAAAACTATGTGTGAAGGTGCGACAGTCACAAAATATCAGATCTGTGAAAGGAGTCACACTGAAAAAATCTGATCTATGAAACAGTCCAACCGTTCACTCAACCTGGCCGTGTTCATCTTTTTCGGAGTAAACTAGCATAATCAAGATAAAACATAACGACAAGAAAGATGTTTTTAAATAACTCTTTTCTCTAGGAAAAAGCGCATGCTATTCTCTTTACAGAAGCTTTATTTCATCATGTTTACCTGCGTACACTTCCTATCCGATTGAAGTTCCTTACAACTTTGTGTACAGTTTGCCTGCTGATGTTGATTCCATGCTGATTAAATAAGATCCGCTGAATACGCAACGTTGTATGACCAGTCAGGTGATAATCCACTAATATGTTTTATACCAATTAACTGGCATTTTACCACCTCTTTGCAACTTCATATTTTTTGTTTTCCTATAAAATAGCGCTTAATATTGTCACTGGTTAACGAATTTTAAACGAAAAAATAACAGCAAGCAGAGTCGGCCAATCAGATCGTAGAACCGCTAAAACCGATTGAAACGGTTCGCTTACCGGTCCTTTGCGGTGATCGGTCCGGTGAACGGTTATGGACCGATATGACCGAACCGGAACGCAAACGCAAACGAACCGCTACCGGAACGCAACCGGAACGCAAAAATGGTAAAAATTACCGTTGGCAGTACTGTACCATTCAATTAATGTACAGGTAAACTTTAAAGGTTTATAAATTTATTAATTGCTGTATTCATAATGAGTATAGCCTAAGTAAGTAAAATGTATTAGTTAAATAATGCATACATTTATTGATATTCACTAATGCTGCCTAGCTATTATCAGCATTAGCTAGAAGGTCCCAAGCCCTTGTAAAAGCAGAGGGAAGAAATATCAGAAAAATGTAATAAATATCTTCAGTGATCTGTTTATCATATTTGATTCTATATATGGAAGACCTTCCATGGTGATTTTTTTCAACATTAAGAATGTGTCTAATTCAATAATAAAATTCAATTTCACCAATAAGATATATTTCTTGTTGAAATAAACAAACAAGAGGGCCAAGATGGCCCTATAACGCTCACCTTGGTACAAGTCCACTTGCCTGGTGGAAGATCACTAGATAATGTTACATACCAAATAGGTTTTCCTATATACGTCTTTGTAAAACAAGTGACTCCCCCCCACCCCCCCCAGGGCAAGGTCAATTTTGACCCCAAGGGCATAATTTGAACAAGTTTTGAAGAGGTCTACTAGGCAATGCTACATGCCAAATATCTAAGCTCTAGGCCTTGTGGTTTCAGAGAAGAAGATTTTTTAAGTTTTTCCTATATAAGCCTATGTAAAACTAAGTGACACCCCATGCGGGGTCAATTTTGATCCAGGGGTCATAATTTGAACAATCTTGGTAGAGGTCCACTAGCCAATGCTACATGCCAAATATCTAAGCTCTAGGCCTTGTGGTTTCAGAGAAGAAGATTTTTAAAGTTTTTCCTATATAAAGCCTATGCAAAACTAAGTGACCACCAGCGTGGGGTCAATTTTGACCCGGGGGTCATAATTTGAACAATCTTGGTAGAGGTCCACTAGCCAATGCTACCATGCCAAATATCTAAGCTAAGCTTTTCCTATTTGTTGCCATAGCTACCAGAGTTCTGCATGGAATGGATTTCTTTGAACAGTTTTGGTAGAGCTTCATGCAAGGAACATTCCTGCATAGTTTTATCAACATTGGCCTAGTGGTTTCAGAGGAGATGTCATTTGAATCAAAATGTTGACGGACGACAGACGACGGACAATCATCAATTAGAAAAGCTCACCCTGGCATAGCCAGGTGAGCTAAAAACAGAACGATGAAAAATAGAGCACAGAAAGGCAGTTTGGATATACATGATGTATCAAATAACTGATAGACATTATGACTGTTCAACAAAAATCCAGGATAAATATACTATTATAATAGCTTGTATTTTATTTTCATACTCAAGATTAGACCGCCACTTTTTGTTCTTATATTACCAAACATGAGACTTTAGTGTGTAACTTTATTTCAGCAATATCTGTTACTAGTACTGATTTGCAGATGAAAGTCAATGACTTATTATAGTATGCACATGTAACCATTTATTAGTTAAAAATAATTGGTTGAGCACCCATCTACTGAAAATCTCTACCAATATGACTTTGGTATTTGGTTAGAATTTAAGTGGACACTCCAATGAACATTAAGTGTAACAGTGCACTGCTGAAAGAGTGTATTTTATAAATTCCATACTAATAATGATGCATTCTTCTAACACAATGATGTAACTCAGTGTTTCAATTTAATCATTTGAATTGGAACCAAAACAAAAATACCTTTTGTCTCAAAGATATGACTCAGCATGGTTCCAGCCGTTGTATGCTGCTATCACTAATTAATGATTAAACTGCCATGGTCATACCTGCAACAGAATAATTTTACAGACATGTTTGAATTTAAAACTATTGAAGAGACAAGAGGGCAAAGATGGCCCTATATAGCTCACCTCTATTGCATGACAATTCTAAGCTTTTCTTTTTTTTTTTATCAATTGTACTTTACAAGTTTACCAGAAAAAATGAATAAAAATTAATCTTTTATTCAAGAACAGAATGGCAAACATGTCTCATCCCCAGAAATATCTTCTGATTTATCGGCTTATCGGCGAAATTGTCTCCCTTGAAAGCAGCTTATCGGGTTTATCGATTAAGCGTTATTGGTCAATTTATACACATTGAAATATAGAGGAGTAAAATCTTTAACTCACCAAAAAGTAATAAAATCATATTCTGACAATATTTATTAAGTTATTGAAGTAATCTGCATTCTTTCCACTTTATTCCAATATATTTTTTATTAAAATAAATTGATATCTTCTTGCTTCCCTATTGATTTTAAACTATTTGTAACTATTTTTGCATCAAATCGCATTGACTTCAATGGAAATGTGCATTTCTTTAAGCTTCACATGAGGTTTTCATTTAAGATATTTACATATTTATACTTAACTGACAATATTTATTAAGTTATTGAAGTAAACTAGAAAGTTGTATCTTTACTTAGATGTTTTTATTTTTAAGTTATTTGTATGTCTTCTTGCTTCCCTAAACGTTTGAAAATAACGATTTTAACTGATTTTACCAAATTACAGCTTTAGTCACCTGTATTGACGAATGTTGTGACTGGTTATATCACGGACCCGTATGTGTATATAGGTCTGTGGTTAAATCAAGCATCACAGTGTTACCTGTTTTTAGAGTTTTATAAAGATTTATAAAAATGTAATAGTTGTGTTGGTCAAATTTTTTAGATAATTATGCCAAAATTTTACATCTTAAATGAAAGCCGCTATAAAGCTTTATTCTGTTATGAAAAATTGATTGGCTCATCGAAATTTAATGCAATAAAATAACATAATATTAGCACATGAAAAAAAATTCCCAGCGGAAAAAGGTGAGCAGTGATGAATGAAGACTACATTTTGTTTATAAGTTTATGTCTAACTTCTTTTAAATTTTTAGATAAAATTTAGATGGTATCTAAAATATGACTGTGCAACATATTTATCTTAGATTATTTCATCATCAGATCGAGTACAGTTCTGTGGATCATATTCTCATACATGTATTTACAAGATAATAAACAATTAAATTATGATGCATCTTTAAAGTTGTACTTTCTGTTTGTAGTTTATGCGAAATAATAAGCAAATTAAAAATCAAAACTAATACAGTTATAAAAACGTCCGAGGTATGCTAGGACAGTCTTTAATCTGTTTCCTCGCCTCTGGCAATAACAACACGATGTCAATTAACAGTGATAATTTTGACACGCTTGATTGTAACACTGTTGTATCTCATCATAACCAAAGAAGCAGATACAGTTCTTCAATTCTCAACTTGCGAAGTGTATGTCATTTACGTTGCATTTGGCCGTTTCTTGATAAATTTAAATTATACCCTCGGGGAAAACTCTTTTTGGTCAATTTATTATATTAAAAGTTTGTGGCATAGGAAACGGTAATTATTTTAACCGTGTTTTAGGTATTTGATATTACCATATTTTACATGTTATATAAAATCTGCTATATAGCTTTTATCTGTCTTGAAAATGTGATCGGTTCATCGCAATTTAATGCAATACAATTACACAATATTAGCACATTAAAATGATTTCCCGTCGGCAAAAGATAAGCAATGATGACTTAAGACTGCATTTTGTTCATTAATTTATGTCATACTTTTTTTTAAATTTTAAAATAAAATTTAGATTCAATCTAAAATATGTTTTTATGATTGTTCAACCATAGACATAGAATATTCTATGTCTCTTGTGCAACATATTTATTTTAGATTATTTTATCACCAGAGCGTGTAAAGTTCTCATACATGTATTTCCAAGATTATTAAAATAAAGTATTATGCATCTGTTTATAGTTTATGCAAAATAAGCACATTTAAATCAAATTTAATACAGTTATAAAATCGTCCATGGACACTCTTTAATCTGTTTTCTCGCCTCTGGCAATTACACCACCAATTAACAAAGATAATTATGACACGATGTAAAACTGTTGTATCTCAACATAAACAAAGAAGCAGATACAGTTCTTCTATTCTAAACTTTCGAAGTGTATGTCATTTACGTTGCATTTGGCCGTTACTTGATAAATTTATATCATACCCTCGGGGAAAACTCTTTTTGGTCAATTTATTATAATATCTAAAGATTGTAGCATAGGAAACGGTAATTATTTAAACCGTGACTTGGAAACAAATCAAAACGACATTTTGATGTTGTAATTACAAAGTAATTAGAAACAATTGGTACACAAGTGTAAACAAATTATTTAAGCAAAAATCTTGACTTTTTATTTCAAAATCAGTAATTGCAGTATATTTGTTACGAGGTTTTTGCACACAATTTAATGGTAACGATTGCATGTACATATGTACAAAGAATGGCTTTTACAAATGCATTTTCATTCGGTCCCGGAAAAATCAGACAATAAGATTGAAAAAATTCGAATTATTTCTTGATTTCCTTTTATTTAATTTTCGTCGTAACATTGATATTTATGGCTCATTTTGAATAAAACTTCGAGAAAACAATCCGAGGTCGAAATGAATATCTTAACCCAACCAGTGCGTGGTCAGTTCACGCTTGGATAAAGATAGCTGATAAGACAAAAATCCAATAATCGATAGCGCCCAACGAGTGACTTTTTGGTGTAAAGGGAAACAATCCATTTTCCCACAGGCCTTATAAGCAAGGGGCAATACTCTGTTTACAATGGCGCTCCATTTCTGGCCATGTGAATGCAGTTATTGACTGCAAAGTACACAAGTCATAACTAACAAAAATGTCTCCATAAAGTAGACTGAAAGTTAATAGAATTACATGTCTTTTTGTTTTTTATCAATTGTACTTTACCAGAAAAAAAAAAATTAAAATTACATCTTCCAATCAAGAACAGAATGGGAAACATTTCTTGAATGCAGCAGAATTGACTGAAAAGTGCACAAACTAATAAAAATGTCTGTAGTACAGACTGAAATTGATTGGAGACAGACATTACATGTCTTCATGTACTACATGTACTATGTCCCATCATCCCTTAAAGTGAATTTCATGCCATTACAGCATAAACATGTAAAACGCACACGTGTTTTGAAGACAATTAACCTTATACATTCGCTGGTTCAATATCTGTTATTTCTACACAAAACTGTGACGTGAAAATTTAACAAGAGCTGTCACATGACAGCACGCTCGACTATTCGAAAGGTTGTTGGTAAAATGGGTTTTTTGTCAAAGAACAGGAGTATTGTGTAATTGTCTGTAAGAATTAAGGTCAAAGATATGAAACTTGTTCAAAGACCTTTGTAAATGTACATTACATTCAAAGCCTTACTCTGGATTCTGTAAGCCAAGTGGAGGGAGGAGGGGATAATTTCAAAGAAATACATAACCTTGTAAATTTGATCATGAATAACTTTGTATAACTTTTCAAAATTGAAATGTATAGAATTAAAACAAGAGCTGTCCATAAGACAGCACGCTCCACTATTGTGGGTGTTTGCTAATAAAACAAAACTTTTATCAGTGTAATAGCAAAACAAAATTCTGCTAACTATTAAGTATAAACTAGGAAAGTTGAATCATAAAAAAAGTCAAAATCTATAACTATAGATTTAATTTTTGGTAAATTAATTGTTTGATACAAAATTTACCCTGAACACTATTGCAAGGTTTGATATAACTACCATAAGTGGTTACTGTGATATGTGCATGATAGTACCTTGCATGCAAAACTTTACCAAATTTTCAAAGTCAAACAAGGGCCATAATTTGCACTAAATTTAAACAAGAGTTATCTGTCTTGGCTGTGTGACACCTCTTAAGACATTAAAAAAGTTTCAAGTCAATATCATAAGTGGTTACTGAGATATGTGCATGATAGTACCTAGCAGGCAAAACTTTAACCAAATTTTCAAAGTCAAACAAGGGCCATAATTAGTACTAAATTTATACAAGAGTTATCTGACTTGACTGTGTGACACCCCTAGAGACATTAACGAAGTTTCAAGTCAATATCATAAGTGGTTACTGAGATATGTTCATGATAGTACCTTGCATGCAAAACTTTACCAAATTTTCAAAGTCAAACAAGGGCCATAATTTGCACTAAATTTAAACAAGAGTTATCTGTCTTGACTGTGTGACACCTCTTAAGACATTAAAAAAGTTTCAAGTCAATATCATAAGTGGTTACTGAGATATGTGCATGATAGTACCTAGCAGGCAAAACTTTAACCAAATTTTCAAAGTCAAACAAGGGCCATAATTAGTACTAAATTTATACAAGAGTTATCTGACTTGACTGTGTGACACCCCTAGAGACATTAACGAAGTTTCAAGTCAATATCATAAGTGGTTACTGAGATATGTGCATGATAGTACCTAGCAGGCAAAACTTTAACCAAATTTTCAAAGTCAAACAAGGGCCATAATTTGTACTAAATTTTTTCAAGAGTAATCTGCCTTGATTGTATGACACCCCTTAAGACATGAACAAAGTTTCAAGTCAATATCATAAGTGGTTACTGAGATATGTGCATGATAGTACCTAGCAGGCAAAACTTCAACCAAATTTTCAAAGTCAAACAAGGGCCATAATTTGTACTAAATGTTTTTAAGAGTTATATGCCTTGATTGTATGACACCCCTAAAGACATGAACAAAGTTTCAAGTCAATATTATAAGTGGTTACTGAGATATGTGCATGATAGTACTTAGCAGGCAAAACTTTAACCAAATTTTCAAAGTCAAACAAGGGCCATAATTTGTACTAAATTTTTTCAAGAGTTATCTGCCTTGATTGTATGACACCCCTAAAGACATGAACAAAGTTTCAAGTCAATATCATAAGTGGTTACTGAGATATGTGCATGATAGTACTTAGCAGGCAAAACTTTAACCAAAGAAGCAACGCCGACGCCGACGCCGACGCCGACGCCGACGCACAAGTGACTGTAATAGCTCTCCATATTCTCCGAATAGTCGAGCTAAAAAAGTCAAAATCTATCACTATATATTTAATTTTTGGTAAATTAATTGTTTGATACAAAATGTACCCCTGAACACTATTGCTAAGTTTGATATAACTACCATAAGGCCAGAGTTTTTTTATTTTTCGTTTTACGGGAATTTTTTCAAAAATAAGCGCCAGGAGGAGGGAATAAAAATAAGAAAAAGATGTCGAAAAATGAGCGTCGAGAAAAAAGAATAAAAATAAGATGGATTTTCCATATTTTTTTCTTTTTTTTTGGAAACCTTTATAGAATGTATGTTTTGAAGTTGTGCACACTTGTTTTGTACTCCATACTGCCTGTTGTATTTATATAATAGTTCTGTATTATAAAGGCAAACAAGCTGTCATTTTCACAAGATGATTATTAGTGACATGGTTGAGTGTGAGCTTGTCATGCCAAAGGTACTGGGTTCAATTCTCGGTTTGGCCTAAAGGTTGTTCTCCTCTCGGATACTTCAATGGCGACGAGGATGAGTTCTGATAACTCGGTGACTGGGAATAGGCCACCAGGGGAGCAATAATGGGCTAGAAACTGCAAGGCTGCACAGTTGATGTCCGGCGCCATAACATAAAGAGGAGAAGAGTGTAGTGATATAGGCCACTTCAAAACAGCCTCGCTGTTGGGATACCTCTTTAGAGACATGACTGTGTGCACCTTTCATGCCAAAGATACTGGGTTTCGATTCCCGGTTGGGTCTAAAGATTTTATGCCCCCAAAGGGTGGCATATAAAAATCGCACCGTCCATCTGTCTGTCCGTCTGTCTGTGCGTCCCCACTTACAAATTCGTGTCCAGACTGTAACTCTGTCATGCATTGAAGGATCTTAAAATAACTTGGCACAAATGTCTAGCACATCAAGACGACGTGTCGTGTGCAAGACCCACGTCCCTACCTCAAAGGTCAAGGTCACACTTAGAGTTTGAAGATAATGGAATCCTGTATATATGCACACATTCGTGTCCGGACTGTAACTTTGTCATGCATTGAAGGATTTTAAAATAACTTGGCACAAATGTCTAGCACATCAAGCTGATGTGTCGCATGGATTTTAAAATTACATACCACAATTATTGAGCACATGGAGAGGACAAAGACTGTGAGACACCTCTTTCGGGGGCATTCGTCACTTGTGAGGGACAGCTCTTGTTTTTCTCTTGGTTACTTTAGACATATTATTTTCGATCAAAAAGTGTAAAGGCTAAAAAAAAAAAATATGTGTGGTTCAGGTAACATTGGTCAAAGAAATAGGGTAGGTAGGTCGGGGTTTTTTTTCAGACGCAAGTTGTTACAGACGTACAGTACATGCCTGGAGGATTATGCAAAAAACGCGAACTCCACACTTCGGAGACAAATAACTTGACTTCGAGTGAGCTTGGGAGTGCATGAAGTGACTTCGCGTACGGAGAAATATCGCGTCACTTCGTGGAAATGTTTTTGAGTTGTATGCATGTAACACCGACCGACGTACATTTGTATAGCGTGTTCAATATATTTTATCAACAAAAATAAAACTTACTCATAACATTATCTATTCCAAACTATTATTTCTATAATCCAAAATTATCTGACTATTGTCAAGAATTACTTTTTCATGTCTCAAACTGTCAAATATCTCGATCTGTTTGATGCCACGTGCTTCACTAAGATCAAACAAACTCAATTGTACAATGTGCGTCGGCGTTTGTTCTTTGATCTCGTGACACCTGCGGCTTTATCTTTATGAATAAAAGAGGTTGCAGTAAAAATAAATATTTCGGCAAAAGTTATTCATTAAAATAAATAGCAGAAAATTGTTACTGGAAAAGCGTTGGCTTTGACAGTTGATGAAACAATTAATGACAAAAAAACGGCACGCTGGAACGCCACGATTTTCTTTAAAACATAACGTTTTGATTTAAATACAGAACAATTGGATAAATACTTTTTGCATTCACAACTCAGTCAGCGGTGTCACACAGCTTGGATTTGCCAACAATTTCATAATTGACAGGATTAGTACGACAGGCCATATTCTTCACACCTATCGCGAGTGACAATGCTAAGGGACAGCGGATTTTTAACGGAAATAAATATTTTAAATCAACATAAAGGTGATAAATATTTTAGGTTCTGACAAAGAAAAAACTCAATACTTTTTGAAACAATAAAAAAAACAACATAACGCTGTGATAGTATACACGGTTATAGAGTATTCCTAGTATACAGTAGCGGCGATTCTCAACGAAAAACGTCGACGGTGATGTCTGATTCGATCTTTGTGATTCAATGGATCTAAAATCAACAGGTTGCTTTTACAGGTGTGTTTTACCAATATTTTAATTAATAAATACTTCACGCGAAGTCACTCCAAAATACTCTGAGAAACGCTGTTGTGAAATTAGCGTTAGGTGAAATAACACTAAATTTTATTTTTTTCGGAGATAGAAGCAACGGGCGGCGGAAAAAATAAAAATAAAGTTAAGAATTCGAATCTTTTTCTTATTTGGGTTTTGCAATATTTAGGTACGGCGCTCCCGTAAAACGAAAAATAAAAAAACTCTGGCCTAAGTGGTTACTAAGATATGTGCATGATATAGAGGATAATTGTTGGTTTCGGTGTAAGATCACGTTATAATTTCACCGAGTGGGCACCAAAAGTGATATTTTCACGAGTGGCGCAGCCACGAGTGAAAATAACAACTTTTGGTGTTCACGAGTGAAATTAACGTGATATTACACCGATACCAACAATTTTTCTGTTTATTTTATGGTTAAAACTCTACTTTTATTGAGTTTGTTTCTATAAAATAACGAAAATCGGGAAACGTCATCAAAAAACATAGCGCAAATGACGTCATTTTAACGACGTCATCGTAGCATGGTTTCCAGCATTAATTACGCTCTGTATACTTTTTGACGTATATCCGGGTTAAAGATTGCAAAAACAGTGAAAAATAAAAATGGTAATCCACTGTTTCAAAACTGTGGATTATCACTTTTATTTCACTGAGAAAACTCTATAATTCACTCGAAAACATTAAATAACACGTTATAATTTCACCGAGTGGGCACCAAAAGTGATATTTTCACGAGTGGCGCAGCCACGAGTGAAAATAACAATTTTTGGTGTTCACGAGTGAAATTAACGTGATATTACACCTATACCAGCAATTTTTCTCTTTATTTTATGGTTAAAACTCTACTTTTATTGAGTTTGTTTCTATAAAATATCGAAAATCGCGGGAAACGTCATATAAAAACATAGCGCAAATGACGTCATTTAAACGACGTCATCGTCGCATGGTTTCCAGCATTAATTACGCTCGGTATACTTTTTGACGTAAATCCGGGTTAAAGATTGCAAAAACAGTGAAAAATAAAAATGGTAATCCACTGTTTCAAAACTGTGGATTATCACTTTTATTTCACTGAGAAAAGTCTATAATTCACTGGAAAACATAAAATAAAGTACCTTGCATGCAAAACTTTAACAAAATTTTCAAAGTCAAACAAGGGCCATAATAATTATGGCCCTTGTTTGACTTTGAAAATTTTGTTAAAGTTTTGCAAATTATTAATTTGTACTAAATTTATACAAGAGTTATCTGTCTTGACTATGGGACACCCCTTAAGTCATTTACAAAGTTTCAAGTCAATATCATAAGTGGTTACTGAAATATGTGCATGATAGTACCTAGCAGGCAAAACTTTAACCAAATTTTCAAAGTCAAACAAGGGCCATAATTTGTACTAAATTTATACAAGAGTTATCTGACTTGATTGTATGACACCCCTAAAGACATGAACAAAGTTTCAAGTCAATATCATAAGTGGTAACTGAGATATGTGCATGATAGTACTTAGCAGGCAAAAGTTTAACCAAAGAAGCAACGCCGACGCCGACGCACAATTGACTGTAATAGCTCTCCATATTCTCCGAATAGTCGAGCTAAAAAATCAATACTAAAATATAATCATGAAAATCAACCACATGCAAGCAGGATTCAAACTCAGGATGTTCAGTTTGTTAAGCCGACACCCTTCCATATCACCATAATAGCTTGCTCAATGGCTAGGAAGTACAAGTGCTGTATTACGGTATTAACCCTCTAATATATAATACAAAGATTGAGTTTTGCTTGGTGAAAAGTAGAAATTCATGTCAGTTATTAATAAGTAACTTTGGGGAGAAAACATGTGACTCCATGACCGTCTATCATGCAAGATAGATGATCATGTTCTAACTAAATTAACTAATTATCTAAACTATTTGACATTACTTCTTGTAGTCATGTCATGTCAATTATCTAAACTATTTGACATCACTTCTTGTAGTTATGTCATGTCACAAGAATATGCGGGGTTTTGGCCAGGCCGGCTCCATCCCAGCTCATTATTATACATTTTAATACAAAAGCAACTCACATCTGCATGGATGTAGTGATCATAGGCTTCTTGTGGCAGGAATGGGTTAATTTCTTTTGTTTTCATTAACCATGTTAACAGTTTTCATTTTAAATAACTTCTTTGCCAAATGTTCTCACTGGACAGTAACTTCTTATGGTCAGTTTTAAAAGCAGTGAGGTGTATAATCATTTCTGTTGGCATGTTACCTTTGGCATAATGTTTA
>JAFMSR010000004.1:12574297-12604174 GCA_022818135.1 Saxidomus purpurata
TAATTCCATTATTCATTGCTAGGTGTCATTCACACCCAGAGTGTTTTCCTATAATATGTAACTGATTGATAGTAACACAAAATTAAAACGTCTTGAACCCCTAGATTGACTTCTTTATAGATTATACTTTATGAAATACATGTATGAGTAAATATTCCTGTGTTGCAAAGCAGAGAGAACCTGGGTAAATAACAGGTGACAAAAGTAACGCTGACCTTAAGGTCAGTTAGTTAGAGCGTCTGACTTGCAAGCAAAAGGTCGTGAGTTTGAATCATACACTGGGTAGATGTTTTCTCATTACGTTTCATCTTTGGCGACGAGGTTAAAAGGTCAGTTGCAAGCTTATAAGGTTAGTGGACAGTTCTTAGTGGACCAAGGAGCATGCGGTATTTGCAGGGGTTTTCATCGATGCCCCGCTTAACAACTATACAATTCCACTGTGGTCAAAACCTTCAAAGATAAAGAGGGAAGAGTGTAGTGATCATAGGCTTCAGAGTATCCAGAAGCCCGGTATGCTCAGTTGGTTAGAGCATCTGGCTTGCAGAAGGTTGTGGGTTCAAATCCTACGCTAGGTAGATGTTTTCTCCTTAAGTTACAACACAGAAAAAGTGAATTAATTGAAACTCTCTTTTCAAATTCCTGTTTGGTTTTTCTATTATTATTAATCATGTAATTTCAAGCTGTGTGAGTAGCTAAGCTGACTCTATCTTAGAGTAATGACAGTTCTTAATAACATTTATAACCCGTAAATCATTTCTAAATGCACCACAGATTTAGATCGTTTGTGCAAACTTACTGTCTGTTTCTTCCGGGACGCGGAAACAGAAGACATTGGGGAAAATGCAGACGTTTCTTAGGGAATTTGACGTTCATCTATCTTTAAAAACATATACAAATGTTTCAGAAGTATTTCTACAAAACGTAGAAGCACTAAACATGCTAAAACAACTGTTCATGTTGTTATGCGCGCGTTCGGCAATGGCGACTTTTTGCGGGCGTGAGCGGCGGTGGACACTTGTAAAGACGTAATGGCTGGAAAATATCCAAGAACACAGTGTTAAATTTCACTGCTACTTTATTTTTGCATAGAAGTCATATGATATAAACAAAATACAAAATCAAGAACAATTGAAAATATTACAATTGTTACTTATTTTGGGGAATAAGCTAAATTAACATAAATACAGATTTGGGGTAATTCTCAAGATGGTAGAGCTACAATTTTACATTTACTCGCTTTTGTGTGAGAGGACGCCAAAACTTGAAAGAATACATAAATGCAATACAATATTCTAGTGAAACAATAATACAAAGTTTGTTATATATAATACAACAATACCTTACATAGTAACATTTAAGATATAAACTTAATACATTTTATTTCTGAAACACGATCTTTATGAAAATACAATCTTATAGAAAAATAATTGAACAAAAAGCTTAGAAAAAAAGAAATGAAAAATAGAATAAAGAAATGTCACATACCTGGAAAATATCCAAGAACACAGTGTTAAATTTCACTGCTACTTTATTTTTGCATAGAAGTCATATGATGCTTCTAGCACTGGTTCTTGGGTTTTTATTCACAACTGGTTTTCCAGGTGACAATAGCAATTGAAAAGAAAACACACCTGAGGCTCAAAAATGTCGTCATAAAATTATAGAAACAATGTAAAAAAGATGGCAATGATGATAAGATTTTACTTTCCTTTTAATCTTTAATTTTAAAGGCCATAAATAGACAGACTACCTTCAAATTAAATCTATGGGACAGGAAATGCAAAGATAAGAAATCATAATGGTCATTAAGTTAACGTGGCAGCCTTACCCTAGGATATAATATTATTCTTTATTCTAATGATAATTAATCAAATCTTTGGCAAAGTTGAGTTTTATCAAAGTTCGGGAGAAGAGAAAAATGTATACAATGTATTATACAAAATAATGCAAGATTTCCAAGAAAACAATAATTGATAAATTATGCAAATTCTATTTGTTTTAATTAAAAATTTTATAAAGAATTTGCAAGAAAAACTGGGGCATAACAATAAAGTTAGTAGAAAATGTAGACTGCAAAGAAGTTTTTTTACCCTGGTTACCGATCAACATCGCTTGCTTGGTTACCGTGAAAGTTAGTAGTTGTGAAAATTAATGTTTAAAGTTGTTACACCAGCATAAACAAGCCACTACTTTAAAGTGAATTGTTCTAGAGTCACAGTTTCTTTTTCAATCGACGATGGTCGCCATCTTGATTTTGACTTGCGTAACTATTTGTGCCTGCTCTTGACATGGTGCAAAAGTTTCGCCAATTTTTACGTCTTTATGTTACGCCAGCTGTTGATAAAATGCTACTTATGCCAAACTTAGCAGTTCAGCCAGAACTTACGCCTAAACATTGGCACAAGTAATTGTTGATAAAACGATGCGCAGTTATACACCACTCAGGCCTCCGGCCTTTGTGGTTAATTACTGTGTATCAGTACTCAAAATCATTGTTTATTTAACACTGAACACCACCGGAATGGATATTATATCATTAATTTTACACACATGCTGTATATTGGCAGGTACCCGCCTATCCGGTCACTAAAACTGTCCTTTATTGCTAAACAGTTCCAGATGTTATGACAATTATGATATTTTAAATTTTCAGATTTCACCGATTGATGCATTGTGTGTTGATAGGTAAATTGGTAAATTGAACTTGGAATTGTGTTAACATCATTTTTAAACTTAATCCTAATCAAATCATAAATACAATTAAATTGAATTATCTTGCGTTTGTACAATGTTGTAAGTGCCAAATCAATTTTGTTGGGGATGTGTACACAGCCATTTGCATATCGCAGTGAGACGTAAAAGGGGGACGACTCTAAAATGTCAACCAGTAAACTGGTTTGCCTTTGAAATGGAAATAGTGAGGAGAATAACTTTGTAAGAAAACAAGCAGGACTATTTTTGAGTCGTATACCTGTTGACTTTTAAAGAACAACTGACTTGACGATGATGAAATTCATTGAATGTGTCTTCAATCATGTCAATGAAATAATACCAGCTGAACAAAGGAACATTCTACATAAATCAAAACGTCAGTTACCAATGATGCTACTGTGACACTGTTCATGCTGTTGAAAAGGGTTTCGGTGTGCCACTGTTCATGCTGTTGAAAAGGGTTTAAGTGTGCCACTGTTCATGCTGTTGGAAAGGGTTTAAGTGTGCCACTGTTCTTGCTGTTGGAAAAGGGTTTAAGTGTGCCACTGTTCATGCTGTTGAAAAGGGTTTAAGTGTGACACTGTTCATGCTGTTGAAAAGGGTTTAAGTGTGACACTGTTCATGCTGTTATAAAGGGTTTAAGTGTGCCACTGTTCATGCTGTTGAAAAAGGTTTAAGTGTGCCACTGTTCATGCTGTTGAAAAAGGTTTAAGTGTGCCACTGTTCATGCTGTTGAAAAAGGTTTAAGTGTGCCACTGTTCATGCTGTTGGAAAGGGTTTAAGTGTGACACTGTTCATGCTGTTATAAAGGGTTTAAGTGTGCCACTGTTCATGCTGTTGGAAAGGGTTTAAGTGTGCCACTGTTCATGCTGTTGGAAAGGGTTTAAGTGTGCCAATGTTCATGCTGTTGAAAAAGGTTTAAGTGTGACACTGTTCACGCTGTTGAAAAAGGTTTAAGTGTGCCACTGTTCATGCTGTTGAAGGTCAGACTGTGACACTGTTCATGCTGTTATAAAGGGTTTAAGTGTGCCAATGTTCATGCTGTTGAAAAAGGTTTAAGTGTGCCAAATGATATCAAAGTTTAATGTCTAAGCTTGAATGCACTTATGAACATTTCTCTACGACCTGCAGCTGTGAACAAAGTTGACTTTGAAGATGCAGTGACAAAATTGAAAGCATCCATAGAAAAAACGTCAGAGTTGTCTAGTCAACTCTACCATTTTGTTATGTATCACATGCAGTTTTACAGAAGCAAACTGAATAAAACTTCTTAAACATGTTTAACAGATAGTCATGTCTTAGTTTTTTTTATACCATGAAGAGTATGGCCCTCAGAATTTCTAAACGACCCCCGAATTCTGATAAAGGGGGTCACAAAATGACCTCCTCAAATTCATAGCTGGCAGAAACACTGTTTAAAAGCAAATCGCCATGACAATTTTTGCAATGATATAAGCTTACTTACCAAGACGGCGACCAATCATTGCTACCTAGACTACTTGTCAGAAAAGAAGTCAAGGTAGGGATTACTACAAGTGAATCAAACCTGAGACGCAATGTCTACACTATCCAAAACCAAAGGGATTTGTAACATGATCTGAATAAAATCTCAGTTCATTTTATTTTTTAAAAATATTGTCTTTATAATTAAGAAATAATACAATGTAAGATGTATCCATGTTTGGTTTATCGTAGAATAACCCGAGTTTGGAGTTTTTATGCGCAAGAATATATCACGAAGGCCGAAGGCATAAGAATGACAAACTAGGGTTATTCTACCATAAATCAAACTTGGATACTTATTATTTTGATTCTAACACGACTTATTTTAACAACATTTGAAGAAAAAGAGAGAACTTTTTTCATCGAACATAACTTACACTTGCGTGCTACACACCTAGATTTTGCTGTTGAAGTTTCTCCCGCGAACACTGTAAAGACGCTTTTTCAATGTGATTTTCATTCATGAAAGATGTATACGCGGTGTTTCAGATTTTTCATCAACGTAAACTACAGTCTCATAAGAAAGAAAAAAGTTAAATAATCTAACAGGAATTTAATTTATAGAAATGGTTCGAATTTTCAGGGTACACAATAACGGTTCAAGTTACAAGAAATATTAGTAACGGGTATAGGCAAATGACGTCACAGTTTCTCTTGATTAATGACGTCACTGTGTAAACAAAAACAATAACAACAAAACAGTAAATAAAGTCAGTGTAAATAGTATCGTAACATTAATCAAGTTAACTGGACATGTGTCACCATCAGATCCCCCCATTTTGCCCCAAGTCATCCACAGTATGCCATGTAAGATCCTCTATACCTCTGGTAAATTGAGCAGCCAAACCAGCATGCGCGTGCAGCGTCGTTCAAGGTCAGTTTATTGCAGAATAACCCAAATAGATTTTCTTCTACATGTATGTAGGTTATTCGCTGGTCGTGTTAGAATCAGAGTTAAGTATCATCATACATGGATAACATGTTACCAATCCATTTGACTTCAACAATTCTCTGTTTCACCTACTGTCTAACACCAATTTTCCATTTTCTGCAATAAACCTCAAACAAAACAGTGCATACCAACATACACAATATCAATTGTCTCTTAACATGATTTTATATCTAATATACCTGCTAGTTTCTTTGAAATAATTGGACAGAAACGGGACTTTTTTCTAAGTTAGGCCAAAACAAGAGCTGTCCCTCCCAAGTGACGAATGCCCCCGAAAGAGGTGCCTCACAGTCTGTGTCCTCTCCATGTGCTCAATAAATGTGCTATGTAATTTTAAAATCCTTCCATGCATGACAGAGTAATCATGCATACAGTATTCCATTACTTTAAACACTAAGTGTGACCTTGACCTTTGAGGTAGGGACTTGGGTCTTGCACGCGACACATCCGCTTGATGTGCTAGACATTTGTGCACAGTTATTTTAAAATCCTTCAAAGCATAATAAAGTTATAGTCCGGACACAAATGTATGCATATATACAGGATTCCATTACCTATAAACTCTAAGTGTGACCTTGACCTTTGTGGTAGGTATGTGGGTCATGCACGGACACGTCGTCTTGATGTGCTAGACATTTGTGCCAAATTATTTTAAAATCCTTCAAGGCATGACAAAGTTACAGTCCGGACACGAATGTGTGCATATATGCTTATATAGAGGAATCCATTACCTTCAAACTCTAAGTTTGACCTTGACCTTTGAGCTAGGGACGTGGGTCTTGCACGCGACACGTCGGCTTGATGTGCTAGACATTTGTGCCAAGTTATTTTAAAATCCTTCAATGCATGACAAAGTTACAGTCCGGACACGAATGTGTGCATATATGCTTATATGGAGGAATCCATTACCTTCAAACTCTAAGTATGACCTTGACCTTTGAGGTAGGGACGTGGGTCTTGCACGCAACACGTCGTCTTGATGTGCTAGACATGTGTGCCTAGTTATTTTAAAATCCTTCAATGCATGACAAAGTTACAGTCCGGACACGAATGTGTGCATATATAGAGGATTCCATAACCTTCATACTCCAAGTGTGACCTTCACCTTTGAGGTAGGGATGTGGGTCTTGCACGCGACACGTCGTCTTGATGTGCTAGACATGTGTGCCAAGTTATTTTAAAATCCTTCAATGCATGACAAAGTTACAGTCCGGACACGAATTTGTAAGTGGGGACGCACGGACGGACGGACAGACGGACAGACGGTCAGACGGACAGACGGACAGACGGACAGACGGTGCGATTTTAATATGCCACCCTTCGGGGGCATAAAAAAAAAAATCTGTGTTTAGGGCAACGGTCACAAACATTCTAGGTAGGGTAGGGGCAAAGTTGTTTTTTTTTTTTTTTTTTTTTAATCCAAACAAAGGCTATAGGTTGGGAAAAAAACAATCTGTGTTTAGAGCAAAGGTCCCAAGAATGCTAGGTAGGGTAGGGACACATTAAAAGAAAAAATTCTCAATTTTCAATTTTTTTTTTTTTTTTTTTTTTGGAAAAAAAAACCTCTAGGGTCAGGGGGTTTCGCTAGGGAGGGTCGGGTTGCCTGAAACACAGATATTTTTTGTTTTGGCCTTATCTGGTTATTCTGCCAATATTGCAGATAGAAACACGCTGTACGCATGATCCATCCATATACTTTGCGGAGATCACAAAATATGTTTCCTAGTTCAATTCAAGTAAAACAATAACCTGTGAAACGTCCCAGAGATATGCAACGTCTGTTCCATTATCCGGACAATCGTTAATTTGTGTAAAAAGTAGAGGTGTAACGATTCATAGCGGTACACCGTGCACCGCGGTTTCTTTAACTTTCGCGGTTCACGGCTTGCCATTACCAAAATTCGGTTCGGTATGGTACGGCACAGTATTTACTGTTGGTATTCAACGTAAAGGGAAGTAATCGCTTTGAAGAGCTAGCGATTTTCATTGGCTTAGAAATATTGATTAACCAACGAATTGAAAAATGCGTTAGAAATGTTTTGGCCACCAGTTTGGCATTATTTTGGTTTAGAATCGGCGGTATGACAATATAGTATGAAAACTGTATACATGCAAATTGCAGACAAATACTTTTATCTTAATAAATAATTGCGTCCATTTGTTATTTCATACTTTCTATCCATTCAACTTCTGGGAACAGTAGATGTATCATATGTAACCGTTCCATATCGTATTGCAACTGTATATCGTGATACGTATCGTATCGTGAGAAAAGTGTATTGTTACACCTCTAGTAAAAAGTCTGTCATTTCATCAGATTTTTTTTCTGGTTGATTTTCTCACATTATGCTCTGTACAGATAAGAGTAAACAAGTGGCATTCCCGGAAAAAAGCAACTGGTTACTATTTATAGCATTAATCCTGAACCAAGGTACATCATGGTTACATTGATTTAGGTCCTAAATGTATTATTTAATGCTTTCTGTATGAATATAACAAAGACTATCTATCTTTTAAGATTTAAGTATTAACTTTACAGTTTGCAAGGCTTTCCCCATTCCGAACTGTTAAAATTTTTATGAAACTAATGTTGAAACAGAATGTTAATATCGCTATACATTTGCGCAGGTGCGCATGTGCATTGATATATCAAGTCCCCATGTGACAATGGCCGTCTGCAATCAAAACATAAGGCAAGTGCGGTACATATATCAAATTTATCAATGTTGTTCACCTAAGTGATATATGTTGACTACACTGTCACAGAAACGGAAAGCGTTTAGGCCATCATTAAAAAAATGTTGGTTTGCGGTGCTCCGACCGACTCACCGAAATTAGCCCCGACCCGATCTTTTTTATCGCTACCGCTGCCGATTTTTTTTTATTTAGTCCCATTTCGTTTCTTTGGGCCAATTTCGCGTTTGGTCCTTTTCGTTTTTTATAATCAGTGAATAATCTAGCCAGTCGTCCTGCGTCATAGACGCACAAAAAATGAAAAGGACGCAAAGATTTAAAATATGTGCGTCCTTTAGGACGCAAGCACGTGAAAAGCGAGACTTGGGTATATGCTCGCGGCAGTTTGTATAAAAGAATATCGTCCATGAACTTGCGTTTCCTGCGAGTATTTAGAAGCATTTTCGCATGAAATCGTTAAAAAGTCGCGGCACTTCGCGGGTGTAAAATTGCGGTACTTTAAGTGGTGTTTCAGACAGCTAACAGGACATTAAATTAGAATTATTTTACGTGAAAATTTGTATACACGTATTTTTTTACTTTTGTACATTTATCAAATTCGAAAATATTTGCCACCAACGAACATTTGCATAGCTTGATATAGTGCATAACCAAATAAAACTTACTCATATTATACATTGTCTATCCCAAACTAGTTTTTATAATCCAAAATAATCAGACCTGTCAAAATATTCGGTCTTTTTAATGCCACGTGCTTCGCTTGGATCAAACGAAACTCAGCGTCAGCGTACGTGCTTTGATCTCGTAACACCTGCGGCTTTATGAGTAAAAGAAGTCGCTGTAGAAATTATTTTATTCGACAAAGGTAATTCTTTAAAGTAAATACATTGTAGAAGAAAATTGTTACTTAGAAAAAATCGGCTTGAAGCGCCGCGATTTTGTTATAAACATAACGTTTATTTTAAATAAAGAATAGTTGGAACTTATAAATGTTAATTTAGTTAATTGAAAATACTTTTTTCAAACGTTACTCAAACAGTGGTGTCACATAGCTCGAAATTTCAAAGTTGACGTAGTTAGTTTGTCACCCTTTTATATGAATGCTCGTATTTTTCACACCTACCGCGACATTCACGAGTGACAAATGATAATTGGAGAATAAATCAAAATGGCAGCCTCCATTACGGAAGATATCACATTTTCTGTTAGTGTAAATATTATAAGCACTGGTGAAGAAAAGGTGACTTCGGTCGTTAAAATGCCATACGGAAATTCAGAAAAACAGACACATGGTTTTGATGTATTTGACATTACGACAGAGGGGATTGATATTGATGAAAATGTTGTAGAAAACTTCGAAAAAAATGCCAAAGTTGATGCTCTACAGACCCACCGTGTTGTACTGCCAATCTGCAAACCCTGCAAGGACTCTGGGAGACCCATTATCAAAAGACTTCCTAGAAAGAATTAAAGTGTACACATGTATCTGAAAATTAATAAAATGGTTCTGTCGTTGAATTCTCAGTGCTGTGATCTAAAATATGCATGCCCCTTACATCAGACTGAGGGTCATATAGATTTGCCTTTGTCGTCTGTAAAAAAATAAAAAAAAAAATAAAAAATTCCCTACCTACCTACCTACCCACCCCAAAAATTGTGGGTCGGAGCACCGCAAACCAACATTTTTTTAATGATGGCCTTACATGATCCAGGTATCTTCATTTATACACGTTGGATCAAAGGATGACTTGTTTAATTACGTGCAAATCGAAATTGTCCGGATGATTGAGCGTCTGACATGTAGGACACCAGTACACTAATAAATAAGAACTGAAGAACTTTTGGAACTTACCCCCATTTTTACTGCAAATGATGACAAATTAGATAAGGGAGGTAATTCAGTTATAGATCTAACTCTTATTGATTTTTATTGGGTAGGTATCCGTCACACTTGGAATGCAAATGGCGAAACAGAAGGTAAGGGAGGTAATTAAGTTACAATTCTTTTTTATTTGTACTGGGTAGGTATCCGTCACACTTTTAAACACATTAAAGCTGCTCGCTCCCGATTGATGGTCATGTCGAAAATAAAATATTTTCTTAAAAACAGAAAAAATACCATTTCAATACCTGGATACCTGGATCTTCGTGCCGTAATATTGGCTTCGCCATCGTGCACCCTCTATTAAATGTTCTCTTCTTTAGTACTCTAAACTTACAATGTCACTTGTGCATTTGCTTAGGAGTGCGCTAGTTAGTAGTAACAACTTGGCTTGAATTTTTTCGGGTTCCATTTCTCCTTGTTAAGCAGCGATTTAAATTCATTAACTGATTTAGCGTTTATTGTCTTGCTATATTTAAAATGTTCCAATAGTTTATTGATCTTTGGCTGAATGTGTGTGAGCGTACATTGAGGCAACAGTTTTTCTTAACAATTTTAAGGTGATGTCCACGTAGATCTCTCGATGATGAAGTAAAAAGCCTGTACCATTTTAAATCATCAAAACCGTGAGTGGATTTAAAGATCTGTAACATGCACGGATTGGATGGCAGCAATCTAAATAGGAGAAGAAAACAGCGTTTTTCTCCAGTTTTGATATGATCTTTGGCCAATGTTTTAAATCTAGTTAAACATTTTGTGTTTTGCAATACTTTTGAGTCCATTTATCCCATCTCAGCTGTGTATCTAGCCCAGATTTTGAGACTGAAAATTACGAGACCACGTGCTCTGAAAACAGGTAGACTCGGGTTTCATCAACGGTGACGAATTTCTTGTGGGCGATATAAAGTCTGAGAGTCAACTCCATTTCCTTTTCGCTACCGAACAACAGCTTGACATGTTGAAACAGGCGAAGCTATGGAACGCATTTACTGTCTTATTATGTTGTATTGTATTATACGCAGTCCTTTTCCGTCGTCGAGTTAATAATAAATACATTGAACCTCTCTTGAACTATAAAGTAAAAGATGCGAATCTTAGACACAACACAATTAACCTTCGATCTGAAATTCTATTTCAAGTCATTTGAAAAGTCATAACATCTCGTTTTAATTTGTTTATATAAATTATGAATTGCAGGTGATGCGCAGCCTTTTAGAGAGACTCGGGCGATGTGATGTTGAGAGTTTTGTTGTGGACTACGAGCAAGGTTAGTAAAAAACACATATTTAAAAATAAATTTTAAAGTGATAATTTATCGTTCAAATCGACCTACGAAATCTGCGGGTTCGAGCCCACTTGGTCCACGACCATACTGGTGTCACAAGGAAGCGGAAATGAGAGTGACTCGATACGCTACACGCTTTCTTCAAAATAGAGCTAAAACAAATATAGCATAAACTAAAGTGCTATAGTTATCATTCCCAAAGTTATAAACTAACTAAAACAGTCTTATTTTAGCTTAAATTGATATTTCGTTTGCTTGTCACCATTTGCATTTTCTGTAAAAATATGTTTATGTTAATTTCAGCCGCTTGGCAAGCTGTTGCTATGACTACAGTTTCTACCAGCTGAACACATCATACCAGCCTTCGAGAAGTTAGCCTTAAGAGCAACAACCCCGGCTACCATGGATCGGATTGCGTATATGAGGCGTCAGTGTATGAGTAATACCGTATTCCGTGTGGAAGACTGGTCTGTGTTCCAGCAGTTCATCAGGACCAACAACGATGTTGAAGGTAAGCTATATTATATTGAAAAAATATCTCCGAAATTAATAAATAAATAAATAAAGTACAAACTGATTAAATAGGCTCATCCATCTTTCATTGTGAAACAGAAAACAAAGCACGACAAGTGATATAATTATATATAATTAAGTGGTATGATGTCGCAATCGGGAATAATCCAACAACTGGAGGAAAAGTTTATTTGTACAACTACAACTACGATATGTTTATTGCATAAAACACATATACATGTGTACATATGTTTATAGCAACACAAGTACAAATCAATAGACAAAAAAACATAGATTTACGGAATAACATATACATGTATCGGGAGCCCTGATTAATCAAAAATGCATCAACCACGGTAATTAGTGAACTTAATTAGAACGTTTTAGGGCATGTTGTTGTGTTAGTTTATTATGTAAATTTTATAAAAGGTATATAATTACTTTCGTTCCAGGCTGACATCACAGACTGAACAGAAAGGCAGGCTCGAGTCTGGGATTTTACCGCCTAGTTCCACTATTGAGGCGCGAGGCCGATTTAGTACGGATTGCTATGGAAGACGGGGACTGAGATAGGGTACGCATCAAGAGATACTCCAAACTGGACGATTCTATCATGAAATGCTGGGAGAAATATTTGTCTGGTCAGATGAAAACCTCAGTCTTCCGTTAGGAGATCTGAACAGCGTACGCTGTTGAAATGAACATTGTGACGGATAATGAGGTTGCTTTTAACATTGACAGTTTGGTATCATACAGCGAACTTGACTCGGTTGAATCGGACATACGTAGTTATCAGTTATTATACTTTTAACATTTGGGATCGTATACTCATTTTTATCTTTTGTTTCATCTGTTTGTTACACATATTATATAAAGATAAGTAATACATTTTCTTACTTTTATTTTCACATACATGCCTACCATTTCCTCCATGAAGTTATAACTTGTGAATAAAAAGCTAATATCTTGTCCTGCAGATGGTTCAGTTCTTCCTAAAAAATACTTATGACTGTGAAAACTTCTCTCATTATATCGACATAACTTTTATTCAATAAACAAAAAGTTTAATTTTAAAAACGATAACTAACGACAATTACATGAAAACCTATACTAGCGACAATTTCCTTTAATGATTTTTTACTCTTTTTTGCTAAAATACAATGATACTTAAAAAGTGAATACAATGATACTTAAAAAGTGGGCCGTTCTGGTACTGGTCCGTTCTGGTATGGGTCGTTCTGGAAGTGGGCCGTTCTGGTACTGGTCCGTTCTGGTATGGACCGTTCTGGAAGTGGGCCGTTCTGGTACTGGTCCGTTCTGGTATGGGCCGTTCTGGAAGTGGGCCGTTCTGGACCTACACCAGCTGAAAACCCGGGAATGTCAAATTCGTGAAAGAGGCCCGTCATGCAAAATTAGTCGTTTTGGTAATGAAATGAGATGAATGTTAGTGTGGATGAAGAAAAATTAAATGAGTGGGAAATTTATAGGATGTATGGTCTGGTAAAGGGTGTATATCCTGTTATATTACATATACTGACAAATACAACAGATATATATATACAAGAAACATGGACAGAACATATACTCAAGAACGAGGACATATAACATATAAACATAACAAAATTAATGTGGTGTTCAACCTCGTGACATCCGGATATTATAGAAATATCCTTGTTTTTATAACCTTTTATAACCAGATTTCAAAAGCGTTGCAAACAGTTTACGATCTTAATATAAAAGTAATTGATTGCGTTATTTTTAACTCAATCACCGAGGGCATTTTCGAATAAATTTCTCGAGTAACCTTTGCGCATGCACTTAGTCTCTGATCTGGCCAACCCATGTAACCCCCAGTTGCCCACGAGTTGACCAGAATACATTCCGAAGGTGTTTATGTTGAAATTAGGTGTAAAACTTCTGACAGTTCATACCTCGATGAAATGCAGAAAAGACACATTCAATTCTTATAATTACAACTTATTATGATTTATAATGTTTCTTAAGATTAACCCGTAGTGCAAAAAATTTAGTGATCAGTTACCTGGATTCTATTTTTATATTTGTCGCGCAATAATTTGGTTGTCATAACTCCGCTACTAATTAGCATATGCGAATGGCCGCCATTAATCAGCTGCAAGACGGAAGTCAATTATCACATATTCTAGCTGGATTACTACATTTCGACAGGCATTTAAACGGTTTTGTTGATTTCAATCGTGAATGGACTTTACATCTGTACTTCTCAAAGAGGTTTTGTTTGGTGACATACCGTGAATCCATAGTACAGTTGTCGTACACGTGGGTCAATGGGCGATCAACAGTGAGTGTTGAAGTGACGATGAAAAATAAAAGTGGACTTAGAAAATGTTACGCACAGGTACGTTTTTATAAGTTGAACTACGCTAAAGTTTAAAGCAATTTAATTCATTTTACAGCTTTATACATGTATTTTGATTGTAATAAGAACACTGGAACATGGAAGTTGAAATTTTAACAACAACAACAACAACAACCTCCTTTCATTCTTAAATATCAGTCTTCAGTTGTTTATTCTTAAATCAAGAACAATAATAACTGTTTTGAAACCAACACACTAAAATTAAATATTTTTTGTAACAATTGCTTTTTAGGTCACACTAGTAACTTTGGTACTAGTCCAGTTTAAAACCTCCAGACATGTTGAAGGTGCAGTTAGTAAAGCTGCAACTTGATGGGTTGAACATTGACATTGTCATAGTTCCAGCTGTACAAACAGAAGTAGATGTAGAGGACAATGGTGCAAAAATTTGTGTAGGTGATTCAGCAACAGATGCTTTTTGAGTAGACACAACAGGTGCTTGTGGAGATGGCACAGCAACTGGTGCTAGTGGAGATGGCACACCAACTGGTGCTTGTGGAGTGGGTTTTAGAAGCTGTAAATTGCATTCCTGATCACCAGAACTCTTGCCTTGGGTAATGCTTGTCAAGGTGTTTGACAGTTTATACTTTGTTTGATCTTTTACACTTCTGTTGTATGATCTCACTGAAGCCTCATTTCTATGACCTGTCATGAACATAATGTGTCGAAGTTCAAATCCGGCATCATCTAAACCTTGTGTGGCAGTGGCTCGAAGACAGTGTGCAGTGTACCTGAAATTTATTTAATGTTACCAGAAAAAATTCCATCATAGAACCGGATGTTTAATCGCTTCTTAACTTTCAATCTAAGATTTTTCTTTTTTTGTAAGCTATGTGGTTTATCGAAATATAACTGGCAATTATATCCTGATAATTGCTGTGCTTTGTGATAATTTCCGCAATTTTAATCATTTTATTGAAACAAACTCAACAAAAGTAGAGTTATAGATATAAAATAAGTAGAAAGATTGTTGTAAACAATGTAATATCACAATAATTTCACTCATGAATACAAAAAGTGGTTATTTTCACTCGTGGCTACACTACTTGTGACAATATTACTTTTGGTGCCCACTCGGTGAAATTATAACGTGATTTTACATCAAAACCAACAATTATTCAATATTTATTTGATGTTTTCCAGTAAATTATAGAGTTTTCTCAGTGAAATAATTTAAAGTGATAATCTACATTTTTGAAACAGTGGATTACCATTTTTATTTTCACTGTTCTTGCAATCTTTAACCCGGATTTACGTAAAAAAGTATACGGAGCGTAATTAATGCCGGAAACCATGCGACGATGACTTTGTTAAAATAACGTCATTTGTGCTATGTTTTCTGGTTACTTTCCCGCGATTTTCGATATTTTATAGAAACAATTTCAATAAAAGTAGAGTTTTAACCGTAAAATAAACAGAAATATTGTTTGTATCTGTGTTATATCATGTTAATTTCACTCGTGAACAGCAAAAGTTGTTATTTTTACTCATGGCTGTGCCACTTAAAATTAAGAGAGCTGCTGGAAGATTTTGACTGTTCTAAAATCTGAGGTAAGTATTTGTTTCATTATTTAGCTTCTAGAATGGTTAGTATTTACTTAATTTTTGTATTTATGTTAAATATTCATCATAAACATTTAACATTTAACATTTAATTTAAGCAGTTTTAAATTATTTTGTTTCATTTACCTTTCCTGAAGCCCTGCATTTCTACAAATGTCAGACATGAAGCTTGAAAACTGCCTTTGGCCAAGAGGTTTGGTGGTGTACCACATGCCTGTGTTGTCTGGGTTTTCTAGTGCTAATTTGTTTACCTGAAACAGATATTTAAAGTTGTGACATAGTCGCAAAACCAAACGGCATTTTAATTATTGTATTTAAACACATATTGCTTGAGAATAAGTAAGTTCAAAATTGTCGTTTTTTCAAGACATGTTTATGGATTTGAAAGTTTTTAATTTTTTAAAAGTATGTATTTTATCATTTCAGCAGTGACCTCTTACCTGACAGAAGAGTTTCTCAGCGGTTGGGTCACACTTGGAGAGATACAATTTCAGTGCTTGCACAGGACAGTTTTGCTGCTCGTCAGGACCAAGAGCATACATTCTTTTTGTGTTTTCTACACCACTCTGATTTTGTTTCTCCTGGAGTTCATGAGATAATGTTGCAAACTCCACACCATTTGCATCTGTACAAATGTTCAAACTTTTAGTATTAAGCTGTGGATGGAATTCAAGCCCTCTGCTGACATATTGGATACTGAGAATGTACCAAATTCTATATCGTAGTGTAATTGGATTGTTACACGTTGTTAGATACTTATGAATCTTGCTCATGTGGTGTGGAGGAATGATAGCTTTGTGCTGTACAGGCAAGTTTAATCCATTTTTGAGGTTTGTTTTGATTTTTGCATCCAGCATGTCATTGGCTTCTTGAAAGTCAGGATCTCGAACAATGTCTATTTTCAAATTATTGTCTCTTAAATACCTATTAATGGCAGCCCTTGCATTTTTGAGAGTATTTCTGTGGTATTCCTTAGACACTTCAGCCTCAAACTTTCTCTTGCGGGTGTCTGTAACCTTTGGAGCTGCCTCTGCATAAAATTTCTTAAGATGAGCATTCAGTTCTTTCTTTGAAATGCTGTCCAAAGCAACCTTTTCACCAAGTCGTTCAATACACCATTCTGTAAACACAAAAAATCATTTGAAAATAGACATTTGATGTTAATTTATCCATACTTTTAATGAAATGGTTTAACCTTGCCTGTTTGGTGCATGCATTAAATTTAGGAACTAAGATTTTGCTTTACAGCACAAGACTGTTTAGTCTATTGAATTTTTTAACAAAATTTATAAATACTGTTCTAACTGGTACCGATGTAACACCGTTTCTGATTGGTTGCATCGTTTAAATTTGTGACTATTAAATAAGGTATAAGTATAGTCGCAAAATTCTAACAGCATTTTAATTATCGCATTTACACACATTTTGCGTTAACTATTAAGTGGTTTTAATATTTGCGACTGTATATACGGTTTTAATGGTCGCAAACAGTTTTGACAGCTCAGGCTAATACTGTCGGCATTAAAAATATTTGCCAGTATTAACAACCGTATATACAGTCATAAATATCAAAATTACAAAACAGTTATTCATATATTATGTTGTTTTAAAGATGCATTCCCAATGTTATTTTGTTTTAAAGATGCTTACCCTGAAATAAATTAACACCCCATTTAGTGTTTTTTTGAGTTTTTGCAGCATACTTGTTTTGCTTGATTGCATCTAAGTCCTGGTCATTCAGGGTTTTAAACCTGTTGCTTGTGGTGGCATTTTCAGGCTTGAGATTTTTAATATCATTATCTGGCTCTTTGTCCCCAGCAACAACATCTTGTTGATTTGAAATGGTAGAACTTGTGATCGTATTTTCAGTTTCACTTTTACTTTCGCTTTGTTCCTCGGTAGATATACTGTCCTCAAATGGTAGATTTAGCAGATCCTGTATATCAGCAGGAATTTCTAAATCCTCAGAACTAGTTTCCGGAGGCAAATATAACTCGAATGCCCCAAAAAGTTGTCTAGAAGTATCCAAATCCGAATTGTTGCCGGTGTCGGCCATTTTGTTCTTACTTTTGCAGACGGACTCGGCGTTCAATAGCCGGCATATTCATGTTCAAAGGGATCAAAAAGAAAGAAAACGAATACATTTTTTAAAACCTTTATTAGGACAATATTTATTTTGCACTAGGAAACATTTGCTTGCTTATTTGGTTAAAATTCAAGCTGTATCGGAAAACGTGTACTACGTGTAAACAAAAACATGACCCATTTTTATGAATGAAAAAGAAGTCCGTCATGAATATTAATGAGGACCTATGAATACGTACCTGCGTTCATCGTATTATGAAAAGCGGGTGATGGGACAGAAATGACCAATCAGAAAAGAGAATTTGTGTGAAATGATTGCAAGTTGTAATTATTGTTAGATGTTCTTGGTTATATTTTGACCTTGGTTGTTTCTTTGTTTAATTTTTTGTACTCTGTAGTGTTATAAAGGGTTCTAATTACCACGAAAACTGGGCCAACCAGCATATGCCTTATTCCTATCTAATTCGTGGCTATAGAAATGACGCTCGTGCCGAATCCGAAGTCGATGCAAGTTTTCCGAAAGTACACACAAAGTTTGATAGATATGGCTCAAATCTTGTTCCACGTAAATGAAAATTGCCTATGCTTTTAGCCTTTATCGTCGCGTCCCCCGTTTTCGAGCGTCGCCTATTCCCGAGCTAGTTTCCGTTTTGCGCTATAACGAGGCTCTGACGCGTTTTCCAATCAGGAAAGCCCGCTTCCATAGTAAACAAAACTCAGCCTTGCGCTCGGAAGAAACTGACAAATATGTTGCGCATCAATGTAAATTTGTTATAAGAAACACCCATGTAAACTGATGTAAAAGTACCTATTTTTACTAACAACTATTTATTCCATTCGATAACATGCCAGTATTTTATGAAATTCAAGGTATTATCTAGTCCGTCTGCATCAGTGATGACCTAAATTATGACTACTTCCTGTCAAGTAAAAACCACTACCATACCGCACTGTTTCTTGTCTTAAACGGGTGATCTGTTTGGTACTATCCCTTATCACATGTATTTATTTTGGCACATTTCAATTTAGTTTTCAGCTTCAGCCTACTTTTAAAAATGCAATCTTACTTCAGTATTCCCCCACAAGCATGACAAATGCATATACCATGATGAAAGAGAAGGGTGTTTCAGGGTATATGGCTGCTAAATTGCATGGTGTTCCAACTACAACCTGACGTTATAGAGTTGACAACATAGTTACAGTTGATACTGTCAAGTCTGGATAGAGCCAATGAAAAAAACAACAGAATTTTAATGTAAATGTTACATGTAAAATATACATGAAATGTATGTTACAAAAATACAATTTTCATTGATCAAACATTTTGCGGTTAAATAGTGTCTTTGTACCGGAACATCATTTGCATTTCCGGTACCGTATGGTACAGCATTTTACAGGTCTATAAATAGTACGGGAACAGGTGACGCCATTTTGTAAACTGATAATATACATGCATTTACAAATCATGGGCTCCAGGTCTAATACTTGATTTGTACAAGGTTTTGACAGTCTTAATTTTTAAATAAGATGTTTTTAATTATTTGAAAGAAAATGTAAGTGTATTGTTACCTAAGTGATGTTGTTGTTTGGAGTTTGTTTGTTAAATTGACGGGAACTGGTAACGCTAGGATATTTTCAACATTTGCCGACTTTTTTAGAGAGAAAACTTATTCTGCGTCCATCTTGTTACGTCACTCAAATATATATCGCTTAAATCCCAGCAAGCAATTTTTAGCTCGACTTTTCTATGAAAAGGGGAGCTATCCTACTCGCCCCGGCGTCGGCGTTGGCGTCACACCTTGGTTAAGTTTTTCATACCACCCCACTTTATTTCAGAAGTATTAGAGGTATGGCTTTGAAACTTACCATACTTGTTTACCATCATAACCTCCATCTACAGACAAGAGTACATAACTCTGTCAAGGTTTTTGACAGAATTATGGCCCTTTTTTTACTTAGAAAGTGTATTGAGCTTGGTTAAGTTTTTCGTACCACCTCACTTTATTTCAAAACCATTGGAGGTATTGCTTTGAAACTAACCATACTTGTTTACCATCACGACCTTCATCAAGAGGACATAACTCTGTCAAGGTTTTTGACAGAATTATGCCCCTTTTTTACTTAGAAAATACATTGAATATGGGTAAAATCCACTTATTGCCTTAACCCTTTGAGATATTGCTTTGAAACTTTTAATGCTATTTCATATCATTACCCCCATCTGCAAGAGAAGGTAACTCTGTCAGGAATTTGTTTTAAAAATTAAGGCCTTTTATCGACTTAGAATCTTGGTTAAGTTTTTCGTACCAGTCCACTTTTTGACTGAACTGTTTGAGATATTAATTTGAAAGTTGGAATACTTGTTTACCATCATGATTCCCAAACATGGGCAGGAGAAGGTAATTCTGTCAAGGATTTTATTTGAATTATGGCCCTTTTTGACTTAGAAACTCAGTTAAAATTTTCATTCTTGTCCACTTGTTAACTGAACCATTTGAGATATTACTTTGAAAGTTGGAGTACTTATGTACCATCGTAAGACCTATCTGTAAGCAAAAGAAGATAACTCTGTGAAAAATTTTCTTGATTTGTACTTAGAAATTCCTAGTTAAAGTCTTGTGTGCCCTTAACTGTCAAAGTTTTGTTTTATTGGCAAGCACTAAAAAAGTCAAGCACGCTGTCCTATTGACAGCTCTTGTTTACTTAGAAACTCAGTTAAAATTAACATTCTTGTCCACTTGTTGACTTAACCATTTGAGATATTACTTTGAAAGTTGAAGTACTTATGTACCATCATGAGACCTATATATAAGCAAGAGAAGATAACTCTGTGAAAATGTTTCATGATTTGTACTTAAAAATTCCTTGTTAAAGTCTTGTGTGCCCTTAACTGTCGAAGTTTTGTTTTATAGGCAAGCACTAAAAAAGTCGAGCGCGCTGTCCTACTGACAGCTCTTGTTTCATTGGCAGTGGCTAGAGTTACGGTACGGAAGTTCATAAAGGCATATGTATATTGCTTTAAATATGCATGGTAATGTTTTGTAAACTTAACTATTTCACCACTAATAGTGTACAAACCGATCTGTCGGAAAATGCAGTGACATCGTAGCCGCCATTTTTGTTAACCAGGTTTTCAATTTTGAAAATCCTGGTTATTAGATTGGGGTATGGCGGGCGGATGGGCGGATGGGCGGATGGGCGGGCGTCAAACGAAATTGTGTCCGCTCTGTAACTCTTCAACCCTTTGAAGAATTTTGATGAAACTTCAGACAAATGTTTACCACATCAAGATGACGTGCAGAACGCATGTTCCGCATGGCTGGCTCCAAGGTCAAGGTCACAGTGACATTAACATTGAAAATCCTGTCCGCTCTGTAACTCTTCAACCCTTTGAAGAATTTTGATGAAACTTCAGACAAATGTTTACCACATCAAGATGACGTGCAGAACGCATGTTCCGCATGGCTGGCTCCAAGGTCAAGGTCACAGTGACATTAACATTGAAAATCCTGTTTACATGATTTTTTACACATGTAATATATAGAAGAAGACCTTTGTTTCTTTTTCACATTATGTATATCTACTGACTTTAAAACACATTTGCGCTCGGCCAGCAGACTGGAAAATGAAAACCTGGTTTTGTGACAATTTCCTGTCACTTGTTTTACATAATACATTGGCGGAAATATATCGTTGTTATTTCCGTCTTTACTTGAGCGACAATTATATCACATTTTGTGCAAAGCATGACAGAAGTTAAGTAACGTATGTTGTTGACATATGTTGTTTTTGTATTTAATTGTAGAAGGCACTCAAATCGTGACAAAAAAAGACTGATTTTAATTGTGATCGAAAGTACAGCTGTTGAATTTAAAAATAAATCTTAATTTCGCTTTTTTTTTGTTTACGTTTTTCGTGCTCTTAAAATTCTAATATTCTTCTTTTCTTGATCTTACGATTGTTTTATTAACGTTGTTTGACTGTTGGAAGTTTAGACACTTACAAAATACCTGATTAAATATGACTAGAAAGCATAATGAACTAATCAAGCCATCAATCAAATTAGTAAACTTACTCTAAAATAGAAAACTATATGAACAGCAAAAGAAAGTTAACTACAATGTGTAAAAGACAATTATGTGTATGAACGGTATGATTGGGTGCGAAACCATACAGGCTTAAGATATAACCAAAGTACACTTAGATTTTAAACACAAGTTTGCAAGAACTAACTGCCAAAATTGCAGTTACAAACATACACATGTATTCCAATATGTTAAATCTCAAGTTTAACAAGAAATTTGTATATGTACTCCATATGAGCAATGGCATCAATATTCTATGTCCAGTCCATCACTGTACAGTTCCTTTACAAAGAAGGGAAACAACCCCTGAGAGCTTACTGGCATCTTGAATTTGTGAGAAGATTAATAAGATCACAAGAGTTACCTCTCTTGGTAAAGAAAACCGTTCATATCGGTCAAATAGCAACAAAACATACCAATGAAACTATATCAAAGAGAATTGTCAGAAAATAAGATGGTATTGTATAGAAATGTCTGACAATTGAACGAAATACAATTATAACATAAAGACAGCAATGAGTGACAATGATGAATATGAATGAACTTACAGAACATGACTGACTTGAAACTATAAGGCATATTATTTATCAAGTTTAAACCATTCATATTCTTCTGACAGTTATAAAATCTGCAAGCAACCGCCTACTTTCTAGATATGAAGGCATACAATAATATAAAAATGATACATGCCTAAATGTACTGGCCAAACAGGTTGCAATAAAATACTATGGACAAGAGTAAAGACATGCAATGTATCAATATACAATTTTAGCAACTTTGACAGTATGGAGTCTACAATTTTAGATGTTACATGTTGAAAAGCTCTCAGATAAAAATGAAATAGCTAAAGAGATAATGGAGTTATGAATTATAGAAAAACAAATTTAGATAGAAAAGCCAGTGAAAAGTGCTAGGAGTATTAAACCTTTTAAACAATTTTTTTTAAATAAACATACATAACGATATAATAATAATTTCGTTATATTTCTTTGATTTATAATGATGACAAAGATGGTCCGAATTGTCAATACATTTGGTCCGAAGTGTCTATAAAGTGTCTATAAATATGGTCCGAAATGTCTGTGGTCTGAAGTGTCCGTAATTCCAAAATACGCTATATATACTGTTTCTTTGAAACTGACACGCTATAATATTTATAGAAACTATATACGGAAATTTTTATATGTGGATATTTGATTTGTATGAATGTAGCTTGCATGAAACCCGGTCACTGGTCTTCAAAGACTTGCATTTCTCTGTTTCAAACCTTCTATCAACCTATAGCTGACTATTATGGCCACACATATTTAACAGGCACAGACAAGTGGAAGATGCAGATTCAAAGGAATCCAGGTACCAGATGCTAGCTCTTCTGAATGGAACCCTTGGTTCTTTTACAATAACATGACCAAAAGTATCAATACACATGAGATTACCTCTGGCTTTCCAAGTTCTAACTAGTTTCACTATTTCCACTTCAAAGGCAAACCGATTTTACAGGTTGACATTTTACAGTTGTCCGCCTTCTATGTCTCACTTTGATGTGCAAATAGCTGGGAACACATCAAATATTAAAATGTATTTATGATTTAATATGATAGGATTAAGTTTAAAAATGATGCTAACACAATTCTAAGTTACATTTACTTATCTACACACCTGCATCAATTGGTGAAATATGAAAATAAATGGCGTATCATGCCTTTATGTGTAAACTTGCATGTTTAGGTTTAAACATTCAGATTTTCATATAGTGGTGAGATTTTTCATAAAATTTTACTTGTGACATTAAAGGTTTGATACATATTTGCATAAAAATTCTTCTTGATTACAGGCCTCGCGACTGTGAATGAAGATGTGATAGAGGAAGACAAGGATATAATGACAAAAGGCTGTTTAGAACAGTTGCTAAACATGGTCCCAGGGAAACAATGCAAAAAGTGCTAAGAAAAGGGTGACTTCAAGTTGAAAAAGGTTGGATGTACTGTCCTTTCTATATGGGTATAACAAACTTCTGACTCGATTAATAAATAAATTATTCCTGTTTCAAAATTCCACAGAAGAATACAAAAACAATCTAAAGGTCTTTGCCATTTGCAGACCAGTGTCTGCATTTTCCCTTAAAGTTATGATTGTCTGATAATAAACAGCCTCAGTGAAGAAAGTTGTCAGAAATCTAACCAAATCAGTAAAAAAAGAAATTCTTAATAAATGGTTCTTAATTTTAAAGGTGCAGTAAGGGATTTTAACAAAAAATTTCCAACTTGAAAACATATATTGCAGGATTTACTTCTGAGTGTTTAAAAATGATTGATGTTGAAATTATGTGAAAAAGTCTGACTCGTTATTGTTTTTGAGTAACATTTATGCATGCATATTTATACTAATTTTCCCGCCATTTAATTTCTGGTACAACCAAAAATTAGATACAGGAATAATTCATATGGGAGAAAAGTTTAAGATGCAAAGATTTTTTTCAAAGGGTTAATGTGGAACAGTGTTATTTTTTAAGATGGGAATGAAATATTACAATTTAAATTTTTTTGTTAAAATCCCTTACTGCACTTATATTGATGTGATACTTGTATACATGATAGTCTTAAGTAAATGGGTTTTATTACATTTATTTAGTTTGTAACTTTTGTAGGTCTGCACAAATGGCCACGAGTTGTACAGATGTGCAAGTTCCCCAGTGCTGCCAAATGGAGTGTACACTTCAAATTTCCAGGCAATGACCTGTGTAATTGTATCTGGTAACAACTTCACCAAAGTAGCCTTGTTTGCGCGATTTCTAGGCCTGATGTTCCCTGCTCAAGCAAGCTCTTCAAGGGTACAGAGTAAATGTGTGGTACCAACAGTTGACAGATACTGGCGTAATCTTCAAACAACTGCATTGGAGGAGCATAGAGCTGCGCAAGTCATAATATCCGGTAAATAGAAATTTTTGAATGTAGCTTTTGTCCTAAAGGACGTGTTTGTAAGAATAAGATAGCAGACAAAATTGTTGATAAAATGGGAACCTAATTGGCAATTAAGCTTTATATTGCTGCATCTACATTGAACTCAGATTTATTTTTTGTCAGACACAATCTTCAATTTGTGCTGTAGCAGGGAAGTGCTGTATCATTTGAAGTTTAAAACAGACATATATAAATTTTCTATGCCTCAGTAAGTCTATTCATCATGTTCATGTCAGCTTACTTGGACACTTCTTCGGTTCTATACTACTTTAACAGCAAATTCTAGGCCCTTTTTAAGAACTAGTCTGCTTTTCTGCACTAAGCTGCAGTCATTGGTACATTTGTAGCTGATAGAAAAAAAAATCTGTTTGTATTATTATTTCTGTCTTTTATGTGAAATGTTCACATAGTATGACATTGTCTAAATAAACTTGCACAGGTTATGGCAGGATGGACTCTCCTGGGCACAGTGCCAAATACTGTACACTATTAGGAATCAAGCTGACAAAAGGAAGTAGTCGACAAAAGAGAAACAGGATTTAAATCTGGTACCATGGAAGCGAAGGTTTTGGAAGAGCAATGGCATCCATAGAAGAAGGTGTAAACATAAAAGAGGTGGTTAATGATGCCCACCCTCAGATTTCTGCCATAATGAGTAAATATATTTTATACATGTTCAGCAGTTTAAATTATTTCCAATTGTTACGTTATACTTCATTCAGTTTTTAGTGAATACTTCTTTCTATCAATTAAAACCCATTCTATTGATTGTGATTATCGATGCATTTAATTCTAAATGTTCTCAATTGTTTTTGCTGTTGGTGTGTCAAAAGTACTGTGTAATACTTTTCCTAGTAGTAACTGAAATTTCATGCTTATTATTCTCCATTCTATTTTTTATTTTAAGAAAGAACTTATCCACATATACCCCACAGCTATGACATGTGGCATGGTGCCAAGTATCTTGGAAAAAAGCTTGGCAAGGTAATTATTTCGGCTTTGTAATGTGATACTTATTCCAATGTTGCATAAGATATTGTCCCTAGTTAAATACTAAGATTGCCCTAGGACAAATTAAGCTGATTATGTAATTACAGAAAGTATTTTTCATTTTTTTTGTGAAAAAACATTTTGTGTATGTGTAAATGAAAAGTGACTTGTACCATTGGCACTGGACAAAAATATCATGTATTGAATTTGTCATTGAAATTTCAGATCATGAGTGAGAAAAGGAAAGAGCCTCTAAAACTATGGGTGAAGGACATCACAAACCATTTCTTTCACTATGCAGATGCTTGTGATGGCAATGTTCTTCATTTATGAAGGTGAATAATTTTGTTGTTTATTAATTGAAAGTAGTCACTGCTGAACACAATCAGGTTCAACGTTAATATAAAATGTATGACCATGTTTTATTCATGATTTATCAGGTATGAAAAATGTCAAGTAAATATAATTGCATGCAATGTGTTATATACAGTATGCTTCAATCAGTGAGCGATAACTTGCAGCATAATGAATTGTGAAATATATAGGCTTAGTGCTTGTAACCTCAGAAATAGCAAGAACAAAACATAGCAATCAACTTGTAAACAGTAAATTAATCCATCTGAAATTTATTTCCAATATTTGAAGAGGTCAGTAATGTAGCTCAGATCTATTGTGTGACAAACACTTATCCCTATATTTTATTTGTTGAATTGGTGTCACAGAAATACGTATGCGCATGCGCTCTAAGTCATAAGTGCTCTTATGTGATGATTAAGTTAAAAAGAACAAAGTGAGGTTTCTATTATTATTGTTTTTGATACTGTCAGACCTTTGAAAGCAGGACACTTGTTAGAAAAACAACCTTTGTTCTCTCTTGACAGGAGATATTCCCATGTGTTTTAACTATGCTTGCATTATTTACAGACTAAATGGTTCTCTGTCTTGAATCATGTCACAAACAGACATCCTAAGCTGGGCCTTGGGACAGTGTGACCACGGTCCCATTGAAGACATGGAGGACAAATTGTGGCTGAAGCCTCAAGCCTGCTAGTCAGACAGTCAAGTGTCTGAAAGAAGAAATCATGGAGGAGAGGCTGTTGAGAACTTTTCCGTATTATATTACTTGTCAGTATGTAAATTGCTTTTTATCTGTTATTACTTATATGGTTGATGAAGGTATCCTGCAGTTTTAGCTAAATTGTTTCCTGATGATAATTCTAAAATCATAGTTTTAACTGTCTTCAGTGTCACATGTTTTTGCTCAAGACAATATGATGGTTCCTATTGAATAAAGGTTACCTTGTGAAGGTAAAGCTCACAGGGACCTTTAACATATAAATGATTTCCTAAGAACTCTTAAACACTGGCAGAACCTCAATCTATCAACATAGCTTCTTCCCTGCAACCATCTTACTATGGAACCAACTGCCACAATCGGTCGTAGAACAATCCACTCTGGAGGAGTTCCAGTCCGCCTTGGACCAGTCTCCAAATCTGCCAGGAACTAAAGAAAGGCGCCTGTTTTTACCATTTTTTAAAATGAAATTGTACAAAGGGATTATTTTATTGTACATAGTCTGGCCTTTCTGTTGCGCATGACCAGTAAATAAATTGCGATTATACTCTGTACAGAGTGAGGCAATTACTGATGATGATGATGATGATGAAGTCTTCATAATAATAATAATAGTAATAATCTCTTTATCTAAAGAAGCTAACTCATTAAGCATATGTACATAAAGCAACATACTTCTTATCTACCATGAGACCTTCTATTAACAATAATAATACACAATTGAGAAGAACTATAATCTAAAGCATGCATCAACTACGGAAACACACTCACTCACTCACGCCCTCACTCACTCACTCGCTCACTCATTCACTCACCCGACGCTTGTATACACACTTGTTATGGTATTAAAGTGACAACATATATTCTATACTGTGTCATTCAAAAATAGGTACTGCTTGAATGTAGTTTTGAAAGATTTTAAGTTTGTAAGATTTCTTATAGCGACTGGGATATCATTCCATATTTCCATACCACAGTAATCGAAAGTTCGTTTAAGGTAATTATTTTTCAAACGTTTGTGCTTAATATCCCTTTTATTGTTCGACCTTAAATTATAAGTATGATTGTATGATAATTTAACAAGATGAGATATATATTTAGGAGTTAAGTTTTGAAGTATAGGAGTTAAGTTTTGAAGTGATTTATACACCATAAGCCCTGTTAAGTATTTACATCTGCTTTGAAATGTTAGCCAGTGTAACTGTTGAAACATCATGTATGAGCTTGTTCGAATCGGATTATTTAGAATTATCCTAGCTGTTCTTTTTAGCTCACCTGGCACACAGTGCCAGAGTGAGTTATTAGGATCGCTTTCCGTCCAGGGTCCATCGTACGTCCGTCTGTTCGTCCGTCCACCATTTCCTTCAAAGGACATCTCCTCTGAAACCACTGGGCCAATGTTGATGAAACTTTGCAGGGATGTTCCTTGCATGAAGCTCTATCAAAGGTGTTCAAAGAATTCCATTCCATGCAGAACTCTGGTTGCTATGGCAACAAATAGGAAAAACTTTTAAAAAATCTTCTTCTCTGAAACCACAAGGCCTAGAGCTTAGATATGTGGCATTGGCTATTGGACCTCTACCAAGATTGTTCAAATTATGACCCCTGGGTCAAAATTGACCCCGAGCGGGTGGTCACTTAGTTTTGCATAGGCTTATATAGAAAAAACTTTAAAAATCTTCTTCTCTGAAACCACAAGGCCTAGAGCTTAGATATTTGGCATGTAGCATTGTCTAGCAACCTCTACCAAGATTGTTCAAATTATGAGCCCTTGGTCAAATTGACCCCGCCCGGGGGGTCACTTGGTTTTACATAGGCTTATATAGGAAAAAAATTTTAAATCTTCTAAGACACCACAAGGCCTAGAGCTTAGATATTTAGCATGTGGCACTGTCTAGTGCACCGACCGTGGCACCTCTACCAAGATTGTTCACATTATGAGCCCTGGGTCAAAATTGACCCTGCCCGTGGGGTCACTTGGTTTTACATAGGCTCATATAGGAAAAACTTTAAAAATCTTCTTCTCTGAAACCACAAGGCCTAGAGCTGAGATATTTAGCATGTAGCATTTTCTAGTGGACCTTTCCCAAGATTGTTCAAATCATGACCCTCTGGTCAAAATTAACCCTTCCCGGGAGGGGGGAAGCACTTGATTTCACAAAGGCTTATATACGGAAAACTTAAAAAAAAACAAGGCCTAGGCAGATATAGATATTTGAAATGTTATTTAGCATTGTGTAGTGGACCTCTATGAATTATGTTAGAATCATGACCCCTTTTATTATAGCAAATGGTAGTCAGGTGAGCGATATAGGGCCATCATGACCCTCTTATTTGTAATTTTGTTATCCTGTTTAAACCTGATCTACATTGACACCAAGTGACACATCCGTAATCAAAAGTAGATGCAATGTATGCATTGTAAAACAATTGTTTCATTTCGGATGTTAAATAAATATGGATTCTTTTAAGAAGTGATATTTTTGACGCCAATTTAATGCAAGTTTTATCCATTTGGAGTGTCCAGTTAAGACAGTTATCAATATGAATACCCAACAATTTTTGAGAAGACACCTTTATGAATCTCTGATTATTTTTTTAGGGTCGTCCGGTTAGTGCAGTGCTTTGTGCACTCGCTTCTCATCCATTTATGCAATTGGTGTTCGATCCCGTCGAACTAGTATGTGAGATGGTAAGTGGTCACCAGATGGTATCACACAGGTAGGTTTTCACTGGGTTTTCTGGTTTCTCGCACAGTAAAACCACCATAAGCAAAGTTCGCCAACATGCACCTGCATGCTCAGTTTAAAAGCTCACATGAGCTAATGGTTGTTGTGATTTATATATTGCCTAGTTAAGATTAATATTATTATTTGTCCCTGAAGCGATTTTTAAACAATTCTATAATATTATTGGCCAAATATAAATGATTCTTACAGCAAATCAGTTACCAGTATTTGATTAATAATTATCAATTATACAACAATGAACATTGGACAATTATTTTCTTTGAGTATCATTTATAAATGATAAGCCAAGTTCCTTACAGTAGAATTAACTGTCTTGCCTTACTTAGCATTAGTTGGGATCCAAGACCTTTCTCCAAACCTAACTTTACATTATAATTTATAATGATCAATAAAGTGGATATCATCAGAAAGACCTCATTCATTGTAACTA